>CM035808.1:78777150-79329650 GCA_020466095.1 Chlorops oryzae | reverse complement strand
GTGTTCGAAATTCCCGAATTTTATGTTTCCTAGTGAAAAAGACGAGCTCGGTCTTTTTGAGATTTACAGCAAGGCCGCAGCGCATCGCCCATCACGAGACATTATTCACGTATGATTGCATAAGTTCGCTGAGCGTATCTTAGTGCTTGCCTCTGACTAACAGTTCCACGTCATCGGCATAGGCTGTGACGCGGCACTCCCTTAGATCCAGATCGTTCAGAAGATCGTTTATGACCACAAGCCACAGAAGAGGGGATAGGACCCCGCCTTGGGGGGTGCTCCTCGCTACTCTTCGGGACTTCATTGTGTCGCCCCAAATGGCAACAATGGTCCTTTTAGTTAGTAACCTGTTTATGAGTCTGACTATATTATCTTCTGTGCCTAAATTAGATAGAGCTTTCGTAATCGACGCAGGCAGCACATAATTATAGGCCCCTTCAATGTCAAGAAAGGTTGCAAGCGCGAACTCCTTTTGGGTCAGCGCCCCTTCCACTTGCTTAACCAGTAAAGAGCAGTGTCTACTGACTTCCCTTTTAAATAGGCATGCTGCGCGTTTGACAACCTGTCTTTTGGAATTTTATTCCTGATGTGCAGCTCCAAGAGCCGCTCCAGAGTTTTTAATACAAACGAAGAAAGGCTAATTGGCCTAAAATCTTTAGCCGACGTGTGCGATCTCTTCCCTGCTTTGGGAATGAAAATTACCCTAGTTTGTGTCCAGCTGCAAGGGATGTAACCCATTTTGATGCAGGCTCGGAAAGTTTCAATAAGCCAATTACTGGCCGAATCAAAAGATTTTTTGTAACTGTGCAGGGATAATACCATACAAGCTTCTCCTGATTTACAATATCCATAGATAGAAGGTTGCCTTCTGTCTGACTAATATCAAGAGTTTCCGTCGTGTCCTCCTCGCCCGGAGGGAAATGACTCTCCAATAATGCGTCAAGCGAGTCATCGCTACTAAGGGCCCAACTTCCGTTCGTTAGCTTGACGTAACCAACTGGAGAAGTTTTTGATAGGACTTTCCTAAATCTAGCTGTTTCCGAGCATCCCTCCACGCTTTCGCAGAAGGTATGCCACGAAGCTCTCTTGGACTTTTTAATTTCCGCTTTGTAGATGCTAAGACCAGTTTTATATAAATACCAGCCTTCATCTAAATTAGTGCGTTTGGTTGAACAGCCGTCAACAGGAGGTTCTCAGACAATGAATGTCGTCAGACCACCAGAACGGCTTGGTCTTGGCACGTCCCTTTTTCAGAGGACAGGCAGCTTCAATCGCTGATTTGTATGCTTTAGTAAGTGTGCCGACAGCCGACTCTACACACTCAGGGTCAGCCATCATTGGCGGTGGGTCGTTCAAACAGTTATCAAATTTTTTCCTAAATATTGTCCAGTCGGTACGGTACGGTAATTCCTGGATGCCGGCTGTAGCTTGTTCTCTATATCAATCCCAAACTCAATATAGCGATGGTCTGAGAAGGAGTGCTCCTTCAGTACTTTCCATACCTTTATAGAGTCTTCCGCGAGTGTGGTCAGAGTTATATCTAGCACCTCGCTTCTATTTATCAATATTCTCGATACAGATGTATTCAACAAGTGACTCACCCATTGGGTGAGTTTCAGCACTACCCCATATCGTGTGGTGGGCTTTTGCATCCGCTCCAACTACTACTCTTGTGCCGGTCTGCCATGCCTCCGTCAGGATATTCCGAAGAACGGGGGGCGGTCTCTCGCCGTCATGTGCCATGTATGTGGATATAAGCCACAGTGTTCCGCTCTGCAGCTCCACACTTACAGCGACCGTGTCAGTATCACTGAAATTCGACATAAAGAATGCATTGTATGTTTTCTTTACTAAAATGCAGGATCTAGGCCTACCTATGTCTGCTGTGTAATAGAGCCAGTAGTTTAAAGTCTTAATCCCACAGATCCGGCCATTGTTGCGTCCGCATCCTCGTCCGCAACTTCTTCTTCATCCTGCGATGCAAGGAGAGTGTCTTCTTCGAATAGACGCGTCAGACTGGTCACCGAACTAGCCGCGGAAAGGGAGTCTTCCCCAGCTTCCATACGCTCCACAGAAGCGGGTGCGACGTCCAAGGCAGCTTTGCTCGCTTCCTCTGCGGCCGTTTCTACCACGTGCGTGGTAGTTGAATTTTGGCTGACTGCGTACTCTTCCCCATCTTGCCCCAAGGCGTCCGTACGGTACACCTTTAGAGCAACCTTTTCGAAGCCGTTCGAGACCATTCCTTGCGCTTCGACTAGAGGCTTGACAGACTCAGAATTCAGTACAAGTACTGCTTGCCGAGTTGGTCCGTCAGTTTCCTCCAGCTTTGCTACCTTCCAGTTCTGCGTACGAAGGAGCTGGCTGAAGATCCTAAAAAGCTTCAGAATCTGTTCTGGGTCCGAAGGCATGGCCGGGATCCAGACTCGAGCTCTCGGTCGTGAAGGAATATCCTTCTTGTTCACAGCCTCCAGTCTGGCTCCAGGCCACACCTCACCCACCTTCGAGATAGCTACCTTGTACAAAGTAGCAGATCTCTCATCCGGGCAAGATACCAGCTTCACCTGGCCTTGGTGCCATCCGGCATCTTCGCAAGAAGGAAGAGGCCCTGGACTTTCCACCAGAGGAAAATGGAAAAAACTGAATTGGCAACCCACTTCCATTTTTCCTTCGGGATTCTTCCCTCTTCCACGCTTTTGTCGATGAAGCCAAAGATCAGGCTGTTCTTGGCAGCATCGTTATAGCTCTTTGGCTGCGTTTTATTTGTTCGTGGTCTCTTTGTACGAGGGGTTTCCTCCTCCTGAGACCTTTGCCGTTTGGATGCAAGGTCCGGTTTGGAGGCCTCGAGACCTTTTTGAATTTTTTTTGCCCACTCCAGGGATGAAACCTGTTGCGGAATGAGCTTTTCCGCCGGCACGTTGAGGAGATGAGTTATCTTAGTTTGCAAAAATTTTAATTTTGATTTGCTTTGTTTCAGAACAGACTCTTTAACAAAGTTCTTATTAAGTGCTTTTATTGTGGGGAAAAACTTTTGAATTGATATTTGCATTACATTAAGGCCTTTTAAATACACGTAGATATTCAACTCTCTAACTTTTGATTCTTCATTTAGGTTTTCTTTTTCAACTGATACCTTCTCATGAGGATTTTTATGTCTATCTAGTGGGGTTTCTTTCGAAATATCTTCACCTTCTTCTTTATTTCCATTAGTACCATCTCTTCTAGTACCACAAGAACTATACCCGACCTCGTTCTCGAATCCAACTTCTTTATTATTAGTTTTACCTCAAATATTACCCTCGCTCTTCTCGTCAAACTCGTACTCCAATTCATTAGACTTTTGATTCACAACATCCCCACCGCTAAGTAGACCAATTTTTTATCAATAATTTCTTTTTTCTGAATTTACTTATTTTTCAACACTAATTTCTCGCAAATCGGTGCCACTTCCGCTTCCCTCGCTTTATTTGTAACTGCCACTGTAATACAAATCTTATCGATTTTGGGAACGACAAGTTAAAGTGATTCTGGTTGACTAAGCTCGAAATGCATAATCTCTACATTTTGCTCATAGCTAATATCGCCTCCAAATCTGATTTTTCCTGAATTGGTTCTTCTTTTCAACACATCTGACTTAATAAAACTTAAATCCGTCCTTGTGTCCACTAACAAGGTTACCCTATCATTTACAGCTTGTCCACGAGTAAATACTTTAAACGCGTCATCTGACACTGCCCCTGAACATTGCGCATTAAAGATTTGGTGCCATTTCTAATCAGGTTCCTATTAGGTTCTTTATTTTAAATATTAACCTATTTGCTTATTTCATTGCACAAACCAAATAAATTTTCTTTTAAAATTGCGAAGATATGTAACACAAAAGATAAAATTATAAATAAAACTGGTTCTTATCTTAGGTTTTGCTTTTAGCAATTGCAGCAGTTTTCTCACTTAGTGTTTCTACTTTTGGGTTTGAAGATAAGTTAGTAAATGTGCTTGTTTATCTTATTTTGATGGTTCCAAAAAAAAATTTTTAAGTTCCAATTTCTCTATTCATAACTGGTATATCAGGTTCGTAAAAGTGCACCACGACATGGTCGTTGAAATGAGTCCTTTGGTTTTTCTTTTTCAATAAACATTATTTTTTACTCTCTGTTTTTCTACATGTGACCTGTATTTTTTTTCAAAATTCATGCCATTTATCTGTTTCTCGTCTACATCATCTAAGAAAATCCTATTTTTGTCTAATTCCTCTAATTCTATATAATTCTTTGCTTCGTCTACTGTTGTTTTAAAATTTAGAACTTGATTTGGCCCTTGATAAGCTCGCTCTGTCTGGGCATTCAGGTATGTCGGCCAAGACCGGACCGCTGGGGGTTTCCTGAGTATACAACTTAAAAATTCTAGTGCTATTTAAAGAAAAATTGTTTGCCATAAATTTATTAATATTATATGATTTTCCCTGTTTCGACTTTCTCCTCTATTAGGTTGTGCTCCATTCTGGTACTGATTACTTCCGTAATATTCTTCGTATCTTTTCTTGTGCAGAATATACTACTCTTGTGAATATTAACTCCACAAATTTTACAAAAAAAAGTTCTCATCTTACTGAAACACGTGCTCTCTAAGTGTTTATTTCTTCCGCAATAAAGACACGATTTCAAAATTTGGCTTGTAGTCCTTATATTGCACCCTACGCTATATTCATGTCCAAAACTGCAATAACGTGTGTTCCTCCTTTTTAAGTAGAAATCCTCAAAATAACCTTTAAATTTGCAAAAGGAACAACGAATTTGTTGAATTTCTGCTAAGGGTGTTTTATCTACAAATTTGTTAGAATAACCCCTTCTAAAGTTTTCTGCATGATCCACCAAATCGTTTGCTGTTGCTACTCTTGTTAAATGAACCGGAGACATTTTTTGATGTGTTTTAATAATTTCCCGTTTCGAATCGAGAAGGATTGTTCTATCAGACAGGACTCCGAGCTTTTAAATCGAACTAAAATTTTTACTAACCATTTTCGTTTTATTTATTATATATATGTATATATTAACTTTTAAACTTTATATCTTACTTTTTTATGTATGAATTTTTCTTTTAAACTGTTCAAATTTAAAATTTTCGAACTTGTATTTAAATAGAATTCGAAATTATAAATTCAATCCTTTATCGTTAAAATTAACAAAACAAAAATAAGCTATAGAATATTTACCTTCTTCGGTATGTGACTTCGCCACTTTTTAATCCTGAAAACAGTTCCGTTTCGGCTAATTATTTTTGCTTTGTATAACAACTGTTTTCACTGGCAAAACCTTTGAAAAGAAAATATTGGTTGTGGTATTTACTTTCTAACGGTTATATTAAATATCACCACAGTTAGACTCACAAGATCGAGCTAATTATTATGTGTACAAAATGAAAATTCCAGATCCTTCCGATAGTGAGAATTTATTTCAAACGCTATCAGGATGCCCAAATTAAACGTAAACACACTGAATTCAGATATTTAAATTCTTTTTGCTTGGAAATTCCTTTCTCCTCTTTCTTTTTACAAATCAATGTTCCTTGTTAACTTTTGTATTATTTGCTGTAGTCTTCAAAGCCAACTTAGATGCATAAACTGTAAGTGGCTTTATCGGTCGTGTGATTGTGCACCCGTAACGCCAGTATGGCTTTACAGCTCGGCCAATCCTGCCTCATCGTCGCTCTGGGACGATTTGTCGGGTTCATCTAGTTCCTCCGATCCTATCGGGCACCAAGCCTTAATATGATCCGTCGAAAAGACTCCTGAGTATTTCCTTCTCTTATTTCCTACGTCCGGAAGATCCTCAATGACATACCGGTCATAGCTAAGCACCTTCGTCACCAGGTATGGTCCCTTGAACAATGGCTCCAGCTTGTGAGGCGTGCGGGATGCTGCCGGTACGTGGTCAATTGCCACAAGATCTCCCTCATGATACTGTCGTGGAGTAGGATGCTCTGCATCGAACCGTCTTTTCCACCTATGCTTTTCATCGTTGAAGCGCTGAGCAACTTCCTGTCTTCTAACGTCTGGGTACTCGTCATTTTTCCCTTCTTCTTCGCTTAGGACCTGAATCTAGCGGGGTCTGGTGACATCCTTCAAATCATAGCCAAAGACCAGACTGGTTGGACTATGCTTCGTTGTCGCATTAGACTGCGAGTTGATGTACCATTGCAAATTAAGCAACGCGTCGTCCCAATCCTTGTCGGTTTTTATGCTACTTTTTATTGCTGCCAGGATTGTTCGGTTTATTTGCTCCGCTTGTTCGTTAGCCCGTGGGGTCCTCACGGCCACTTTCACGTGCTGCACGCCATGGTCCTGTAAAAACGTTTCGAACTCTTTGGACGTGAAAGCAGGGCCTCTGTCGGATGTGATACGTAAGGGACGCCCATAAGTTGCGATCAGAGCCGTTAGTGTGGTGATGACTGGAGCTGTTTGCGCATTTCGTAGAGCCTGTAAGACCACATACTTACTGATTACGCATACGATGACCAGAATGTATAGGTTTCCATGCTTACTCCTGGGGAAGGAACCCAGATGATCTATGTGAAGGCTTCTAAAAGGGATGGGTAACACCTCGTTGACGTGAAGTTGCCCTTCCCGTTGGCCTCCCGTCACTTTATTGTAGCAGCACTTTGGGCACGATCCGATATATGACTTCACGTAAGCTCGCATCCGTGGGAACCAAAAATACTTTAACACCCATTCCAAGGTTTTTTCCAACCCGAAATGTCCAGCTTCATCATAGCACGACCGCACCACTCTACATTGAACAGCCTTAGGTACAACGAGACGCAGTACTCGCTTGTCTTTTCGGTATAAGCGTGGTCCCTGCTACGTGAGCTCCCCTTTTAATTGACGTAATTTTGCGCTTTCTTACCTGAGAGAACTTCTACAATTCCTTTTATCCCTTCGTCCTTACGTTGCAGGGCGGAGATCCCGGAGATCTCGATAGGTGATAACGATGGTTGCCTACTCAATCCATCTGCTAAACCCATCTTACTAGCTGATCGGTGAACACAGGCAAAATTGAACTCCTGCAGCTGGAGCCACCATCTAGCCACTCTTGGTAGAAGGGCCATCGTCGACTTCGTTGTTGCGATGGCATTGCAATCGGTAACCACTGTGAACCGTTTTCCCAGTAGATATATGCGGAAACTTTGCGAGGTTACCACTATCGCCAATACCTCCAGTTCATGCGAGGCGTAGTTTTGTTCAGCCTCGCTGCATTGCCGACTATAATAGAACACTGGCCTCCAGCGCCCGTCCTCATCCTGCATGTCAGCTTCTCCTTGAGTTTTGCAAATGCTTCCTTTTGGGCGTCTTTCCACTCGAACGTCACTCTATTTTGCAACAACACCGTGAGGAGTCGTGCGATGAGACTATATTCTCGTATAAATTTCCGGAAATATCCCGTGACTCCTAAAAATTGCCGCACTGACGTTACCGTGGTCGTGGTTGGGAAGTCTTCGATACATTGCGTCTTCCTGACACCTAGGCGAATACCGTCGCCATCGATCTCATGGCCCAAGATATGGACGCGTCTAGCCAAGAACTGACTCTTTGGTGGACGCAGAGTCAAGCCAGCGTTTTTTAGCGCTTCGAGGAGATCCGTCAGACGTTCGATCCCGTCATCGACTGTCGTAGTTGCTATTATGACCTCGTCGACATAGTTGACAATGTTGTTCCGGGAATTCATGGTACTGATAACGTCTGCCATGACCTCTTGGAAAACCATGGGTGCATTGACCAATCCAAAGTGCATCACATTGTGTTCGTAAAGACCATCATGAGTGAGGAATGCGGTATATTTCTTTGAGTCTTCTGCAAGGGGAATCTGGTAATATCCAGACGTCATATCCACCGTGGTGAAATATTGATTTCCACCTAGCTCCGACAATTGTTCTTCGACTACCGGCATGATATATTTTTTCTTTACGGTGACTTCATTGAGCGCTCGAAAGTCGACACACATGCGGCTTTCTCCGTTTGCTTTACGAAACAATAGCTTTTGCAGAAATTCCGACAGTTTCGCCCGTTGAACTAGAGGAACTTGGTACCTTTGCCCTATTATGGGTCGCGTCATGGTCACCTCGATCTGCATTTCCACCTTTGTGGATTTTCCCAATTGACTTATATCCTCCGCAAAGCATTCCTTGTACTCGTCAACCAGTTTGTACACTTTCCAATGATCTTCGGCAGACTTGATCTCGTTCATCTGCAAAATGCCCATCGCTGCCAACGTTTTGTAATTTTCCTTCTGTAAAATGTCACTTCCCAACAACACATCATACTGCAACGTCTCATCTGACATGACACAAAGAGTGATCGGTTGTTTCTTATCCTCTATCATGATCCAGACGTTTGCCACCTCTGTGACTTCGACTATGGCACCACCGAACCCTAGTAAGCGTTTGCTAGTGCGTTGCAGGCCAATTTCCTTTGCTGCCGTTTTCCGTATTAGGGTAGTGTCACTGTCCGTATCAACGAATGCATCAAGCGTCGCACTTTCGTTGTCCCAAATGAATGTGACTATTTTCATTATGGGAGGCACTGTTTCTTCTTGGACATCGAGAATTTTAGTAACCGCTGATTGTTTGTTGCAGTTGGGCGCTGCATGGCCTACTTTGTGGAATTTACTGCATCTAGGTTTCCTTTGTGGTTGCGGGCACTTTAGCGCAAAACGACCATATTCATTACAGTTATAACCATGGATTATTTTAAGGCGGCCGCTCTGGCCGCTCTAGCCACTCTTAATGTAAAATTGGCCACTCTAAATCACAGAATTGGACGCTCTTAAAATATAATTTCGTAATGAAAACTCGTCGGAAATATGACAAAAATTCTTTCTCTCTTTCTTACGGCAGCGTGAAGCGGTCAATAGCGATAAAAGTGGTACAAACGATTACTTTATAATCAGCGATTATTAATCATCCCTTCGCTTGTGTTAACGATAGTATGTGTGAAAGCCGACTTAGCCCTAGGACATGATACAAAGAAAAACAGATAACCTACTCCGGTTGCAAAAACAAAATTCTACTGCGCATCTACGTCACACGAGAACGCAGCTGTTGTGTTTGTTTACATTTTGTATGTTATTTGAAGTGAATGGTCAGGGCTTCTTGGTTAGTGTTAAAAAAAGTGATTTTATTTAATTGAAATGTAGATAAAAAGTGTTTTTAAGAGAAAGTTTAATATACAAAGAATAAATTTGTTATTTTTGTGTGGTAGATAAAGCTTTCAGTTTATAAATAAAATGCAAATGAAAGTTTTTAGGTTAGGTTTAGAAGTTTTGAAAAAAATTTTATTATGTTTGTTAAATAAATATGCGTGAGCCAAATGTAGTTATCCGTTTAGGCAACGATGAAATCTAATAAAAAGTAACAAATAAACTCTTTAATAAAACAAAAAGTAAAAGGAAACGTTTTTTTTTATTTAAATCAAGTTACAATTTTAGAAAATTTTCTTTTGCTGGAATTCGCTGTTTCGACGATTTCTTGATTTAGCCGTCGAATTTTGAAATGCATCCGCGCTCGGAAAAATAAGGATTTCATCCTCTCGTCACACTGTATGTGCGCCGCTTTGTGCAAGTGAAACTTTAAGTAGCCCTTTATAATTGCGAGGCCGTTTGAATTATGTTCCTCAAATATTGAATGCAGTTGCTTAATTTGGGTCATCGTTTCTGCGGTTGGTTTTGATAGGCCGCCCTCAGAGAGGTGATCTACCCACGAAAATGATGTTGACAGTTTCCCCGTTTGAAACTAACGCTTGCCAATAACAGCTTCTAATGCTATTTAATCTCCGCTTAGTAAGTCAATAACCTCCGCTCTAGTTATCCACCTTTGTGGACTTCGCTTACCGCCAAATTGACTAATAAATTCAAAATCAAAACAAACTTACCAATTCTCTTGTGACGTCGTCAGGAACCAGTTTGATCACAAAAGCAAATGTCCAATGGATCTTCGGCAGTAGGTTGATCTCGTTTTTCTTTGTAAAATGCCCATCGGAATGCCAGTTGCTTTTGTAATTTTCCTTTAACTGATACAAGATAGTCCCAATGGGTCCCATACAACACTGGTATCAAAAGTAGTTGTAAACAGTTTTAAAAAAAATTTGACATGACGACAAATAGTTAGAATTGGTACACTGTATTCTATATCCTCATATTTCATCGAAATCCAGCACGTCATTCACCTCTGTTGAACTTTTTTGGTTTGGTCCATCACTCGAAACCTTTTCAAAAAACCCCCAAATATTTTAGTGCGATACTGTCAGGCTCAAAATTCCTTAATGCTGCCACTCTTGCGTATATCAGAACTACCAGAGCATTATTTCTCTGGCTGCATCCCTGATTCAAGTTATGAAACGAAAAGACTGCAAAATGTACACATATTAGCGATCGAGACATTTCGTTGTCCCAAATGAATGTGACTATTAGTTCTAAGTAATGGGAGGCACTGTTTCTATTGGACATCGAGAATGTTTTGTTTACCGTTCTTTGTTCTTGTTGCAGTCAACGACGCATTTATGTTCCTTACTTTGTGGCATTTAAATAATACCGTTTAAGGTATGTACAAAATTTATGAAAAAAAAATGCATTAAAACGGGCTACTATTAGCGCAAAAAGGTCCGACTCTTAATTTTTCTTAAAATAATCTATGGTTATAACATTTGATTCCTTCGTTCGTGGATGCGTTTTTCCCCTCGGATGTCTTGTTCGCTTGTTCCCTCTTTGGGTTACGTGGGCCGTTAGTTGTTGCTGGGGCCACATACGTTGAAGCCATCTGTTTCAACGTTGTCAACAACTCGGTGCACGACGCCCACATCCTTGATGCCAACATACGAGTCGTTTGTTGGTCATTCAGTCCAGCTATCATGTGCGTGATAATTGACGCGTCGTCCATGCACCCTCGACGGCCCAACGTCAACACCGCGTAGTAGTAGTCCACCATACTTTCCCCAACCTTTCTTTTCCGGTGTGCCATCATCCGATGTATTTCTGCGTCGTTCAACGTTGATGGGAAATCCTGAGTCAATGCGCCCGTGAAGTCGGTCCACGTTGTAAAAACGGTTTGAGCGTCTAACCATTCTTTGGCGATTCCTTTCAGCCTCTGCTGGGCCGCTATTAAAACGATTTGCTCCGGCCATACGTACGCTGCCCTCAAACGCTCAATTCGCCGCAAGAACTGAACTGCCGTGATGAATTCGCTTTGAGGGTTATACTCCGGGAGAAGTCCCATAACTTCGCTAACGCTCACTTTCGATGATTGGGTGTTACCGATGCTTGACAGATCGTTGACTGCTAAAACTTCCGCTGCCCCTGCCTCGTCTGCTGACGCCGCGTCACGTCTCATCCGACTGACCTCGGCTCTCAACCGTTGCACCGCCTCTCGAAGTTCGCCAATCGTTTCGTTTTCTTCGCCAATAATTCCACGTTCTTCAACCTCATCAGGTCCTAGGACTTCTTGCAGCGCCAGGATTTTCTTGAGTTTCGTACCGGTGACCCGAAGATCGTGTGCTAGTAATAGCTCGTTAAGCTGTGCAACTCTTAAACCGTTGAGTTTCACCATTGGCACTGAGCTATTCCCTAGCTAACACGGAGATCCACACCTCAACGTCCTTGGCTCGTGAGTAGGTGCGTTAAAAATGAGATCTACTGAATACTTCGGTTCACGGTTCTGATCGTAGTCCTCTTCCAGTGCACGAATCTCAGTTTAAATAAAGAGATATTGCTGTTCTAGCAATATCGGTTGTTGCGACACTCTTCTAGGTCATCTCGATTAATGTTGTTGCGTGGTCCCAATATATCAGGCCGATAAGGTCAGCTTACTCATTGTTGTTGCGTGCTGCTGTTGCTTAATAACTCTAGCGTCAGCATTATTCCAGTCTTCGCCTGCTACGTGTTGTTGTTTTTATTATTATTGGAGCAGGTCAGTATTTAAGACGATGAACTTCTTGTGCATAGCTCATGCGACATAATTGCTGACTAGCTGTTTCGGCCATTTCGTCTTGCCACTTGCTCGCCCAATCCAATCGTCTGATGTTCTTAATATTTGCGATCATTGGCTTTGAATGTTTACGCCAGCGTTAATGTTTTATTGATTCTGAACGCTGGTGTTTTCGTTGTTGTACTTTATCGCATATCGAAATAAGATATAAGAACTGTTTGTGCGGTTGTGACACACAACATTGGCATAAATGTTGTGTCGTCTAGGGAGCGCGTCTAAGTAGATTAACGCACGGAATTACTCGAGACCATTTAATGTTTAATATAGCTGTTATTTATTTATTTTAAAACATAAACATTAAATCCTTATGCTAACTAACTTAACTGAGCTTTTCCCTAGCTAACACGTAGATTTACACTTCAACGTCCTGGCTCGTGAGCAGGTGCGTTAAAGTTGAGATCTACTGAATTACTTCGGTTCACGGTTCTGATCGTAGTTCTCTTCCAGTGCACGAATCTCAGTTTAAATAAAAAAATATTGCTGTTCTAGCAATATCGGTTGTTGCGACACTCTTCTGGGTCATCTCGATTGTTATTGTTGCGTGTTCCCAATATATCAGGCCGATCAGGTGAGCTTACTCATTGTTGTTGCGTGCTGCTGTTGCTTAATACCTCTAGCGTCAGCTTTATTCCAGTCTTCGCCTGCTACGTGTTGTTGTTGTTATTATTATTGGAGCAGGTAAGTATTTAAGATGATGAACTTCTTGTGCCTAGCTTATGCGACATAATTGCTGACTAGCTGTTTCGGCCATTTCGTCTTGCCGCTTGCTCGCCCGATCCAATCGTCTGATGTTCTTAATATTTGATTGTTTACGCCAGCGATAATGTTTTATTGATTCTGAACGCCGGTGTTTTCGTTGTTGTACTTTATCGCATATCGAAATAAGGTATAGGAACTGTTTGTGCGGTTGTGACACACAGCATTATTAGGTTATGCTATTGTAGCTGAAATTGGTGTGGTTGACGTGTTGCTTATTGATTATACCATTGTTGTTGTACTGCCTTTTGAAGTGTCTGGTGTTGTTTTGCGAGTTTCATTGGTCTCTCGCGCTGTTGTTGTGCTGCCGTGTTTTTGTTTGGTGTGGGATATGCCGCTTTGTGATCATCCACATCTTTTCGTTTCATGGCTGATATTTCTTAACTTTACTATTTAAAAAGTTACTATGTTATTACAATCCAAAAATTTACTTATTGTAAGTTTAAAAGTTTATTTTATATATTCATTTGTATTCTCTCTGTATTACATTTTTAACATATATTTCAGTTAGTTTTTAGGTTGAAGCAAAATTATATTTTCTAATGATTTTACTATATACTTTAAAGCTTCTCGAAATTCTTAGTTTAGACATTCCTGCATATTTTTTTATTTTTTATTTTTTTTATTTTTTATATATGTTAGGGGGCAATTTATACATTTTTCAAATATATTTCAAAACAATCGTCAAAATCGTTTTTGATTCGAGATAATATTTTAAAATTTTCAGTCAATTTGATGTCAAACCTCAAAAGTGTAAATGAGCCCTTAGTTTTCATATATGTGAGCCATGTGTGATTTTATGTTCTGAGTTTGAATGAGTTTGGATGAAGCTTGCTATATGTATTTATGCATGATTGTATGGTTTTCAATGCGAATGAAGCTTGCTATATGCTTGCTTATTAACTTAACTTGATCATTCGACTTTGATCGTGCGACATAAGCTCTTAACATTTGATATACTTATGTCTTAAATTGTAAGCATGTGCATTAGGGGTGACATAGTGTAGTATGGAGATTCTTAGTAACAAGTTTTTGATACGCTGTAACCTCTTATTTTGTGAAGTTTGGTATAAAAATGCATGAGCCAAAAAATGGGGAGGGTGGGGTGTCGGCAAATGACTCCTCATCGGGGTCAAAGATGGGTTAAAACGAGAAAAAATCGATGAAAAGCTTTATAACTGTCCCAGAGTCGCTCCTAGAGGGGTAAACTATAACACCGACCCCCATTATTTTTCTCCCCCGAATATTTTCTCTGAACAAATATGCCACCTATCTCTCCTCCTTAAAAGGGCTCCTATACAAAAAAAATATTTTTATAAATTTTTCCCCCACCGTCGTAACTAGATCCAGAGCGCCCCTAGAGGAGTCAAATGTATGACCGACCCCCATCAACTTTGTCCCCCTAACATTTTTTTCCATATAACACCCTATCTCCCCTCCTTAGGGGGTCACCCATACAAAATTACCTTAATTTTATCACAATTTCATACAAAATGGCTGTCACTACAGTCAAACCCCTCCTAGGGGATGATATATATGACCGACCCCCATTATTTGTTTACCCTAAATATTTTCTTCAAACATACCCACCCTCTATCTCCCCTCCTTAGGGGGGTCCCCATACAAAAATAGGCTTAAATTAAAGAAAAATGCCTCACGAACTTCAATCTATAATATAGATGCCGTAGGGACAAGAACGAGCATGTTCAGTATGCATGTTCGAAAAATTTACAAAATTACCTTTTAAACGAGCCTAATATGAAGAATATTGGATTCGTTTTTGGTATGTATTAATAGTATGTTATAATTATTGCCTTTTTTTTTAAACTGAATTTTGGGTTCCATCCCCTAACTGGCCAAATAATGACCCTAGTAAAAAAAAAAATTTTCTAGTCAAATGCCGCAAATCTCAATCTATGACGAGTTCTTTGAGACTGTAACCATTAAAATCGGTTAGTGGTTGCTATTCATAAAATTAATTCAAAACAAATATTTTGTGAAACGCATTATTCACTGTTTTCACGTTCGTTTGTTAGGTCTTTGCATATCTCTCTCGGTCTGGATGCATGTAAAGACTCAAGACACGAACGTGCAATGGGCAATGTATACATTTGTCAAATCTATTTCAAAACAAGTAAAGAAGTTTACATCGGCTAAGCCGATTGCACACATACCTTTTGCTCAGCCGTAAATATGTTGAAACATTACCTTAACAAAAATTCCTGCCCTTTTCGTTGTTCTAGCTACACATTATCTGTGCTTCGATTTAGCTTCACAAACTCGAAATTATATTTAAGAACAAACTTTTTGCGAATGGTGGGCATGGTCAAATTTTAACCGTTAGAGGACATTTTGTCTAGCAGCGAAATAACTCAATTCAAAATAGTGAAAATGAAAATTTTTTGCGAATTTCGCGAATGGTGGTCTTGATCAAATTTTAACCGTTAGATGACATTTTGTCTAGCAGCGAAATACTCAATTCAAAATAGTGAAAATCAAAATTTTGCGAATTTCGCGAATGGTGGTTATGGTCAAATTTTAACCCTTAGAGGACATTTTGTCTAGCAGCGAAATACTCAATTCAAAATAGTGAAAATGAAAATTTTTGCGAATTTCGCGAATGGTTGTCATGGTCAATTTTTAACCGTTAGAGGACATTTTGTCTAGCAGCGAAATACTCAATTCAAAATAGTGAAAATGAAAATTTTTGCGAATTTCGCGAATGGTGGTCTTGATCAAATTTTAACCGTTAGAGGACATTTTGTTTAGCTGCGAAATACTCAATTCAAAATAGTGAAAATCAAATTTTTGCGAATTTCGCGAATGGTGGTCAATTTTAACCTTAAGTGACGACTTTATTTGGCGGCAAAATAGACAATCAGAAGAAGCAAAAAAAAAAAAATCATTTTTGTATACAGATATGAGAATAAGAGAAAGAGTGTTTTTTTCTAATGTGTAGGATGATGACCATAAACATAGCGATGTCGCAAATTTTTTTCAGCGAAAGCTTAAGTCTACATAGTAGCTATACACACACCAAATTTCAATAAGCTGGGATGTATAGTAAAAAAGTTATTCACGAAAAACGTTAAAAATCGTGATTTTTGAAACTTCTGAACCACTGCCCACGACCCAAGAAGGGACTACGAAAAAAGTTTGTATGCAGTTTTTCGGACATTTACCTGGTTCAAGTCCATGCCAAATTTCAATATGATATCTTTCATGGCTTAGGAGTTAATTACGAAAAACTAAAGTGTGACCGACGACAGAAGACAGACAGACAGACAGACAACAACAGACGACAGACAGACAGACAGACAGACAGACAACAACAGACAGACAGACAGACAGACAGACAGACATGGCTAGATCGATTCCTCTTGTCACCCTGATCAAGAATATATATATATGTCTATATCTATCGCGACTCCTTTGGTATGTTACATACTCCGTGCCAAACTTAATATACCCTTTCCTTCGGAAAAGGTATAACAATCGTAAGAATTTTTACGTCAAAATCGTTTTTTGGAATCGAGATAATATTTTAAAATTTTCACTCAATTTGTTGTCAAACGTCAAAAGTGTAAATGAGCCCTTAGTTTTCATATTTGTGAGCCATGTGTGATTTTATGTTCTGAGTTTGAATGAGTTTGGATGAAGCTTGCTATATGTATGTATGCATGATTTTATGGTTTTGAATGCGAATGAAGCTTGCTATATGCTTGCTTATTAATTTAACTTGATCATTCGACTTTGATCGTGCGACATAAGCTCTTAACATTTGATTTGCATTCCATGCAAACACTTTTCTCATTTTAGGTATAGACAATATGGAAATGCAATTTTTGGTTTTTATACCCAGCGTAAGCGGGGTATATTAGTTTTGTGCAAATCTTGTAACAGGGGAATAAGTCCGGAGATATAGAAAAATGTATATAGAAATGATCAGGATCAAAAACTGAATCGATTTAGACATGTCCGTCTGTCCGTCTTCCGTCTGTCCGTCTGTCCGTCTGTCCGTCTGTCCGTCTGTCCGTCCGTCCGTCTGTCCGTCTGTCCGTCCGTCCGTGGTCGGATCTCCTCCGAAACGGCGGACCAATCAACGAAATTTGGCACACAGGTATATCGGGATCCGAGTATGATCCTAAGTAAAAATGGGAGACATCCGCCCACTGCCCGCCCATAAATAATATAATTGTTTTCAAAAATGCTTGTAACTTGCGAACCACTCAACACATTCCATTGATATTTGTGTACTGGTTAACTACGAAAAGGGACATAACCTGGAAAAAAATGGACGCCGCCCACCTCGAGCCACGCCCACAAATAAGCCCAAAATTAAGGGCTTATCGTAACTTTGAAGTAAAAGGTGTAGAAGCTTCAAATTCGCAACTAGGTTCACCAACGAATGAAAGGTGTAGGAAAATTTTTTTTTTGGCCCCCCACTGCCACGCCCAAAAATGAAGATTTTTCGTAACTTCCGAAGAAAAAGGCGTAGAAGGTCCGAATTCGCAACATAGGTTCACCAAGGCGAATGAAAGGTGTAGGAAAAAATTTTTTGTGGCCCGCCCACTGCCACGCCCACAAATAAAGATTTTCGTAACTTCCGAAGTAAAAGGCGTAGAAGCTTCAAATCACAACATAGGTTCACCAAGGCGAATGAAAGGTGTAAAAATTTTTTTTAGGCCCGCCCACTGCCACGCCCAAAAATGAAGATTCTTTAACTTCCGAACTAAAAGGCGTAGAAGCTTCGAATTCGCAACATAGGTTCACCAAGGCGAATGAAAGGTGTAGGAAAAAATTTTTTGGGCCCCGCCCACTTCCACGCCCAAAATAAAGACTTTTCGTAACTTCCGAAGTAAAAGCGTAGAAGCTTCAAATTCGCAACATAGGTTCACCAAGGCGAATGAAAGGTGTACGGAAAAATTTATGTTGCCCTCCCACTGCCACGCCCACAAAAAAGAGAAGCAAAACATAGTGCCTCATAATGTCGGGACCTGGTATTTCAAAGTCGGGCTTGACCGACTTTAGCTTTCTTACTTGTTTTCAATTTGTAATAATAATAGACCATAATAGCCCCTTCCCCCTCTTAAAAAGTTTAAGGTTTGAAAAACTTATATAAAAAAATTTTGTGGTGGATCTTGATGATAGATGAATGTACATATGTATGTTTTTGAATGCACAGCGCTTGTAAGGTAGCTTAAACGCACAAACGGAAAAAACATACTTGTGCATTTCTTTTTGTTAAATTTGATAGCGTAAAAAAAAAACTTCAGATATATGTAGGTTCTTATGTCGTCATCTCTGAAGTATGTGAATGTTCTATTTGCATCCATGCAAATACTTTTGGATCTGTAAATATAAGTGTGCATATACTTTTCGATTTACTTATTTTTTTTTGGTTTTTCATCAAAAAGTATGTGCACATTTGCTTGAAGAATTTATTTAGGCATGATAAGTGAATTTTTGTTTAAATTTTACCCTTTTACCTTCGCAATACTATTCCCTTTTCCCTTTTTTTTTTAAAGTTGGAAGACTTCTTCTTGCTTAGGCTTGCGATTTTTGTTGAAAAGCTGCTCTTGAAAAAATAGTAAAAAAAAAAAGCCCACAGGCGGGAGGTGCAATGCGGTTAAGCTCGAATAATTTTCAATAATATGAAATATATTTAACACCGCGATCATTAACAGATCTTTTTGATCTTTTTTGCCATATACATATTAATAAAATAAAAAAACCCTGAGCACGGGAGTAGACTTAAGCAAATCTTTGCTAAAGTCAAAACTAGAGGAAGATTGGTTAACCGAAGGTTAATAATTCCTCAATACCACTAATTTTTTACTATTAGTGTGTATATTTCTCAGGAGGTTTTTGAAATTCTTCACTTATAAGGTGCAAGAAATTTGAAACTCCTTAGCACCCCAAAGGCGCTGATGAGTCACGAGTGGCGAAGTGACGAAACATGGCCATGTCCGCCCACAGGCGGTAGGTGCAATGCGGTTATGCTCGAATAATTTTCAATAATATGAATAAAAAAAAAAAGTATAGGTTAATGTGGCCTGAGTGCGAACTGTTAAATTTTTATTTTATTTATTCAATACTAATTATACCCAGCGTAAGCGGGGTATATTAGTTTTGTGCGAATCTTGTAACAGGGAGAACTAAGCTCCGGAGATATAGACATATAGAAATGATCAGGATCAAAAACTGAATCGATTTAGACATGTCCGTCTGCCCGTCTGTCCGTCTGTCCGTCTGTCTGTCTGTCCGTCTGTCCGTCCGTCCGTCCGTCCGTCTGTCCGTCTGTCCGTCCGTCCGTGGTCGGATCTCCTCCGAAACGGCTGGACCAATCAAGTCGAAATTTGGCACACAGGTATATCGGGATCCGAGTATGATCCTAAGTTAAAATGGGAGACATCCGCCCACTGCCACGCCCACAAATTAATATAATGTGTTTTCAATAAAATGCTTGTAACTTGCGAACCACTCAAAACACTCCATTGATATTTGGTGTACTGGTAAACTACGAAAAGGGACATATCCTGGAAAAAAATGGACGCCGCTTTCCGTGAGCCACGCCCACTAATAAGCCCACAAATAAGGGATTATCGTAACTTGTGAAGTAAAAGGCGTAGAAGCTTCAAATTTGCAACATAGGTTGAGCAAGGCGAATGAAAGGTGTAGGAAAAAAATTTATATGGCCCGCCCACTGCCACGCCCAAAAATAGAGATTTTTCGTAACTTCCGAATTAATAGGCATAGAAGCTTCAAACTCGCAACATTGGTTCACCAAGGGGAATGAAAGGTGTAGGAACAAAAATTTATGTAGCCCGCCCACTGCCACGCCCACAAATGGAGAATTTTCGTAACTTCCGAAGTAAAAGGCATAGAAGCTTCAAATTCGCAACATAGGTTCACCAAGGCGAATGAAAGGTGTAGGAAAAAATTTGTTGTGGCCTGCCCACTGCCACGCCCACAAATGAAGATTTTTCGTAACTTCCGAAGTAATAGGCGTAGACGCTTCAAATTCGCAACATAGGTTCACCAAGGCGAATGAAAGGTGTAGGAAAAAATTTTTTGTGGCCCGCCCACTGCCACGCCCACAAATGGAGAAGCAAAACATAGTGCGCTCATAATGTCGGGACGCTGGGTATTTAAAAGTCGGGCTTGACCGACTTTAGCTTTCTTACTTGTTTTTATTGAAAAAAAATGCATTAGCTTGTATGTTGCTTTAGAAAATCTTGTTTTATGTCTTGAAAACCAAAATTATTTGTATCTTTACTTGAAAGTAGCCATCGTTTTTTCAATTATCATTTATTGAGTGAAGCATTTTAAGGTACACAGAAATTGTGCGCGAAAACTTTCTCTAGAAGAGAAGTAACGATTTTGCTAATGAAGGTTCTTATCTTGTGCTGGATGTCATCCCATTCAAAATTTTTGCTGCTCTGAAAATATCTATACCGAAGGGAGAGGGAGATTTAAAGAAAGAGAGAGAGAGAGAGAGCGAGAGAGAGAGAGAGAGAGAGAGAGAGAGTGGGTACTGAATTTATAATATCTCGTTTTGCCTAAGTGTAACCGAAGGAAGTTCGGTAGTGGAGCCATGACAGGCTGAACGCTGCAACTCTAAACACCAGCGCCGACCGTGTCTGTCGTTGGGGCGACGGGAAGAGCAGTCGACACGAATGGTAATGATGGTAGGCATGGTACTTCGTTCTACATTCCCCTCGAGCACGCGGGTATGGACCTCAAACGCAAAAAGCAGTATTGAGTCGACCTCATCCATCGTTTAGTAGTTTGTGCCTGGAAGAAAGAGCAGAAAAACTACACAGAGACAGAATGGGATCAAAAAAAAAACTCTGAGAGAGTGAGTATTGTGGAGAGGGGGGTCACTCGCTAGGGAGGATCATCATCCTAACAATCGGACGAATACAAATATACCACGCGCGATTACAATGTCTACGACACGAACGCGTTTATTCGACTTGGCCAAGCAACACCTAATCGCCACTCATTGTGGGGGGATGTAAAGAACGAACAATCACTGTTAAGTCTAAGAACCTCTTTAGAGTGCAACTCAAACTCAGGGAGAGAGCTTTAAGTATAGGAGGAGGGTGCTCGGGTAAGCACCCGAAAAACGTAGCTCAGGACACGAAGGGACTCGATCGGAACTTGAGAAACGCAATGGAAGATCGTATTGAACAACAAGAATTGGAATGATGTTTTGAGAGCCTCTTTTTAAATTGTTTATTTGCCGCAAGCTAATTTAGTTTTTCAAATAAGGTCATGAACCCGAATGCATCTTTTGCAAATATTAAAGTTAAAAAAAAAATTGGCCTAAAGTTCGCACTGTATGAAAACCAAGATAAATAGAAATAACATGAGATTTTGGTATAAACATTGATCGAGGATTTACTTCCTCTTTTGTGCTGTCTCAAATAACAGTTTGCAAAACCATAGGCTTGAGGGTTTTTTAAAAAATGACTCAAGAAGAGAAGATGATGGTTTGCCGTCGGCAAAACACTGTTATGATTTTGTGTTCTTGTTTCTAACGAGAATAAGAACTCAGGCTGTCGCGTTTTTTCACTTTAATATGTAAAGTTAAAAAAAGAAAATAAAACAAGTAACAACCTCGTGTGCGGGTATATACATGAATATTCCGAACAGAATACGTAACTCCATATATTTTTATAGTTAGAATGGAGAAATCACTTACTCTTGGATTTCATACTTGGGTTGCAGAGTCCTAGGACTGGTGGGATTCAGTATCCTCGTGTTGGGTTGGGTGCTGTTTTAAAGTTTAGATTACGCGGCGCGAGGTCTTCGATCCGGCTCGAAGGACCAAATGTTTTTCCCGTTTAAAAATTAGGAAAAACTAGAGAAGCTTCTTAATGTTATATAAGAGTCATTTTTATAATAATTAAAATATCACAATTTGTTTTTCCTTTCTTATTACAAAAAAGCTTTTTTGCGGCATATATTGGCAAAACTTTTTTACTTCACATATTAATTACACCTTTTTGTGGCACTTTTTTTGCGGAACATCTTCGCGCACAATTTTTGGCACTATTTCCCTTGCCTCAGAATCCGCTTATTACACCTACTGCCGACATCTTACTTCCTTACAATTCCCAAGTATGTATAAATAACAGAGAACGGCAGTGGGTGATTGGAAAAAAAAGCATGCGTAATGAATAACTTAAAAAACATGCGTATTCGTTCAAGCGATCGAACTAGCATTGTTACACATATTCGATTTTGATTAAAAATCAATCAAACTTTCTTGTTTGTTTCAAGTGTTCCTGTTTCCTTTTTGATTTTAATTATCAGTTTTCTTCATACAGATCGTTTTGAATATCCGTTCTTTCGATTCAAACATAAGTTTTTTGATAAGGATTAAAACACAAAAGGCAAAAAATAATGTGTTTGATTTTATTCATATTTCAGTTCAAACAAAAACATAAGTCATTCATATATCAATGTTTTTGAAGTATGAGTGCATAAATAGTAAACTGTCTACAGATTTTGGCCTAAGCCGGTTTCTCTTTTCGGTAATAACCTTTCCAGCTAATAAAAACGCTCGTTCAGCGGCAGCACTTTTGGCAGGAATTGAATGAATTTGCAGTTTAAATTTAGACAATTGGGGATAACACCGTTCCTTTAATTTCCACCATTTCAATACATTAAAGTCATTGATCATTTCCACATTTTCCTTGCAATAATTTTCAATCTCCTCTGCGGGTGATTTCGTGTCACTCAATATGGATGGTTGAAGCAGTTCAGGAAAAAAAAATTGAATATCAATGTTAAATGAAGATTGAATTTCTGGCTCTGCCTCACACTCTATTGATATATTATGTTCTGTAACTGATAATTGCGAAGCGGAGTCAGCATGAGAAATACAGGGACTGACTGGAATTAAATGAGATGATTGTGATATTAAGGCAGTTTGGTCAGTATTGCGTTGTATTTGGGAGATGCAAAATTTTTTTATTTCGCTGAGATCGGTTTGTTGCATAATTAAAGCTGGAGGATATAAAAAGAACGCCGTTTTTTGCCATAAATTCAGTTTTGCAATCCAAATCATATCAATGTTGTTCGTAATTTTTTCCTTCAAAGATATTATGACAGGCAAATCTGTTTCATTAAGCACACATAGATGCTTAACTTTCTGAATTGAGGGTATGACAAAACACATAGAAGGAGTACTACAAACTTGCAATTTTTTGAATATAATTTCAAAATTACTGCATAAATCAACTAGCTCTTTAAGCTTTGAAATACTTATTAGTAACAACCTTTGACTCTCTTCCTTCTCCTTGAGTTTTTGTTTATTTGAAACCAATTATCAACTACGGACTTGAACATAGTATAGTTGGAATTCCATCGTGTTGGGCAATCGTTTTTTAAAGAAGTTGACAACTGGTGCTGCAAGTTGGATTTTTTGAAGTATTTAACAATTTTTTTGCAACCTTCTGTAAGATCGAACAGTTCTGCCGTTTCCTTAAATGCGTGTTCAAGGACGTTTGCGAACAAATGGCTGCTACAATTTAGGCGATTATAATTTTCCAAGGCTTTTACGACATTTGATCCCCTGTCGGTTACAAATTTAACTTCATTTATATTGTTAATGCCAAATTCACCAAACAAACTATTCAACTTTTTCAAAATGTTAGCACCAGCTGAACGCTCATAATCCATAGATTTCATTCCCAAAACGATGCTATACATTTTTAAATTTATTTGGTAGTGCATGGTATTTCCCAAGAAATTTCTGCGCACATAATTATCTGTCCATAAATCAATTGTAGCAGAGCCGCTCCGGCTTTTGCAATTTCATATATTTCCGTTTTAATTTCGTTCTTTTTCTCAATTGCCATCTTCTGCACTGCGCGGGAAACAGTGGTTGCATCAGGTAGCAGGTCCCTAATGTCAACATTACTTCCATACTTAGCTCCAATATCAATAAAAAACATTGCGAGCTTAATAAAGCCGGATCCACTGACAGCTGAAAATGGTTGGCAGTCCTCACATACCCATTTTGCACAGCTATCGATGGCGGCCTTTTTATCTTCCCTAGTAACACTTTTCAGACTATTTGACTCCTTAATCTTTTTACAGCATTTATGCCGGCTTAAATTGGACGACTGTCTTGGAGCGTATTTGAGTAGCTTTAAACATTCGCGACAGTACAAATATCCCAGTTAGTCCCATCCTCCTTCAATATTTCTGCTAATATGCTCCACATAAGACTTCTTCCCTTGCCTCGCGGCGATAATGTGTACGAATGTTTTTTTTTTTTTTTAGCAATTTGTTGTAAAATAATATATTCCTCTCCAGACATGCTTTTTCTAAGCGATCCTTTCCACGTATTTAAAGAGATAAAAATTGCATTCCTTTGCTTCTCTTAATAAAATAAATTTTATTTTATTGAATAAAACACATCCTGTAAGGATTCAAAACAAAATCATTTAAACGACGCGTTCACAGCTAAGTTGCTGAGTTTATTCAAGATTGATTTTTTTAAGTTGTTAAAATTTGGTGAAAATATTTTCAATAAAATTGCTTATACACTTCGAAATCAATTCAGAAGTATACGATTCTGAATTTTTTCAAATACGATATTTTTTGAAAGAATAATTGTGACTAAAACATTTTTGTATGATTAAATCAAATAAAACTTGTTAATAAAAAAACAACAACATATTTTTATTTGTTATAGGTTACAGCTGGTGCGTTGATATCATAAAAACTTCAAATTTGTTTTGGCTCACTAAGGAACTGGAGTTAAACAAAGCCCTCGTATACCTCCGGCAAAACGATGTCGATCTTGCAATAGAAACTTTTGCCTTATATAATGGCAAGAGCGAAGAAGCTATAACTTCAGTTGCGCTGATAAACCTCTCGTTTATCTACATATATGTAAGTTAAATTAAGTTTACTTATAGTTCTCGATGAAGTTTGGTACTAAATTCAATTTAACCTTTCCGCGACTTTCTGTTTGAAGTTCTTCATAAGTGACTAAAACACCAGTTAAAACACAATGATTTTGTAAAAAGAATTTTAATTACTACTCATTTTGTTATGTGCTTATCTCAGGAAAAAAAACAGAAAGCAGAAAAGGACAAAAAATAAGATATAAACATTCGCGCATACGTTGCGGCTGAGCGTACCGGTATATCTACAAGAGAATCAAAACAATTGCGATCATATGCACAAAACGTAGCCACAGTGTACTTAACTTTTTAGGAGTTCCATTTTGATTATCTTTTATATCTATCTATTTGGTTATAGTTATATATATTTTTCTATTTATTTATACTGATTTTTATTTATATATTTATGGTTTTATATTTCGCGTCCTTTCTAGGTATCTGCCACTTCTTTTTCTCTTCCCTGACATATTCCCTCTCGATCTACGATCGTTTGGTGCTCACTCTCTCTATCTCCGGAGACTTTTGAAGATAGGAAGGTGGACATAGAAATGCACAAAACAAACAAGGTAGAAAATACATAATGCAAACGGCAAAATTGATATATAGTGGCGCTTGGTGACCCATTTGTTGGTCAAAAAGAATGAACGGCTGTTTTTAGGAAATTATTGCGAGGGTTTCTCAAAAGTTGCATTGCACTAATAACACAGCCCCACGAAAAAATTCCTCCGAATTTAAGGACGCGGCAAGGTTTTATATGTTTTTTGTGGTTAAGGACATTTGAAGGCCAAATTTCAAAATAATGGAGAAAATAATCCGAGGTCCGTTTGACAGCTACAGGTCTAGGTCAAGGGCATTTGAAGGTCGAATTTCAAAATAATGGAGAAAACAGTCTGAAAATATATACAGTGAAACCTGTCATTTTCGGTCACCGTCATTTGCGGACGAATTCTTTGAACACGCGCCCTTCTTATGATTTTCAGTATAAACGTCACCCTCATTTGCAGACACCCTTATATGCGGTTACCCGCTAAAACGGAAACCAAAAATATCCGTGTTTTGGCCAATAGCCTCTGATTTGCGGGCACTTAAAAAAATGACAACTGAAATCAAGCGGACACTCCAATGATGCGTGAGATGCGGAACGATCACCGGTGCGTAAGCTCCGTCACGCTAACAAATGCCAATAGTGCGGCGTGTGAACATACTACTCAGGCTATTGATTAGCGATGCAAAGTTTTTAGCTGACGCACAGTGGCATATTTGAGCTATCTGGGAGCGAAAAAATACAAATTCCAACATCGAGTTCTCACAATTTTTACACTGATTTTTGAGGTCACATATCCACTGTGTCTAGTGGTACTTTTTCTTTTGTTTTGCTCCATAGGTTCGTTATAATTTGAGCTGTCAAACTTTGTGATATATTTTGCTAGTGCAAGTTTTCGAAAACGTGCGAATTTTGCGGTCATTAGGAACGTCAATGTTTCAATATTTAAAAAGCCAAGCGAATTTTTATTTATTTCCGTGAAAACTACAGGTAAAACTATTTCTGTAAACATATATTGATGTTCGTGCTTAACTTGTTGGTAGACAAAGTGCAGTGTTATGTGTTTAGTGTTCTAAAGTGTTGCTTTAATTCAAAACCTCAACTTTCATGAAGTGGGAAATGTTATGCTTACGCGGCCTTACGCTGATTTCTTTCTCATATCTGTATGTTGTTGTTTCTTAATAAATATCTAACGGTTTCAGCTGCCAACTTGCGCCTTAGTTCGAAATGGAACCAATAATTCGAAGAGAACTGTATGAGATTTGGGTTGCCGAACGTAATCCAAGAAAGAAAGAAACAGCTGTATTTGAGTATGTTGGGAGTAAATGGAATATTAAAGATATTTCTCAAACGCTCTTCATCTTGGTTAGAAAATAATTTAGTTCTTAATGCAGGGCATCAAACCGATACGTCAAAAGGCAGACCTCGGATTGATTTTAAACATTTAAGTGAATCTATGAAGAGGAAGGGAGTAGCACATTTAGTAAAAAGTTACATTTATGCTGAACTATCTTATGCTGCGCGAGTTAGCCTAAATAAGGCAGGAAAGCGCGATGTAGCACAAATAATGAAAAAAGCCACACAAGGATCGCAAAAAGCAAATGAAATAAAAAAAAAAATTGATTTTTCTTACCCCCAACAAAAACCGTATACTTCAGAAGAAGCTTTGTCGTTATTTGTCGATGGTCCTCTGACAAAGCATTCGTACAGCTTGAGCCAAAAAGAAGCAAAGCTAAGAAATGCCAATATTTACCCATCATACAACACTCTTATTTCAGCGTAAAAGCAGTGTTATCCCGAAAACGTTATCGTTACGGACATATCAGCAGAGATTAAAATTCAGTCCCTTGTTGATCACACAGTACAACGCATAGCTCAAGTAGAAAGTCGACAAATCGAAAATAAAATTGAGCAGTTGATACAAGGACTAACTTTAATAGTAAAATGGGGATGTGATGGCAGTTCAGGCCATTCTAGCTATAATCAAAAATTCGGAAATGCAGATCAAAATACCGATGATAGCAAAATGTATGTGGTTTGCATGGTTCCGTTGCAGTTAACAACAATTGATGACAGCCTCATCCTGTGGGAAAATAAATCGCCGTCATCAACGAGATTTTGTCGCCCTATTAAAGTTTGCTTCCAAAAAGAGACTTTAGATGTTATTAAAAATGAGATGGGAAGAGCTCAAGAGAAAGTTGTCAGATTGGTGCCTACTGTTATAAAAATTGGGAATAAAAATATAAACGTACAGCATTCGATGCATTTAACAATGATTTATGGCAAAACTTTTAGTGTGATAAGCGATACTTCCGTGCAAGTGTGTGGAATATGCAAAGTTACTCCTAAAAGTATTAATGATTTACAAAGCGTTTGTCAACGAGACTGTGACAAATCCTTATTTGACTTTGGAATGTCCACTTTGCACGCAAACATAAGGTTTCTGGAATGCATACTTCGCATTGCGTATCGCTTAGACTTGAAATGTTGGAGAGTAACTGGGACAGAAAAAAACTGGAGTTGGAGAGTACTAAAAAAAAGTTCAGAAAAATATAAAAACTTCCATGCATCTGTGTGTAGACATTCCAAGGCAAGGCTGCGGTTCCTCGAACGATGGAAATACTGCAGGTCGATTTTTCAATGAAATTTCCCTAGCATCCGCAGCTACTGGAGTAAGCGAGGAGCTTATACGTAGATTTAGGGTTCTTCTTAATTGCATTTATGTGGTTGTGACATAAACCTAGACGCTTTCTCAAAGTATTCCAGAAAGACAGCTGAAATATATGTTAAATTGTATCCTTGGTATCCCATGCCTCCAAGTGTGCACAGGATTTTAATTCATGGTGCTTCAATTATAAAATCGTTCTCACTCCCAATAGGCATGATGTCGGAGGAGGCTTTAGAATCTCGCAATAAAGATTTGAGGAGTTTACGAGAGTTACACACCCGAAAAATAAGCCGAGAGAAGACCATGGAAGACCTTATGCATGCGCTTCTCTTCATCCGATCCATTAGTATCATCCATATCTACAGAGAAGAGAGGACTCTATAAAAATCACCAAGTATTTACTGAAGAAGTTCTTTCTCTACTAAAAAAGCGTGAGGAGTAAAACAAAAATGCTCTGCTTTCTTAAAGGACAGAAATTTTTAAAACCAATACTAGAGTTAACCTTTGACATCCGAACTTCCAAACTACAGGGTGTCCCGTAGGTGAGTGCTTTTTTTTACAGGGATGGTAGGGGAGGTCACCACGAACAAAAAATCGTATGGGAGGGGGGGTTCCAAATGCACCCCTGAGGAGTTATAGGGCCTTAAAGTTTTTAGGCAGTAATTCGAGAAAAAAAAATCTACCAACATATTGGTGTACTGTAAAAGAAAAAATGTTATGCCCTTTAAAAGCCAATTGTGTGAGGTTTAAGGCAAAATTGAATTGATGGTCAAAAGTGCAGTTATTGTGTGAAAAATAAACGCTCAAAGTCAAAAATTCTAAAAAAAATTTTCAATTATTTTATTTATGGAGCCATTTTGGTATGGAAAAGGTCCAATTAAGACATGCTTTTTTAATTTTTTTTTAAATCTCCGATCAATTTACTTCAAATCTGTGGTACATTTGTTATACCTTATTTGCGGTTTAACCATCGAAAAAATGGGATTTAAAAACGAACTTGAACTTTTTTTAAAATCAATTTAAATAATCTCAGCAAAAAATTACCAATTTTTCCAGTTAAAGTACGTATAATTTTAAACCAAAATCTGTCTTAAATAAGAAATTGCTGGCTGGCCATTGTAAGACAAAGATTGTTATTTTAAGAATTTCATCACATAAAAAAAAGTTGAAGTTCGTTTTTAAATCCCATTTTTTCGATGGTTAAACCGCAAATAAGGTATAACAAATGTACCACAGATTTGAAGTATATTGATCGAAGATTTCAAGAAAAATTAAAAAAGCATGTCTTAATTGGACCTTTTCCATACCAAAATGGCTCCCAAAGTAAAATAATTTAAAATTTTTTCAGAATTTTTGACTTTGAGCGTTTATTTTTCACACAATAACTGCAGTTTTGACCATAAATTTAATTTTGCCTTAAAGCTCACACAATTGGCTTTTAAAGGGCATAACATTTTTTCTTTTACAGTACACCAATATGTTGGTAGATTTTTTTTCTCGAATTACTGCCTAAAAACTTTAAGGCCCTATAACTCCTCAGGGGTGCATTTGGGACCCCCCCTCCCATACGATTTTTTGTTCGTCGTGACCTCCCCTACCATCCCTGTAAAAAAAAGCACTCACCTACGGGACACCCTGTATAACTTGAAGTTACACTCTGTCAAGTCTGCATTTAATTAGCAAAAAAGTGTCGTTATTAAAGAATTTAAAACAATGGGAGTAAAAGGGTTAAATAAAATAAAATATATGTGTTTATTCAATTTTAAATCGGAAAGTAATCCAATTAATATATATACAAAGTTACAACTAAATATTTGTTTTCCTTTTAAAGTTATTAATTTTTCGCTCCCAGATAGCTCAAAAATGCCACTGTGTGACGGTGACTCATTAAAGTTTAAACATAGGTAGTTCGTTTATTTAAGTTTTTGGTGAGATTGGTGCGTTGAGAATATTTATATATATATTTGTAAGCATAGCCGCAAAACAATGTAAACTCTTTTTACCTAATTTACATCAAACGTATAAAACTACGTACCAAATACCTTTAAAAAAAAAAACTCAATAGTTCTTCATCATTTGGTTATTTTCATTTGACTTTGGAGTTCTTCAATTGCAAAATTTTCCGCAGTGTCAAATGTTCAAAAATTCGAACTTTCGACGATGCGTAAAGGCTGTGTGTCGCATACAGCTTAAACTGAAAACTGAAACTGAATTCCATACAACAGCGACTGAAACAAGTCAGTCACAGTTTTTTTCAGTCGCTGTTGTATGGAATTCAGTTTCAGTTTTCAGTTTCAGCTGTATGCGACACCCAGCCTTAAGATCGCATACGAGCAATAGGACTTTCCGCTTCATTGCCTTTTGTACCCGTTACTTTTTATCTACACTTTTTGAATAAAGTAACAGTATTATAGTTACCACTCTCTTTTAAATGTTTCTTTGTGTATGTCCAAAATTTAAACTATGCCGGGAAAAGAGTTTCTAGTTTTGAAAAACAAACTGGAAATAGTAGAAGCGTATAAGCATAATTAAATGACTTGCATGAAACTAGCTGAAAGGTAATATATTGCTTAATTACTTTAACACTATAGTGTTCTTTATACCCCCTTATATGCGGACACATCTCATAAGCGCTAAAAATTTCTATGACCATAATTGTCCGCATATCAGAGGTTTCACTGTATATATCTCTTTTTTAGGTCGCTGAGTTCAAATCCAGAGTTTTGCTGATCCTAATGTTGAATCTTACGCCCAAGTACGTACTGACTTCTCTTGGCAGCGAACTATGTTTGGGGATCACCCATCATTCCGTACATCCTTATTATGTGAGCCTGCATCCAGGACACCTCATCTTGGTGAGGGTGGATAACGGAGAGTGTCCGTAATTCGGCAAAGTCTTTGGATTATTATATATATTTTTCGATGCAGAGGGTCGGATCCTCAGTATCGGCGGCTGATTGGAGTGAGCAAGCGGGCCCGCAGCCGTCGTCATCAAGTATTCACAACTCCTCATTAGTTCGTAATTTGACTGATGTTAAATTAAATGCTACAAGAAAGCCCCATGATCGTCATGCCAATCGTGATCGGGTTTGTCATATATTTGCTAAATATGAAATCATATTATGGCGAAAACCAATAGAAGATCGAATTTTTATTTTATATGCCAAAAATTTTAATTAAGAATTGATCAGAAAAATAGTTAGGTTCCACAATTTCGTTGTTATATGTGTACAAATCTGTTGCTCAAATAGAAAAAGAGCAAAAATACTGATGCAAATATTAGATTTACCACCCCAGGAATTTGGAGAAACCCGAAACCGAAAGCGAGACTGCGAATTCAGCAAATTGTTTGCGAAGGATGCAGAATTGTCTCTTGTATACTGCACCAATATCAAAGGTCTTATAATTCAATTGCGCATTCAACTGTGATGGATGAGAAATATGACAACATGCAAATTCGTTGGAAAAACTCAATTATGAAAAGCATTTATGGAAATTAAGCGCAGATTTGAAGATTTTGACTATGTTGCTTGGGCAACAACCACGTTTCACCAAGCACTCTTGCCACATATGTCTTTGGGAAAGCAGAGATAGAGAAAGTCATAATGATAAAACAAAAAAATGGGAAATAAAGTCATAGCTTACTCCAGGTTCTAAAAAAATCATTTATTAGTCCCTTATTGGTCTAATGAAAGTTCTCATATTTCCGTTGCACATCAAGCCTGGCCTCATGAAGCTATTCGCAAAGGCTGTTTTTAAAGAAGGATCATGTTTTCAATATCCTAAATTAAAATTTTAGAAACTTTCTGAGGCCAGATTGAAAGAAAGCGTGTTCGATGGATCAAAAATTCGTAAGATGTTTAAATTTACGAAATTTATTGGAAAAATGACTGAAGTCCAAAACTCAGTCTAAATTGGTTTTAGGAATGTGTCAACCAACCTTTGAGGAAATAAAAAGAGTCCTATTCTTTTAATAAGAGGAATTTATGACGCCTTTTAAATATTATATTATATTTTTTAGATGCTCATTAAGACAAAATTCCTGAAAAAGATTTAAGTAAAGAGTAAGGAGTATGGTTTCACTATGACATTAAATCTATGGAAAGTCGCTTTCAGGGAAGGTGGCATGAGAATATGATGGCAGATTTTTGTTGGATGTTAAACCGAGATATACCCATAGAAAATAGAAAACGAAAAGCATTACATAGATTTTTCGACGTCCTTTGTTCTCTTCATACAACTAAAATAGTACAAACCCGATAGGAATTTCAACTAATTTTAAACTAATTTAAAATTAGTTGATTCTCAGTGACAGCTAGTTGTAATTCTGACTATTTTGTATGGAGCGAACTAACCTTTTTAGCATTAAAGTGTCCTACGAGTAAGTCAATTGTACAGTTCTGCATATCTTTTCAACTAGTTGAAATTTACTTTATTTGAAAAAATTTTGACGCCAAAAATCTTAGCATTTTTCGCTTATTCTATATATAAATTTTCATCCAAATCGGACGCCATAAATTTTTCGGTTTTTTTTGGTTTTTGGTCCATAACTCTCTAAACTTCCTCTAGCCCCCCCCAAAAATTTTTGGGTTAATGTCTTATAATTGTTCAATATACCACTGTGGAAAATAAAAGCACTATCAAAGCAGTATTTCTCTAGACACGCCACTGGTCAAACGGCCCCGAACTTCGATTCAGCGATCAAAAAAACATAATGAAAACTTTGCTTCGTCTTTTGACTCGGGGTTAATTTTTTTGTGGGGCTGTGTTATCGAAATATAAAAATGCCAAAAAAATAATATATAAGTTGTGCAAATACTCACAGGATAAGAATTTCCATCTAGCAGCTTTCTTAATTTAAATTGCGAAGTTTGTTCAATGTCACTGTGGTGCTCCCTAACAACAGTTCAATGGATTTTTCACTTCCGTATCGCCTTTGCCAAACAAAATTACTATTTTATTTTATAAATAGGAAAAAACGTTATTTCAATCAAAACCGTTGAACCTTATATTAAATTATTTTTCGTTCAGTAGAAATTATGCGCTTGAATATAATTTTTATTCTTATTTTTTCGTTTATCTTGGTTTGAATATTTTTAAGTTTTATTAAATTTTTTTCTTAATTTTTCGTTTATAGTCGTTTGAATATATTTTATTTAAAAAAATTTTTTTGTTTATTTGTTTGAATATTTTTTGTCAAGTCCCTTCCACGAGCTCCTACAAGATTCGCGACGAACAAAAATAAAAAAAAATATTTTAAGGATGTTTATTTTCCTGGTCGCTGATCGGGAACCGATTAAAGGATCTAATTAGGATCCTTATAAAAAAATATTTTAAGCAAACCCAACTGGTCCGCTTTCACTAATGGAATTTAACAACAATTTTGATAACGTTATAATTTTTTTGACCGATATCTTCGGCTCCTGAAATTGAACTGATTATAATATAAAATTAATCTTAAAAGCTAACTTAACTTAATGTCGCTGCGTGGGCATTTCCCACAGTTCCCGGATGCGCGTGCAGGTAATCAGACGCAGGCTCACCAATCATGTTGCGTATACATATAACATATAATAGCGAAGAATATCGGAAAAATAAGTTGGCGAGAATGGTTGCGTAACAACATAGCCAAGTGTTCAACTTATATATGGTCAAATGTTCTCAAGTGGGCCACTTTTGAATCGATAGTCTCCGATTTCAGTGATTGATGTGGCATTGGATAGCCTTGGAGGTAAAAAAAATCCTTTTAAACTTAATTATTTAAAAAAAAACTTCATTAGTTAATTAGGTATGATCCGTCAAAGTTTTCGGGAATGTTTTTCTTAATTCATAACTCGCGAATAGTTTATCAAAATTTTTGTAAATTAATTCTCTTTCACATAAATTAAAATATTATTTGTAATAAAATGCTGGGACACTGGGTATTTCAAAGTCGGGATTGACCGACTTTATCTTTCTTATTTTATTGTTATTATTATCATTTTTTTTAAATCTTGCATAAGATTCACCTGCAAGTCTATCTTCGTTGCTGCTATTTTCATATTGTTGTTGTTGTTGTTTGGCGGCTCGTATCCCTCATACTTGTCACTTAGCTGCCCGTGGCTATCATTGCTGTCACTCCGTTCATTCGTTCCCGCCGTTCTTATTCTCGGGTCTCATCTACTGGCTTTTAGCATTGCGATTGTGGGCTTGAAGAAATTTTACAACCGTTGCTGTCTACCGAAGCTTCTGGGTCTCATATTTCATCCATTTCACTTGGACGATTGCTGCTTAGGCTATTTTCACAATCGCACAGGTTGAGTCTTTGCGCTGGTTCTTGTTGTTGTATTCTTTTGTGGTGAATATTGAGATATATAGCATGGTTGTGCCTCTATGACTCGCAACAATATCGAAAAGTCAAATTGGAGGTGCAAGGATGTCACGGTTAAATTCCGTCGAGGACCACCGTGCAAGGCAAGGGTCTTAAGGGAAAGGATGTGATGACTGCAAACTGGGACGTAGCATATTATTTTTTTAGTTTTTCGTAAATGTTTTCAATAAGACCTTTTAAATTTTTTTTGTATATTTTCACGGGTGTCTTTGTTGTATCTTCAATTAAGAACTAACAATTAGTCAAGAAATCGTAAAACTAAAATATATAACTATAGCTATATTATTTGGCTTCCTGTCCACGTCACCTCGTGAAATAGTCAATCGTTGGAATTGTTATTTGCACATGGGTTATTGGGAGGGCTACTAAAGGGGTTAGTTTTGGAAGAGCGACGGTCGGTCACGCCTTTCGAGCTGTGAGTAGCTATTTGGTTGTAACAAATATTTGGCTAGTGTGTTCGGATGCTGAGACAACCGAGAACTATATTTGCGGCTTAATAAACTAAGCTCGTTTTTTACCATCGGGATACAAAGCTCGATGTGTTTGTTTTTGTTCTTAATGAACCATGAAACACCTGTGAAAGTCCGAAGGATTTTAGACCGTGAGCGCTGTATAATGTCTTTTATAGAGTTACTCGCTTTTCCCCAAAGCGGGGAGCCATAAGTCCATTTGGGCCTTACTGTTGCGTTATGAAGAAGCACTTTGTGTTGACCTTTGGGCGGTCAGCTTCATTTGGTTTCGTTTTGTCTCAATATGCTTACGCCATGTGAGCTGGCAATCCAAGTGAGTTCGAAGATACTTCAATTAATTGGCCTTTGGAACACGTGTGTTGTTAGGTATAATTGGACGGCATGTGTTGCCACGCAAAGTAAAAGCAATGTGGGTGCGTTTGCTTTCGTTTACTTAAATTATCCAGTTCGTAAGCCACTGTTTAACGGTTTGATTATTGATTATGATTATGATTATAGAGGATTCGAGAGGCGACGACACGGCCGCTTTGTGCATTTATGCATCAGCCGTATAAATCAGGTATAACAAAGGCCCTAACACACTGCCTTGAGGTACGCGTGCTGAGATGTCGAATGTTTTTGTCGTGTGTGTTCCATATCTAAGTTTAAATTTCCTGCCAGAGAGGTGTGTTTGTCGGACTTTGTGAATGTTCCGGGGAAGGGTTTGTTTAATTTTAGACATTAAACCAGAGTAATGTGTCTTTTTTTCGAACGAATTTTTAATTTAACTATTTATTCTATTGCCCTGTTCAATTGTACCACGACTTTTGCGGCAACTAAACTGATCCTCGGGAAAAGCTCCTGTGCTCTGTAAGAGTGGAAAACGTTTTGCCAGGGGGCATTTTTCGAGAACTTGTAAGGAACCGTTTTCCCAGCCGGGGTATTTACTCAGTCGAGTTACTAGGGAACCTCCCTCCCAAAAATTTATAAAGGAACTCAAGGGGACTAGTCGTTATAAAGATGTTATTTATTTGGAAATGTGTTCCGTTTTTTAAGGGGAACGCCTAAGGATATTTTTCTTCTCTTAAATGTAATTATTTCTCTTTAAAACTCTTGGATTCTTCATACCAATATTTTTGTATAACTAATTTCAATTCTAAAATAAGCCAATTCGAATATGCCTTGGTGATACTTAATTATGCTTGACTCTTCTTCGAGTTTAGACACTGATACAGACTACCTGACTATTTTATTGAAGCTCATACGAAACCGTCAGCCTGGTTTTCAGATATGCTACTTCAATGCTCGTAGTTTAAACACTGATAAGCTTGAATATTTTAACTATGTTTTTTGTGATCTTAGTGTTGACATTGTATGTGTTGCGGAGACGTGGTTCAAAGCTGATTTTGGGGATGATATATATGCCCTTTCCGGCTATAATATGTGTAGACTGGACCGTAGGACAGGGGCGCGTGGAGGAGGAATTGCTATTTATAGTAAGAAGTATCTGAAGTTCAAATCAGTTTGCACATCTGATGCACTGGACCCTGTTCAATTTATGTTTGTAGAGTTTCGGAATTCTGTTAAGAAACTGCTCTTAGTGTGTGTTTATAACCCACACAAATCATGTGACCTCTCAAAACTTTTTGAAAATCTGACCAAATTTAATCTAGAATATGAACATATAGTGATGTGTGGTGATTTTAATTGCGATATTTTGATCAATGACTCTGCATCAGTTGGACTGTTAAACGCTATAAGTAGTGCCGGTATCAGCATTCTAAATAATTATGCCACGCGTTTTGCTCCCAACAACAGACCTAGTTTACTGGACCTGTTGTGCGTCTGCAACCTAGATAGTGTACTTCACCATGACCAATTGTCACTACCAGGTATTTCAGACCATGATATGCTTGTTTTGACATATAATATCGAATTCTCATATAACGTTGCTAGTTCCACTTTTTCCTTTAGAAATTTTAGTAAAATAAATCATGACCTCTTATTTATGGAGGCTAATCATGTTGACTGGAATGAATGCTGGTATTATGCAAATGTAGATGAAAAACTCAGTTGTTTAGTTTATAATATTGATAGACTCTTCAATAGACATGTGCCACTGATAAAAAAAACCATACGCCATTCGAAACCACCTTGGTTTACTGTTGAGGTTAAAAGTGCAATTCGTGACAGGTTTAGACGTTATATATTATGGAAACGATCTCCGACCAATGAAAATTGGGAGCTTTTTCGTATATCCAGAAACTTTGCTAATACGGTTACTCGAAATTCTAAGAAGACTTTCTACCACAATAAGCTTAATGCTGATTTGCCCTCCAAGGCTCTGTGGCGTAACCTAAAAAGAATTGGTGCTAGCTCCAAATCCCAGTCAATTTGCAGCGTGGATGTAGATCGGATGAATGACCATTTTGTTTCATCATTGACTGATAATTTAGACACATCCCTGTCTCTACCAAATGCTAGAAGAGTGGAGCCTGAGTACAGTTTTGTGTTTGGCTGCCTCTCTGAAGATGACGTCCTTAAAAGCCTATATGCTATCAAATCTAGTGCTATTGGTGAAGATAACATTAGTTTAAAATTTGTTAAATTAATTCTGCCATTTATTATTTCACCGTTGACACACATTTTGAATTTCTGTATAACTACGTCGATTTTTCCTGAGAAATGGAAAATTGCTAAGGTTTTACCGGTGGCGAAGAAAAATTCTCCCAATTCTCTAAATGATTTTCGTCCCATCAGCATCCTGCCTTGCCTTTCCAAGGTTTTTGAGAAGTGCTTATCGCTCCAAATACTTAATTATCTTGAATCCCATGACCTGCTTAACATAAACCAGTCTGGTTTTCGTAAAAATCACAGTTGTACTACAGCCATGCTCAAGATCTTTGAGGATATACGACCAGCTTATGACCGTGGTGATATAACTATTCTTGCTTTCCTCGATTTCTCCAAAGCTTTCGATAAAGTCAATCATAAGCTTCTTATCGAGAAACTTGAGTACTGTTATAGTTTCTGTAACAGCGCATCAAGTTGGATTACCAGCTATTTATCGGGTAGACTTCAAAGAGTTTGCCTCAATGATAGGTTTTCTTCCGTTCGTTCAGTTAAGTCCGGTGTTCCACAGGGATCCATACTTGGACCTATTCTATTTGTAATGTTCATAAATGACCTTACCTTATGCTGTAAAAATGTATCTATACATCTGTATGCCGATGATGCTCAAATTTATCTTTCCAGGCCAGTTGGTCTATCGGAGGACCTGGTATATAGAGTAAATGAGGACTTTCAGTCAATTGTAATGTGGGCGGAACGCAATGGACTTTATCTGAATGCTGAAAAAACTAAAGCTCTATTCGTGTGTAACAACAGATATAACCTTGAGAGTCTCCCTACATTAACGATTAACACACAGCGTATTCAGTATGATACAGTTGCAACTAGCCTAGGTTTTAAAATTAATTCCAAGCTATCTTGTACGGATCATGTAAATACTTGTATCAGTAAAGCATATTTTGAGAAAACTGTGGAAGACGGCGATGTTTATTCCACAAGATACGAAGATGTTGCTAATTCGCACTCTGATCATGCCGTTATTGATGTACGGGTCTACTTTGTACCCCAGTTTGGATGCAGTTTCTGCAAACAAGCTCAAATTACTCTTAAACAACTCTGCTAGGTATATTTTTAAAAGGAGAAGATTTGACCATATATCGGAGTTCTCAGCACAAATCTTAAATCGTTCTCTTGAGTCCCATTTTAATATAAGGAATCTTGTTTTTCTTCACAATTTGTTTTACGGAGGGGGACCTGAATATTTGCAGCGCAGCCTGCTTTTTGCCCAGTCTCAACGCACATCCAATCTGATTGTGCCTAGCTTTAATTATTTATCAACGTCTCGTATGTTCTTTATCAGTGTCGTCAAACTTTGGAATTCATTACCTAATAATATAAAGTCCATCGTTAGCTCTAGGCGTTTTGAGTTGGCTTTATGTAATTTATACAATTAAATACAATTAGTTGTCTTCATAATTTTTCTTCTTCTTTTTCTTCTATTATAATAATAACTATTTTATATTAATTAATTTTTAAATTAATCTTTCGAGAGAGCACAGAACATTTTCCAGTGTTCACTGACTATTTAACGTCGTCTTAGAGTAAGATAATATTTTATTTTATGAATTATTATTGAAGTGTAAGATGTACTATAAAAGACCTCGGTCTTAATAAGTGTACAAATAAATTGAATTGAATTTGAATTGATAAATTATGAATAACCTACTTTTAAATGCGTACGTAAAGCTACCCTTATGTGTAAGACTACTGTGAAACCCCGCCGCCTCTCAGTCGGAGTCTTCGAGGAATTTCCGCTATCCACGTAGTTTTTACGCTTCTGATCCCAAACTGCCGCAACACTACTCTACTAGAAACTGATCCTTTCAGCGTAAACGTCCGCGTTCTAGATCGACAACGTGGGCACAGCGATAACTCACCGTATGCCCCGGCGAACGAGTCCCACCTATTTTCCTGCTGACTTTCGCAAAACAACCGCGTAGCAAATCGAGCACGGGTATGCAGAGCGAGCTCACTGCAAACCACCGAGCACGATTTCCAACAATTTACAAATTTTCGCAAAACGTCCACGTCCCATCGAGGACATGGGTTCAGCGAGAGCTCACTGTAAACCACAGAGCACGATTTCCAAGAATTTAGTCACTGACTCTCGCAAAACGACCACGTGGCAAACCGAGCACGAGGATACAGCGAGAGCTCACTGTAAACCACCGAGCATGATTTCCAATAATTAACTTTCACTATTTTCCGCAAGTATTGCGTTAACTTCGAGCACGAGGATCCCAAACGTATTTCCTTGCAATCGAGTGCGACGAATCTTCACTTTTCCCAAAACTAACTTTCACCGTCTTAATTTACTCACTCAAAGATTCTTATGGCTTCGCCAAGTTCTTATTTTCCTTCCGCTTCAGTTCTCCTCATGTGATGGCTTGTCACCGGCTGGATCAGAAGTGTCGCTCGTTTCTCAATTGCAAACGACGCTAAGCTCCTTTCTCCAAACTTCGATGCTTTTGATATATCGATGACTCCTCAGTGCGGTGGCGTCCTTTCCCACTTATAACTAATAAACTTTTCACTTATAACCTGGCCTTGAACTACTATCTGGCAGGATTCACATACATATAACCTATCCTTAATACTACTTTTTGATTGGCTGTTTTTATACTGTCTCATTACGTGTCCGTGTAGGCTTAAAACTAATATTTGGATTTTGCTTTTAATGAACGATGTGCGTATGAAAAGAAAAAGAAAATAATAATACACGAAAAATAAAATGAATTAAAATATGAAACGTGGCTGTCCTACAGCTTGACTACTCTTACGCTACTTAACTATAACTATGGGTGAGGTTCCTCACACCTCCTCCCCACTTCAGAGCGGGTGTACCTCACTCGCCCGTCTGCCAGCACTTTCATGCGATACTGTTGAGCTTCGTGTATCCGTGAAGCCCGAGGTCGTAGAAGGCTTGGCTATTCGTGGTATTTGTGGAGGGTGGCAGCAAAAGAGATCCGGACTGGGCCGGGCACATCGGAAACCTCGATCTCGGTTGTTTTCCCGATCTTTGCGGCCGTGTGGTATAAGACCTAACGTCGGGCCTAGCGATCTCATCACAAAACTGTCCGGGTAGCCTCAACTCCCGTCCCTGTACTACATGGGTCGGGCTATCCCACCCATCGGCATACAAGGCCACCATAGTTTTCAGGGTCCTATTCGTTCGTTCAGTTGGATTCTCCTGTGGTGTGTAGGGCGCCGTCAGTCGGTGAAGGGTTCCCCAATCTTTAAGGACCTGCTTGAAACTCCGACTTGTGAACTGAGGCCCATTATCGGTAATAAATATATTTGGAACGCCAAATCGACTTATGAATCTCTCTCTAATGGCAGATACTGTTCTTTCAGCGGTAGCTTTCCGCATAGGCACCACTTCCACCCATTTCGAAAATTTGTCCACTAACACTAACATCATCGTATTTCCTTTTTCGATCGGGGTAGAGGCCCTATAAAGTCCCGCCGTGACCTCATCGCGGTTTTCTCTTAGTAAAGGTGCCCTTAGGGCTTTTGGCACGCACAACTTCCACGCCTCTTCCGGTGATCTCAGAGCTGTTTGAATGTGGCGATATATGTGTCCGTCCCTTTCGGAATACTCCGGGTGTGTCCCGATCAAACGTTTAATTTTTGAAATCCACTCACAGTCGCTCTCCCATTCAACAGCTGTGGATCTTTTTCTTTCAACTGCTCCAGCGGTTGTCGGGATAACGCATCCGCTACGACGTTCAGCTTGCCCCGCCGATATTCGTGGTATTTGTGGAGGGTGGCAGCGAAAGAGATCCGGACTGGGCCGGGCACATCGGAAACCTCGACCTCGGTTGTTTTCCCGATCTTTGCGGCCGTGTGGTGGGGTTGTTCCTCTCCTACGCCCAGGCCCTAGTCGTCGTCGGGCCAGAGCTGAAGGACGTCCTCGCCCTCGGCCTCCGATCCAGCGTCCGCGAGTCGCCTCGAGGGTTCTTCTACTGACCTTTCCGGAGCAGCCACCACCGCGTCGCCCTCGCTTTCCACCGAGTAAATACTCAGCCGACGTCCCCTTGCCCTCTCGACCAAGTGACGTTGGGTCGGCGGTTCCCATTGCCGATCGCGGATCTGGGTCAACGTAGTGACAGCTACTTCCCCATATACCAGTCGCCCTGCCTTATAGATGGTGTGGCCCCATTGTTGGACTTGTTGGAACCGGACCTCGTAGCGACCTTCGTCCGCGCTGTCGCTGCTTATGCAAACGGCGGAGGGGGAGTCCGATTCCGACCCCTCCCCGTCGTCGTCATTCCAGTCACTTTCGGTAGGATTCTTAGCACCACTGGATTCTCTTTCCGACTCCTCCGGTGCGACCCTGAGTTCGTCTTCGACGTCAATCTCCCATAGTCGACCGGCGACACCGACTCGTGCCTTGGCCAGCTGGGTGGGTCAGGCACGGCCATCTCCCCGTCGTCGTCGTCTTCCATGGACAAGATCCGTTCAGTGCGGACTCGGCTCCGGTCCCGACGCCTCTTCATCGCACTTTCAGGCCATTAGGGGTCTGTTCTTCGGATCTGGGCGCTCCCTTTGTTCGGTCGCGACATCCGTTCTCTATTCCCGCGTAAGTTTTCTGAAATGAGATGCCCAAACGGTATGAATTAGTTGTTTTTTCTTTTTTCTTTTTTTCTGGCCCGAGGTAGGATTTCATCGGCCATCCCTAGACTACTTTACTATTGTACACATTATGTTTTTTTTTCTTTAACCCGACGTAGGATTCCATCGGTCATCCTCAGACTACCTTACAACTGTAGACATGACGCTACGACTACACCCTCAAGGATACTTCCCAACGCTCAAGCTCCCAATTCCGCTGCTGATTCGGATTGAGACGGATCCTCGTGTTCCTGGAATGGCTTCATATCGCCTAGGTGAGCCCTTCTTGTCTGTCGCCGGCCCTCGCAGTTGAGTTCCACAATCACCGGCGAAACATAGCACTTGACCTTGTACAGTCCTTTAAACCGCGGTGCCAACTTGTCAGCCGCGCATGATACAGGGTGCGTCTTTGTCATTACCAGAGTTCTGACTTGCGGCTTCCATGTCCTCCTACGGAGGTCGTAACCCCGGGCCTGTTCCTGTTAAGCCACTTTTGCATTCCGCTGGACTATCTGGTAGATTTCCTTGAACCGGGTGAACTCCTTGTCCCATTCTTCATCGTGGTTTCCCAAGCCAAGCTCGTTGCTACTTTTCGCCATCTGTGAAGAGACATAAGACCTAACGTCGGGCCTAGCGATCTCATCACAAAACTGTCCGGGTAGCCTCAACTCCCGTCCCTATACTACATGGGTCGGGCTAAGTCCCGTGGATGTCGCCACGCTACTGTTTAGTGCTAGGGTGAGCTCGGGCAGGTAGTCATCCCAGGTCTGTTGACACCCATCGGCATACAAGGCCACCATAGTTTTCAGGGTCCTATTCGTTCGTTCAGTTGGATTCTCCTGTGGTGTGTAGGGCGCCGTCAGTCGGTGAAGGGTTCCCCAATCTTTAAGGACCTGCTTGAAACTCCGACTTGTGAACTGAGGCCCATTATCGGTAATAAATATATTTGGAACGCCAAATCGACTTATGAATCTCTCTCTAATGGCAGATACTGTTCTTTCAGCGGTAGCTTTCCGCATAGGCACCACTTCCACCCATTTCGAAAATTTGTCCACTAACACTAACATCATCGTATTTCCTTTTTCGATCGGGGTAGAGGCCCTATAAAGTCCCGCCGTGACCTCATCGCGGTTTTCTCTTAGTAAAGGTGCCCTTAGGGCTTTTGGCACGCACAACTTCCACGCCTCTTCCGGTGATCTCAGAGCTGTTTGAATGTGGCGGTATATGTGTCCGTCCCTTTCGGAATACTCCGGGTGTGTCCCGATCAAACGTTTAATTTTTGAAATCCACTCACAGTCGCTCTCCCATTCAACAGCTGTGGATCCCAACTGCTCCAGCGGTTGTCGGGATAACGCATCCGCTACGACGTTCAGCTTGCCCCGCCGATATTCGATGTCATATTGAAATTGTTGTAGTTCCAATGCCCATCTCGCTATTCTTCCTGAAGGACTGTTGATTGAATTCAACCACTTCAACGATAGATGATCGGTGACGATGTTGAACTGGTATCCCTCCAGATACTCTCTCATATTGCGTTCGGCCCACACGATAGCGAGGCACTCCTTCTCCGTAGGTGAGTAGTTCCTCTCGGCCGGATTCAAAATTCGACTCGCATAGGCTATCACTCTTTCTTCTCCATCGTGGAATTGGGTCAGTACCGCTTCCAGCCTGAAGTCACTTGCATTCGTCTGCAGCACGAACGTCTCGTCGAAATTTGGGCATGTTAGCACCGGTGCCTCCGTCAGCCTCCGTTTTAGGGATCCCATTGCCTCTTCTTGTGGATCACCCCATTGGAACTAAGCGCCTTTCTTTAACAGCTGGGTCAGTGGTTGCACTGTTTGTGCGAAATTTTATACGAAACGCCGGTACCACGAAGCCATTCCCAAAATCTGTCGGACTTCCTTAACGGTCTTCGGGGATTTTAGTGCCTGTGTGGCTGCAACCTTCTCGGGATCGGTGTGGATCCCCCTTTCGCTGATAATGTGGCCGAGATATCTGATTTCTTTTTGGACGAAGGCGCCATCCTCTAAGTTCAGTCTCAAATTTGCTTCTCGTAATCGTCTTAATACCTCCCGTAGGTTCTCCGTGTGCTCCACCCGACTCCGAACGATGACCACGATATCATCCAAGTAAGCGAATGCATAGGTATCGAGCTCGGTTCCGATTACTCCATCTAGAATACGTTGGAAAGTGGCGGGTGCAGGGTGCAGGCCGAACGGCATCACTTGCCACTGAAATAACCCGCGACCCGGCACTGTGAACGCAGTATATTGGCGGCTTCTTGCTGCGACTGGGATTTGCCGTTCTTAAGGTCCAGCGTCGATATGTACATTGTACATGGCATCCCTCAGTTTTTCGAGGATTGAGTTTATTCGCGGTAATGGATAGGCGTCCGGAACCGAGTGTGCGTTGATCTTCCTGTAGTCGAAACACAACCTCCACAAATCAGGCTTTTTCCTCACCAGCACTATTGGTGAACTATATGGGCTTTTGGACGATTCGATGCACCCCTTTTCCAATAGTTCTTCGACTTCTCTATCGCTAATCACCTGCTTCACGGGATTGTACGTGAAGTACCTCTTACTTTATTGGGATATCATCCTTCATCATGATCTGGTGTTCCCTGACATGGGTTACACCGCTTAAGCCTTCGAACTTGGCCAGCTCCGTTGCTAAAAATTCCTCCGTCTGCTCCTCTTCCGATTTGGCCTCATTCCCCAAGTTGTGTTCTCCGCGTTCCGGTGTGCCTTCGTTTGCTAACCGGGTTTCGCCCGTATGCAGATTTCCATGGTTTACCAATCGCGTATCGGCTGTTCGTGGCTGGTGAATTTTTATGGTTCCTTTTCCGATTCTCACTTCGGCCTGTACTGAGGCGAAAAAAACGATTCCTAAGATGACGTCATCGACAGCGTCGGGCAAAACCAGAACCTGTAGTGTCGCCACGCTGTCGCTTACTCGTACCTCTAGCTTCAAGGTCTCGACCACCGGCTTAGAGGACCGATCGGCCAGATGCACCACTACTCGTGCCGTTTCCGAATTTGCCGGTGTCCTTACCCTTTTCGCCACTGCCTCACGAATGAAGCTACGGGAGGCCCCGGTGTCGATGATTGCGCTCATAGTCTGTCCGTCCAGCTTATTTATGGCGTGAATCTGCCAACCGTCCGTTGATAAGAATTGGTTTACTGGGTTGTTCCCGGTGCGGCCGCCTCGCCTCTCAGACTGCCCCGTTGGGTCTGAGGGCCGTTGGCGTTTCCCACACGACAGCATTCGTGTGTGTTCACTTCGCGTTTTCCACATTCTCGACAAAACCTTCCTGGTCAGTTTGGGCACTCCCTCCTGTAATGCTCCTCCTGACCGCACTTCAAGCACGCCGTCCGTACATTTACGTTGTGTTCCTTTGGCGGGGTTGGGGGTGCTTTTGTGTCTCATCTCTCGGGGAAGGCGTCGTCAGAATTTCGTCTTGCACCCTTTCCCATGCGCCAGCAATCTGAGTTAGTTCAGCTACCGACGAAACTTCATGCTTCCTTACATATAGTCGCAACCCTGTCAGACAATGCTCATACAGCTGGTCCAATTTCTCTTCCTCCGACCACGTCGTAAATTTCATCAGATGTCAGTAGGGGGGATATGTTCGTTCTGGGTGTGCAAGTTTTTTTGTATGGAAAATCGGAAAAGGACGCACATTGAAGTCCTAGAAAATTTTTGTTGATTTGTATGAAAAGACGCACATTGAAGACCTAGCAAATTTTGGTTGATTTGTATGAGATGACGCACATTTAAGTCCTAGAAAATTTTGGTTGGTTTATATGAGATGACATACATTTAGGTCTTTGGAAATTTAGGAAGTTTATATGAGATGACATACATTTAGGTCTTTGGAAATTTAGGAAGTTTGTATGAGATGACATACATTTAGGTCTTTGGAAATTTAGGAAGTTTGTATGAGATGACTACATTCAAGTCTTTGGAAATTTTTGGAGGTTTATATGAGATGACATACATTTAGGTCTTTGGAAATTTTTGGAGGTTTATATGAGATGACATACATTTAGGTCTTTGGAAATTTTTGGAGGTTTATATGAGAAGGTTCGCATTGAGCCTCATTGAAGAGGTGAGGGGGTGAGAAAGTGTGCGGTAGGAGAGCATATATAGTTCAATTAGTTCAATATGTAAACATTGGGCTAGAGCTAGAGATGACTTTTCAATACTGAAGTCATTGAGAGGAAGATAAGGCATGATTTTTTAGCCAGAACAAGGTAAAGCTTGCCTCATTGGGTGTTTATTCAAGAAATTATAAATAAAAGAAATTTTTTATGTATTTAAAATTGATATTTTATTTAATTGTTGCTGTGATTGTGAATACAAAAACTTTAAACAGAAATGACCACAGTTATATGAATTGTATTGCTGATGTTGTTTATAGTTGTATCGCAAATTATTTGCACCGAGATAACATATTTGACAACTTCTTTCGGTGGTGAAAGGTTACCGAAACTATCAAAATATTCCTTAACAGTATTATTTTTAAAGTATGCTACCCAATGAGTACGATCTTCATCTGATGAATCCAGATTAATTATTTTACAGTAAATCTTATGGGGACGTCTTTGTTAAGTATTTCGCATACAAACTCCTCTGAAAGATTTCAAGTTTGCGGCATATTTTCTTAGGTCGACCTCGGTTAGGGCTCTCTTGGGTAGAGTGATAGTTAGTTTTTTGAATAAGGATGAAGAAAGTTACCATATCCATTTCTATAGGGTTTTAAATAAAGCCCGTTTCCAATGGCAACAGGTTCCTTGGGATTTTCATCCTTTGCAGATATTATATTTTTTATCATATTTGCAATCGACATGCCTCCCGATACTATTTCTCCAAGTTTTGCAATACCCGCTAAAATTGGTATTAATGGTAAAAATCCACCCACTTTTAGTACAGGGATTATGCGAGGTAGAACTTTACGATTTTTCCTCTTAAGAGTAGATGTTAAAGATTTCTCAGCAATTTGAATAGCATCATTCATATCAATTGGGTTTGCATTTTTTAAAACTTTTGTACCATTTTTTATTGCAGTAGTGAAAATTTTAGTACAGAATTTCTTCTTTTTTTTTCTTCACAGTCTTTAGTTTTCTGCTATTGTTTTTTCGAAGACTACCACCACCTATCTTCAGTTTGGCTTTGATTGCGTTTGTAACAAACCAAGCGTTTGCCTTTTCTGCGACACTCGAATCTGGAGCTTTTACTTTCTCCCAAGCTCTCTCAACTAAAATCTTATCGGCAATGCGGTAAGTCTTTGTATTTATAGTAGGCAATATCGTGTTCTCTACATGCAGAATCCAAAAGATTTATACCATTGTCTCCTTTTGCTAAACGTATTTCGAGTTTAGTTCCCGGTCCACAAACCAATAGCCTGGTAAATGAAGTTCAATTGGCAGTTTATTAAAAAGGTTATTTATTAATCCTTGTCCAACGGCTTTACGTTTACGATCAAATACTTTTTTGCTGCTAACAAGCAATTATAAATTTTTGTTTGTTTCTATAGCACACAAATCAACGGTCAAAAGCATTCTGCGCAAAAAGTATAAAAGGAATCGCTTTTATATCATTGTTGTTGGTTAAAAGAGTAAAATGCGTTTCATAAGACAACAAATGAATATTTCGGTGAAAAATTTAGACCTAAAAACGCTTTCAAATGATAAATTGTCACAAATACGTTATGTTCATTGCTACCAAACACAATACGTGCACTAATTGTCGGACCATCGAATTGTGGAAAAACCAACATTATGTTGAGTCTTATTGAAAGTCCCAATGGTCTTAGATTTAAAAATGTATACTTGTATTCAAAGTCATTGCATCAACCGAAATATCAATATCTTCAACAACTTATAAAACCAATAAAAGGAATGGGCTTTTACACCTTCTCAGATAATGAAGAAGTTCTAGCTCCAGAAAAAGCAAAATCAGGTTCTATTTTTATCTTCGATGATGGTGCATGTGAAAAACAGAACAATATACGAAATTATTTCTGTATGGGTCGGCACAATAATATTGATAGCTTTTATCTATGCCAAACTTATACTCGAATACCAAAACATCTGATTCGTGACAATGAAACTTAATTATCATGTTTAAACAAGATGAAACGAACATAAGACATATTTATAATGATCATGTTGGTACTGATATGTCATTTCAAGATTTTTTAAAAATTTTTACTGAATGTTGGAAGGATAAATATGGGTTTCTCGTCATTGGCAAAGATAATTCCGTAAAAAGTGGACGATTTAGAAAAGGGTTCAACATATTTATTCATCTATAAAAGCAGAGTGTATGCACAACAAAATATTCAGTTTCAAAAACAGATCAAGCAGTTCAACAACAATGTTTGGAGTCAAGCAACAATCTGATCAGTTCAATAGTCATCCTTCTTCATCGACAGCAAACAGCCTGTTCATTATGGAACAGACCTGTTCCATAAGCAGATCTGTTCAACAGCAACAACAATAAACAGACATGTTCATCGAGGAACAGACTCGTTTTGGTCACCATCAATCCAGAGTGTAAATAATGTTGAACCTTTGGATATGACCGATCGAATGCTATGAGAGCGAGCACCTAAAAACTTTCGAAAATTGGCCTATGCGATATTTGGAATAATTTACACTGGCAGTGAAGATATTGCAAAATTTTACTTTTGCACAGTGGAAATTTGTAAATGGAAAATAAATGATGATCCTCTAGCAGAACATATACGCTGGTCGGCTTATTGTCCATTAATATGCTTACGTCATACCAACAATCAAACTATTCATCAAGATGAGTTGAATGCAATATTGCAAATATCGCGACTTATTCTACGCCTTAAGGCAATAGTATATCCACAATGCAGTAGCAAATATGTTTTTAAAAACGATATATATACAGTTTCACATATGGTCAATGCATTATTACAACTGCAAACTACTGTACCCGATTGAAAACTAATAAAATATATTTTTTTAAACTGTATTCAATTTTATTTTTTCTTTTCTGCATTCGAGAGAGAGAGAGAGAGAGAGAAAGAGAGACTTATATTTTTATCACTTATTTCCATTTTAGCTGCAATGTAGAAGTTGCAGTGAAAGAGAGAGAGAGAACAAATAGGATTTTCTAAAGTTTCTACCTGTGTCGAGAGTTAAACATCTCGCTTTGAGCCTATAGATGTATGACAACGACATACTCCTATCCACTACGCCACGGAAGTGACAAGTGAATTGAGGAATATTTATAATATAAAAGATGTCATGGACACTTAAATGATCTCATTAATATTTTTACCATTAATGCAAAAAGTTCATTGAGAGCGTTATCAGTAGCAACAACAAAGTCATGGATGATGAATTGCTTTCCACAATTATTCAGACGAGGAAAGGTTTGAGGGATAAGTTCAAAGCCATTAAAATTAATGATTTAAGCGTAGCAGAAAGCCTGGAAAAAACTTTTCTGCCAATCACAGCTCCAATTAAGGATTTGCTTACAGAAACTAAAGCTAAAAATGAAATAGTAAATGATTTGGCTGAAAACTCTAAAGCAAATATTTCAACTTTCAACAAAAAAAGTTTTTTCAAAAGACCGATTAAAAAAAGAAAGAAGGAGAAAAAACATTAATAAACTACCAAAGATTGTAACTAGTACACCAAAAAGACCTAATAGTGTTGATTTTGTTCAAGATTATGATGATGCTGATGATGATGAAGAAAGCAATGATAAATTTTATAGCAGTGATGATGACGATGATGATAATGATAATAAATCAAACACTATTAAAGCCATGGAAGAAGAAGAAGAAGGAGAAGTCAGTAATTTGTTAAATGAACCGAATTTTGATCTACTAGAAAAGCAAAACAGTCTAGATAGAATATTTGGATTGAATTACAATTTGGAACTGCAATTGATGTTTGGAGACTCAAAAATATCATTCAAAAATTCCAATGAAGTTCAAATTGGTGATGAAACTTTTAAAATGACACCAGGACTTTTTCAGTTAATGTTTACAAAAAATCCTATCGAATATACTCAACCGAATCTAAAATTGTTTCAGAAAATTCTATTGAAAACTAATGCCTATAGACGTGGCTATACATCTCGTGGTCAAGTCAATGGAAACAAAGGATCCAAGTATCTAAACAGTATTCAATTTTTAATCAAAGTTGTGGAGAGTAAGGGGTCAAACTCTAACTTAGATGTGAAGAAAGAAGGATTTGGTTTAACGAATTTAAATTTGATTCCAATCAACTATATATATTGGGATGACCCAAATGAATTGGTTAATCGTTTACGACTAGCATCACAATCTGCAGGACATAATAATCATAACAACGAAATTATTTCAATTATTGAAGAGCTTAAAGAAGCTGAAATAATTGAATGAAAACTCGATGAAAAATAAAAAGATGAGCGTGGACAAATTCGGTCGATATAATAACAATACATCCAACTCAAAAAGTTTTAATACGGAATAGACTCTAAGCGATAGCAGAGATCATAGTTTCAACGATCATTTTAAACGCATCAGAAATCTTAAAGATCCAATAGTAAAGGGCGACGCTGCAACGCAAAATTTTGTAATTCTAAGACTTGATGCGTATCGAACTGAATTTCAGGATTCAATTAAAGCTTATGAAAGTCACCGTTATAAAGAAATTGAAACCGTTTATGAAAAAATTAAATCTATTGAACGCGATATTGATGAAAGGTTTAAGGTGTATATGGAATATGTTGAGAAGCGTTTAGAAGGTACGGAAAATGTTTTGTTTTCAATGATTTCTAATCAAAACATTATTCAGAAACCAAACCAAAACCACACAATACCATTTTCAACATGAGTCGATATCAAATAGTTGAGGAGCTCCATCGACAGGCACGACGAAATTTTAGACGAAGAGCTGTTATAACCAAAGATATTGATGATCTTTGGCAAGCTGATTTGGTGGAAATGGGTAACTATCTACATTCAACAAAGGGTATCGCTACCTACTCACATTCATTGACACTTTCTCCAAATATGCCTGGACCGTTGCGTTAAAGTCGAAAACAGCTCCTGATGTTAACAAAGCAATGAACAGTGTATTTGAATGCGGTCGAAAACCTTAAAATTTGCAAACAGATGATGGGAAGGAATTCTTCAATAAAGAGTTTCAACTTTTGATGAAACAAAACAAAATAAATCACTACTCAACCTATAGTGTAATGAAAGCATCGATAGTTGGACGATTTAATCTCACTTTGAAAAATATGATGTGGAAGGGCTTCAGTAATCGCGGTTCTTACAATTGGATTGATGAATATCAAAAATTGACTAAAGATTACAGTAGAAAAGTGCACAGAACAATAAAAATTGCACCCGATAAAGTGATTTCTTTAAATGCAGCAACAATTCTAAAAACGATTTACAACCGTCTGAAAGTCTATAATAAGCCCAAATTTCATGTAAACGATGACGTTCGAATAAGCAAATATAAACATGTTTTTGAGAAAGGTTACACACCCAATTGGACAGCGGAAATCTTAAAGATAAATAAGATTCAAAATAACAATCCATGTACTTATATTCTAGAAGACTATCAGTGAAATGTAATTAAAGGAGCTTTCTATACACAAGAATTAAAAAAATCACGTTTTCCTCACATGTATTTAGTTGAGAAAGTTATAAAGAAGCGGGGTGATAAAGTGTATGTAAAATGGTTGGGGTTTTCAGATAGTCACAACTCATGGATAAATAAATATGATATACAATGAAAAAATTTTATAAAAAGAAGTTTAATTTCTTTGATTGATTCAGTTTACTTTACTCTCTAAACCCCTCAAGATGTCAAGAACATTGACTTTGACTGGAAATTCCTCAATTCTTACAGCAAATTATTTTCCTCCCATAGAGCTTAAAAAGGAATATGTTTGTGGACTGATTGATTTTCATACATATTACTCAATACCGAATATTGATGAAAAAAATAACCTTTTTCACATTGGCAAGCATGTAATCGAGCTTCCTATCGGGTCATATGAGTTCAACGATATTTATATATATATATACATTATATATATATATATATATATATATATATATATGTAAGCTTTACTGTATTTTAGTTTAAGTTCGATTCAATTTATTCCAGTAAGCTTGAGTGATTAATATTAGTTTATGTAGATATTAAATTAGATTAAAGAAAACAAAGGGTAAGTATTAAGACAATTCTGTAGGTAAGTATTAATTTAGATTCCGTAGATTAGGTTCACGTAAGTATTTTTCGACCGATCAACTGAAAACTGAAAAGAACAACGACAACTTAATCAACTGAGCGCGCAAAATGAGAGAACTAAACTCACCGACAACGTGATTGCGACTAACTTTTACTTCTCTTTCTTCTTCCTTCCACCTTCTTACACTCGGCTATTCGACATCCTCATCCGTCCCGGATAGGGTTGAGTCTTCCTGTCTCCATCGCTTCATATAATCGCAGCTTGTAGATGTAGTAATCGGACCTTCGAATTCCGCCGCTTTTCGTACATTATAACGCCCGTTTCGATTACATTGGGTCACCTCATATGGGCCGAGGTACCCACTTGCCAGTTTTTTCCCCGAGACGAATTGAGTCCTCTTGATTGCCACGAGGTCTCCTGGTTTATATGTTGATTCTTTCTTCCTTTTCTTGTTTTGCTGCTTTTTGTATTCCTCTTGAGCCTTTACAATTTCACCCTTCGCTTCTGCTCTGACGTCACCACGATCGTGCATGAAGAGATTTGCCAACTCCGATTCTACTATATCGTTGATATTGATATCGACTGCTGTCCGCATCTTTACTCCGAACATCAATTCAAATGGTGTGCGTTGTGTCGTTTTACTCACCGTATTGTTGACTATTTTTTGTACCTTGTTGACGTGCTTGTACCACATTTCTGGGCGATCTGCTGACATCTTCGAGATAATACTAAGGATGGTTCGGTTCAGACGTTCCACCTGGCCATTGCCTCTAGCTACGCCTGTTGTTGTTAGCGAATGCTCGACTGTTTCGGCTTTACACCATTCTTCGAATAATTTTGACACGAATGCTGCACCTTTGTCGCTAATTATACGTCGTGGAGCTCCGAATATCGTTGTCCAGTCTTCTAGCTTTTTTACCACCTCTTCTGCTGAAGTTGTTTTCGTAGGGTATAACCACGTGAATTTAGTGAATCCGTCTATCAGCGCCAAGATATACTTGTACTTTTTTGTTGTTGCATCCATTGGTCCTAAATGGTCCATGTGTAAGGTAAGTAGTGGCGCGTCTCCTTTGTCAATCAGGTTCAAGAATCCTTCTTGTCTTCCCAGCTTTTTATTAAATAAAATACATTTTATACAGTTTTGTATTACTTTTTCTATCTTTTGTCGCAAGTGTGGTATGAAATATTGTTGTTCGATTGCATGAATAGTTTTTTCTACTCCAAAGTGTCCTTTTTCATGTTCAGTCTTTATAATTTCTCCTTCCATGTCCTTGGGCACAGCGAGCAGCATTAATCCGTTTTTATTTTTAAACAGCATATCGTTTTTTATAGTGTAGTCTTCGTAAGGTTGCACTGATAAGATCGTTCGAATTGCGCTGAAATGTTTGTCATTGGCTTGTGATTTTCGCAAACGTGAACAAATTTCGCTGCTTATTATCATTGCGCTGACTGGTGATCTGCTTAGTGCGTCGACGTGCTTTAGCGATGTACCCTTTCGATGTTCAATGTCGTAGCTGTAGTCTTGCATGTACAGTATCCAACGTGCTACTGCTGGTGATAAGTCACTTTTGTTTGCTGTGTATTTAAATGCTTGGCAGTCCGTTACCAGCTTGAATTTTTTTCCCAGTAAGTAGTGACGTAATTTTTGAAAGGCTAGATAAGCTGCTTTAATCTCAAGGTAGTAGCTGTGTAGTTTACTTTCCTCTGGTGTCGCCTTTTTGCTCCAGTAGTACACAGGATGCCAGTTGTTTTCAAATTTTTGCAGTAGAATTCCTCCAAATCCGTCTTTACAAGCATCCGTATGCAACTCCGTTTCTGCTGTTGGTGAAAAAATTCGTAGTATTGGTTTTCCGGTGAGTATCTCTTTTAGTGTATTGATTGCTTCTAACTGAGTTTGGCCCATGGTAAACTTAGCTTCCTTTCTTAATAGATCTGTCAGCGGCTTAGTGAGAACGGCGTAACTTTGGACAAATTTGCGGAAATAACCTGTTAGACCGAGAAATGATTGTAATTTCTTTATTGTCTTAGGCACAGTAAAATTTTTTATAGCTCTGCATTTTTCCTCATCTGGTACTATGCAGCCATTTTTTATGTGGAGTCCCAAATATAAAACTTCGTTTTGTAAAAATTTGCATTTGGTCCACTTTAGTTTAAGACCAAAATTTTCTGAAACCTCCAGGACCATTTTTAGTTTTTTGATTCCTTCTTCTTCGTCCACTGAATATATAATCAAATCATCCATATATATTTGCATTACTTTATCTCGAACTAGATGACGAAAAATGTGATTCACAAATCTTAAAAAAAACTGCGGGGGAATTGCAGAAACCAAATGGCGCTCTGTTAAACTCAAAAATTCCATCTCGTGTTATAAAAGCTGTATATTTTTTCGAGTTTTCTTCAATTGGAATGTGGAAGAATGCGTTTTCTAAATCCAGGGTTGAAAAAATTCGTGCTCCTTCGAGTGTTTCGACCACTTCTTCCATTATCGGTACCGGGAAAGCATCTTTCTGCACAATTTTATTTAGCTCGCGGAAATCAATGCAGACTCTTTTGGTACCGTCTTTTTTACCGACAACAACAACTGGACTGCAGTATTCTGAGTTTGAAGGCCTGATGATTTCACTTTGTAACCAGCTATCAACTTGTGCACTTACCACTTCTTGGTCAGATAATGGCATTCGGCGTAAAGTGTGACGAATAACTTTTTCCTCCGTTATACAAATTTTCATCTGTATTGGACTAATTGCATTTAAATCTGGTTTATATTGTTCAATTCGATTTTCAATTTGAATTTTGTATTTTGCAGGTGCTTCGATTGCTGTTTGCTCCACTGTAACGTTCATAACTGACATTTCATCATTGTCCTCGAGTAAGTTAATGAACTTATATCCTGTTTCATCATATACATATTTACATTTTCCTATGTAATCAAACCCAAGGATTACTTCGTATTTGGATAAATTATTAGGAACAACGATGAAATTGTGTTTACAGCACAAATTATCCACCTTTAGCTCTACCTCAATTGAGCCAATCGCTTTTGTTTTTATATTGCCTAGGCCGGTAACTACATTTTTGCAATCTTGCAAAGATATATTTAACTTTTCTGCCAGTTTATGTTCAATTAACGAAATTTCTGCACCACTGTCAATTAAACATTTTACGTTCTGGTCACACATGCTAATTGTCTTTAGCATTTTTTGTTGCTTTTCCATTAAATTGATAGAATTTACCGACTTCACTTCACTTTCCCCTTTTTGTATTTTTTCTTGGCAGTTTTTAGAAATATGGCCTGTTTTGTTGCAACGGAAGCATTTTGTTTTTTCTTTGCATTCGCTTCTTTTGTGCTCTCTTGAGCCACAATTATAACAATGCTCAGTTTTGCCGGTTTTATTGTTTTTTCCGTTCTCTTTGCTGTTTTTGTTCGATTTTTCCATTATCGTTTCATACGTTTCAAGTCTTGATTTTAATTCGTCAAAATTTTGTGCCGAATAGAATAAAACTTTGTTCTCTGATTTTTCATTTATTCCATCGACAACTTAGCGAATAACCGATTTTTCGTCGATTTTCCCAAAAACACCCAAACGCCGCATATGCAAAATATATTCGTGCATTGTCTCATTATGGTTTTTTTTTCTTTCTTGTAATTGTTTATGCACCTCCGCGCTTACAAATTCTCGCCTAAACTCTTTTTTCAAAGCTTCCTTAAGAGAGGTGTAATCATAGACACTCATTGTTTCGACGAAGAGCTTTGCTGTATTAGTCATTCTCCTTCTTGCGAACACGTATTTTTGGGTTTCGTTCCATTTGTAGGCCGATGCGCATGTTTCAAAATTATGAAACCAATCTTCTATTCGCGTTGGCGATTTCCCATTGAACTCTGGTATGATGTTGTCAATGTTTTCTGTCGATATAACCGATTGCTGTTCCTGTTCCCTGCCGAATTTCAGCGTTAAGAGCTTAATAAGATCGTTGAGTTCCGACATACTTCTCTCTTCAAAATTCTCTTTAAGCTGCGCTGAAAGAGATGTGCTTGCTGCTGGCTTCTTTTTGATTATTTCTTTTGCACCCTTATTTCCGTCGCTCTCTTCAGACAGTTCGTCTTCGTGCTCTATTCTTCTATTCCCTGCAATATTCACTCGAACGTTTTCTGCTTCCGAATTGAGCTCACTGCGTTGAAAAAACACTTCGTCTTCCCCCTCCTTTGTACTGCTGCCATCCACTGTATTTTCCGATGCGCTGGCGGCTATAACGGGAGTTTCCGTTGATTTTGCTGATTTATTCTTTGACCTTGTCAAATATTCCTTTTGCTCTGTGTTTTGCATTAAAAGTTCATATTTAGAATCCCGTTTTAATTTTTTTCTTTTCTGTTCGTTTTCCCGAAAGTGTTTTGTACCGTTTTATCTCTATTTGCTTATTCTTTTCTTGACTACTTTTTTTTTATTAATTTTTTTTTTTTTTTTTTTTAAGATCAACTTTATGCAAAATGTTCACGAATATTTTGGTATACCGTTTTCTGACCTTGACTATCAACTTTTTTTTTTTTTTTCAAATCAACTTTATGTAGGAACTTTTAGTTTCACTTCTTTCAACTATAAATATGCCACTTTTTATTTAATTCAATGGGTTGAGCCCCCAAATGTAAGCTTTACTGTATTTTAGTTTAAGTTCGATTCAATTTATTCCAGTAAGCTTGAGTGATTAATATTAGTTTATGTAGATATTAAATTAGATTAAAGAAAACAAAGGGTAAGTATTAAGACAATTCTGTAGGTAAGTATTAATTTAGATTCCGTAGATTAGGTTCACGTAAGTATTTTTCGACCGATCAACTGAAAACTGAAAAGAACAACGACAACTTAATCAACTGAGCGCGCAAAATGAGAGAACTAAACTCACCGACAACGTGATTGCGACTAACTTTTACTTCTCTTTCTTCTTCCTTCCACCTTCTTACATATATATATATATATATATATATATTTATATTTTAGACGCATACGCAAAATCAAGAAGCAGCAGCAGCTGGTGCTACATTAAGTATAAAGGCCAATAATAATACATTAAAAGCTGAAATCTTCTCTGAAAAAGATATAATTTATTTTGATAGAGAGAGAAGCATTGGATCGCTTTTGGGATTTTCAAAGCGTCAACTTAAACCTTATGAAACACATATATCGGATACAAGTTTAATTATTACCCAAAGCAATGTTGTACGTATTGAGTGCAACATTGTGGGCGGTTCATATGTTAACAGTACCTTGGCACACACCTTACATGAATTCTCTATAAATTTTGAACCGGGATATAAAATAGGCATAATTCCAAATAATGTTATCTGTTTGCCTGTGATCGTCAAAGAGATAGGTTGAATTTCAGTTAAACTTGTTAACGAAAACGGTGTATTATTAAACTTTGAAGGCGAAACGATTACATTGAGACTCCACTTGAAACCTGTTGAATAATTAGCATCAGCTATGATTATATTTTATAAAAATGGTGTGAACGATGGTTCTTCTATCAGTATATCTTCATCTCTTGTACATAACGCATCAAGAATAAGCAAAGAAAAATTTCTTATAAAAAAGCCATTAAGTATTAAAAATAGAAACTTTTTAGAATCATTGGGATTTACTTACATTAAAAAGAAATGAACAATATCTTGAGCAATCGAGAACAACCCGTCTTCGATGAATCTATTACGAATAAAGAATATCACACATATCAGCCATATTTGCAATCCTTTAACAACAATGATGAGATACGGATAGCAATTCAAAATCAAGATCTCTACGTTTTACCTCATGAAAGTTTAATGTACATTGAGGGGGTTGTTCCAATTGGTTCCGAAAATTCAGAACCCAAAGGAATTAAATTTCGAAATAATTGTATTGCATATATATTTGAGGAAATACGTTATGAAGAAAATATTAAACCAGCTGTAAATAATGGCTATTTCAATTTTTGCGTACCACTAAAAATGTTGATGGGCTTTGCCGAAGACTGATAACATTACGATAAATTCAAAACATGAGCTTATCTTGCTACGTTCTAGATGAAATGATAAGTCTGTCTATAGTACGGAAGAGAGTGCAAAGGATAAAATGAACTTAAATCTCTTAAATGTTGCTTGGAAGGTTCCTCAAATTCAATTATCCGATGCAGCCAAATTTGAAAACTTATTCAACTTTTAAAGAGGATATTCCTCTACCTATATCATTTCGTAGTTGAGAATGTTACTTTTATCCAGAGCTACCTAAAAGTACAAATCATACATGGAACATAAAAGTAGGCACACAAAGCGAGCGTCCTCGTTTTATTCTTATCGCTTTCGAGAATAGAGAAAAGTTTACAAAATGTAGCGTAACCGATTTAAAAGTACATTTAAACTCTGTTTCATATCCATACGATGACCTAAATTTAAATTTGTCTCGTAATCTATATGCTCTCTTATATGAAATGTATGCAAGGTTTCAACAAAGTTATTACATGATTGAGTCACACCCACTTTTATGCTGCAAAAAGTTTAAAGAATGTCCAATAATTGTTATTGACACGTCGCATTAAAATGAAGAAATTAACACGGGTGCTCCCGATATTCGTATAATGTTTAAACCTCTTGAAAACATTAAAGCAAACACTTTGGCATATTGTGTTCTCATACATGATCGTGTCATTATCATACAAACCGATGACTGGCGAAATTGTAAAGCACACTTAATTTAAAGCATTGATTTGTAGCACATTTTATTCATTTCATCATAAGCCTTTGAGCAAAAAACTTGTTCACGAAAATAAAACCCGGATAAAGGAAAAATGCCTAAATTTGTTGTCTTCGATTGTCAAGGATTCCGACTTACCAATAACCAATTCATTTTTAAGGAAGTCGCTTTTTGCTTCAGTGATAAAAAATATATCCATTTTCTTATAAAGTCACCATTTAATTTCAATTTATTGAACGATGCCGAGAAAAAATCAGCTATTTGGCTCAAAAACAACTACCATATGCTCGATTGGGACTCTGGTGACTTCACTTTGAGTGAAATGAAGAAATATATGAAATTTCTCCTCAAGGGCTATCAAATACATGTAAAAGGCGAAGAAAAAGCAATGTGGGCAAAGGAACTTTTGGCAGAGTGCGCAATTTCTGGCATAAAAGAAATCGATTGTAATTATCCGCTTAAGAACATAAGGCACCTATGTGATTCAGATGATATCACATGTAACAATCATTTCAATTTTTTGATAAGAAAAAAGAAAGCTTGCGCTTGCGCCCTTAAACATTTTTTAGCTCTAAGAAAATTTGTTCAAGATTATGGTTCAGCTATGTCATGAGTTTCTCTATTCATTTATTAAATAAAAGAAATTATTATTCTTTTAAGAATTGAAAACAAAATTTATTTTCTTTTATTTTTGAAAAATTATTTTTACATATTTACTAGAATATTTTCCTTTTCTTAACATTTATAACATCATCAACATCATCATCATTATCTTCCTCAATATCATTGCTTCTTATATTAGGTGGGGCGTAAAAAGGTTTTCATTGAACAAATGATTATGAAAGTTAAAATCTATGAAGAGTGGTTGAGAGTTTGGAATACCTTCAACAATGTGTAAAGTATAATTTTGCTTAGACCCTCTCCGAATTAGAGAAAAAGTTTGATCTTTCAATAGCTCCAAGGTTTCTTCCTTCAAATCGTTGAAAATTGCCGGTAAAAATATTACTCCTTTGATAAGTTCCAATAAAATTCGTTTGCCAAATTTTGTTTAAACTCTCACAGCCCTAACAATAGGATGCTGATCCTCTTCCGCTAGGTGATAAATAGGGATACTCTCCTTTTTATTAAGTCTTTCGAAGTCCTTAATAGCATTCAGAGCTCTCTGACCTTGATCCGTCATATTTATCTATAAAAAATAAAAGGACATTATTAATTTAATTTAAAATAATATTTTTTCCCTTACCTTTTTTGTATTTTTGTGCGTCGCAAGGTTACTACTATATCAATATCTGTTTGACTTCACTTGTAAGACTGATAGCGTCAATAGAACAAATTTTATTTTTGTACCTTCACACTTTTCTTCAAACTTCCACACAGTTTCTCATATCCCCCTGATTGAACTGAACTTGAACTTGAAAATTTTTTGAATAAACATCCAATGAGGCAAGCTTCAACTTGTTCTGCCTAAAAAATCATGCACTTATGCTAATCATCTCAATGACTTCGACTATTGAAACAGTCATCTCCAGCTCTAGCCACATATGTTTACATATTGAACTAATTGAACTATATATGCTCTCTACCGCACAGTTTCTCACGCACACTCATACTCACACATATATATACTCATTCTTCAAAACATTTTATCCCAATAAAAATATCCTCCTGATTGAACTGCAACTTGAACTTGAAAATTTTTTCGACATAAACATCCAACTGAGGCAAGCTTTACCTTGTTTTAGCTAAAAAATCATGCCTTATCTTCATCTCAATGACTTCAGTAGCGATAAATCAACTCCAGCTCTAGCTCAATGTTTACATATTGAACTAATTGAACTATATATGCTCTCCTACCGCACAGTTTCTCACCCACACCATACTCACACATATATATACTCATTCTTCAAAACATTTTATCCCAAAAATATCCCCCTGATTGAACTGAACTTGAACTTGAAAATTTTTTGAATAAACGTCCAATGAGGCAAGCTTTTCCTTGTTCTAGCTAAAAAATCATGCCTTATCTTCATCTCAATGACTTCAGTAGCGATAAGTCAACTCCAGCTCTAGCCCAATGTTTTCATATTGAACTAATTGAACTATATATGCTCTCCTACCGCACAGTTTCTCACGCACACCATACTCACACATATATATACTCATTCTTCAAAACATTTTATCCCAAAAATATCCCCCTGATTGAACTGAACTTGAACTTGAAAATTTTTTGAATAAACATCCAATGAGGCAAGCTTTACCTTGTTCTAGCTAAAAAATCATGCCTTATCTTCATCTCAATGACTTCAGTAGCGATAAATCAACTCCAGCTCTAGCCCAATGTTTACATATTGAACTAATTGAACTATATATGCTCTCCTACCGCACAGTTTCTCACCCACACCATACTCACACATATATATACTCATTCTTCAAAACATTTCATCCCAAAAATATCGCCCTGATTGAACTGAACTTGAACTTGAAAATTTTTTGAATAAACGTCCAATGAGGCAAGCTTTTCCTTGTTCTAGCTAAAAAATCATGCCTTATCTTCATCTCAATGACTTCAGTAGCGATAAGTCAACTCCAGCTCTAGCCCAATGTTTTCATATTGAACTAATTGAACTATATATGCTCTCCTACCGCACTTTTTCTCACCCCCTCACCTCTTCAATGAGGCCCAATGTGAACCCTCTCATATAAACCTCCAAAAATTTCCAAAGACCTAAATGTATGTTATCTCATATAAACCTCCAAAAATTTCCAAAGACCTAAATGTATGTCATCTCATATAAACCTCCAAAAATTTCCAAAGACCTAAATGTATGTCATCTCATATAAGCCTTCAAAAATTTCCAAAGACCTAAATGTAGTCATCTCATACAAACTTCCCAAATATCCAAAGACCTAAATGTATGTCATCTCATAAAAACTTCCTAAATTTCCAAAGACCTAAATGTATGTCATCTCATATAAACTTCCTAAATTTCCAAAGACCTAAATGTATGTCATCTCATACAAACCAACCAAAATTTTCTAGGACTCAAATGTGCGTCATCTAATACAAATCAACCAAAATTTTCTAGGTCTTCAATGTGCGTCTTTTCATAAAAATCAACAAAAATTTTCTAGGACTTCAATGTGCGTCTTTTCATACAAATCAACAAAAATTTTCTAGGACTTCAATGTGCGTCTTTTTCCGATTTTCCATACAAAAAAAGTTGCACACCCAGAACGAACATATCCCCCCTACTGATGTGTAATGGCGATAACGAAATCGATGAATCTCTCGTACTTTTTCTGCCTACGCCGCCGAATCTTCTCCTCCAGGCCCCTCAGAAATCTGGGTGGCATGAATAACGTTAACAGGGCATTCTTGAACGCGTTCCAAGTGGCAAATCTGGTTTCGCTTCGATACCACATGAGGGCTTTGCCGCTGAGTAATTCCGGCAGCGCTTTGACAACCACATTGATCTGAAACTCGTACGCTTCCGCCAATTCTTTCCACCCATTCTAGAAAATCCAACGGTTCGTTGGTGCCGTCATATTTCACCTGCCATTTTCTCACTCGATCGATTACTGCCGCATGTCTGGGCCCGAGACCCTGGCGTCGACTGGGTACTGCAACGTGTATAACTGTCTCTACCGACGCATCCGAATCTGGAACATCTATTGGTAGTTGTGTTTCGCTTCTGCTATACCGCACGTCTAGCTCCCTCAACCGCATGATAGTGTGTTCGTCGAGCTCGGTATCGGTGACGAAAGTCGAGAACCCTTGGCGTAATTTATCAAGAATTCCCATCGATTCTAGGCCGAACTTCTCCAGTAGGCCGGCCAGCTCCTCTTTACGGACGAAATAGATCCATCCGATACGTAATTTTCCTTTAGGTAAAGCCCCTTCCTGGCTCTGCCTCCTCGCCTTGCTGGAAAGTGGTACCGCCAAACTACTTGGGACCATCTGTTCTTTCTCCATTTCAGTATTATCCTTAGCATCTCCCGATGCTTCATTCCCCGAAAGTCCCTGCTCGGGCGCCATTGTAAGGGACCGCTTTCTCAGTCATGGTATTTACTCAGTCGAGTTACTAGGGAACCTTCCTCACAAAAATTTATAGAGGAACTCAAGGGGATTAGTCGTTATAAAGATGTTATTTATTTGGAGATGTGTTTCCTTTTTTAAGGGGAACGCCTAAGGATAAATTTTGAGTAACCTACTCTTAAATGCGTACGTAGAGCTACCCTTATGTATACGACCACCGTGAAACCCCGCCGCCTCTCAGTTGGAGTCTTCGAGGAATTTCCGCTATCTGCGTAGTTTCGACGCTTCTGATCCCAAACTGGCACAACGCTACTCTACTAGAAACTCATCCTTTCAGCGTAAACGTGCGCGTTCCAGATCGACAACGTGGGCACAGCGATAACTCACCGTAGGCCCCGGCGAACGAGTCCCACGTATTTCCCTGCTGACTTTCGCAAAACAACCGCGTGGCAAGTCGAGCACGGGTATGCAGCGCGAGCTCACTGCAAACCACCGAGCACGATTTCCAATAATCTACAAATTTCCGCAATACGTCCGCGTAGCAAATCGAGGACATGGGTTCAGCGAGAGCTCACTGTAAACCACCGAGCACGATTTCCAATAATAAACTTTCACCTTTTTCCGCAAGTATTGCGTTAACTTCGAGCACGAGGATCCACAACGTATTTCGTTGGAATCGAGTGCGATGAATCTTCACTTTTCAAAAACTAACCTTACTATTTTCCGCAAGTATTGCGTTAACTTTGAGCACGAGTATTGTTGTGGTTATTAAGGGGATGTATCAGTCTGGCTCCTCCAGACTAATAGATAGACCTTAATATCCTCTTCAAATAAACACCGACACAGGCAATTCAGTTCAGTCCTTTTTATTAATTTACTTATTACTTTAATTTACAATGTTTCAATCCTACTCTATATCCTTTATCCTCGAAAGGACTTTCCTAATTCCCTGTCTAACACTTAAGTCTAAGCTCCATTGTCGTGGCCCTTGGGTGAGTACGTGCACCGGAGTTGAGACTTTGAATACTAAATCAAGAGTCCCCTTGTCGATGTTGATTCTTCCCTTTTATAAGGAGAAAGTGCTTAGGCTGCACTTTCTCGCCAAATCTGGAATACTTCCGCAATGATGAACTGCTGTTGTGCAATCGCCCATTGCCCAATTTCGCTTTTCTCCATAACTTCGTTTATTAGCTGGTGCTGACGTAGTCGTCGTTCTCATTATCGCTGAGCTACTTCTGCGTTCCAACTCGAATTCTTCTTTGGTGACGATATTGCGTCATCGTCTTCGGTCGTTGCATTTCTTTTGATCGCTTCTGTCTGTTATTCGCTGGTCTTGCAAAAACGGTTGTCTCTTTCTGTCGATCAGTTCACGCTAGGTAGTAACATACAGTGAGTACTCGTATGTTGTAACTCACAACATCCCTCCTCCTTTTGAAGAAGTCGCGTTTATCGTGACGGCAATTAGTCCTCAGTGCAGTAAGGTGTTGTTTTCGGTCCCCTTAAGACGATATATCTTAATTATGCCTTGGTGTTGTTTTGTTCCCTGTTTTTTGTGTTTGCGTACTCCTCTCGAATGCATACGCTATTATGTTTCATTGACTTAATGTCGAGTAGGTACTGTTATTTTTTTTTTTTGAAACTTTTCCAAAACCTGCTGATGCAGCAATTCTTATTCGACCTTGAAAATTGTAAACATATGCAGCTGTGGATATTTGTTTTGTTGCTACTCCCAAAACCCGCTGATGACGCAATTATGATTCGACCTTGACAATGGCAATGTGTGGATATCTGATGTATGCTCGTAGATTGTAGTTTTTCGTTGACCAGTAGCTCGTGAGTCTATACTGACTGCCAACTCTCCCCTCTTAACGGAGTCGCGAGCATCGTGACTGTGAAACGGTTCTGTCAAAGTCTTTGCTGTTGTACTATGAGACATTGGGACGGCAGCGTTTTATACTGATTTACTTTGTTCTTTGGTGCCGGAAGTTGTTGCTGGGCAATTTAGACGGTTGCCCCATGATGTTCTTTGGTTGTTATGTTGATGAACCATGTTGATGTACCAGAGCGGCTGCCGATGTTTACTTAAAAATATTAGTCATTCTTATTTGTAAACTTCCATTCTTTGCTTGCTAATTAACTGTCTTAAAACCAAACATAGTTTCTTTATTCAAAATTGTAGATCACCATTCTTTTCTTAAAACCAAAATAAATTATTACAAATAATTACAAAATTTTCGAATACCATTCTTTGCTTAAAACCAAAATTAATTATTACAATTAATTATAAATATTTTTCGAATTAACATAATTGTTTTGAACATTGATTATTATTTATTTTTTTGTAATTCTAATATATCGCGTAATATATTTGTTTTTCTCGCAAATATTACAATTTTCACTTTCTTTCTTTTGTTCTCATCAATTTGTTCAATTTTCGAATTTCAAATTTTTGTTTTTTTTTTCACGTTTGTTATTTTTAATTCAAAAAACAATTTTATTTAATGTGTTTAATGTTAATAATGTAATGTTTTTTTTTTGTTGTGTATTTTTTTTATTATGTGTTTTTTTTTATATATATATATATTTATTAGTTTTTGTTTTGACAATTGCGGCAACTATTAGCGGTGTTGCAATTTTCGCAGTCGTACATATAGTCTTATTCTATTCTAACCTCCACCTTCTTCCTGAACCTGAATCCCTCCACCGTTGTGTTATATTATAAAAAAAAAAATTAAAGAAAAATTAATTACCCTCATTCTTATGTGCAATTTCTTATTGAAAATTTATTTTTCCCGCTAACCTTAAGACTGAACACCTTTCCTCTCAATTCTACCTTTTTCTCGATTCTTGTATTTCTTTTCTTGGCTCTGTTTAATTATTTTAATATTTTAATCAAAATTTTTCTTTCAGTCAATGTTATCTCTTTTTGATCCTTTAATATTTGCTTCCAATCTCTCATAACTGCCCTCAATGATTCTCTGGATAAACTGATTTGCTCCCCGACCAACATTTTTTTCGTCTGGGTTGTACCCTCTTCCTGCTTCAATTGACTCAAAAAGGTTTTCTGCAAATCTCAGTGTAAACAGCCCGCAATCAATCGTATTATTCTGCTGCGGACAGTTAGGATATACCCACGTTCTTTCCTAAGAAAAGCTTATGTCCTTTGCTATTTCTCTAACCCTTCCGAAAAAAAATTCAATATTTGCAAAGATTTCTACCATGCTGTGTGGCTTGAGGGAATCCAATAGATATGTGTGATCTGTTGTTGCTACTTCTAACATCCAATGGTTACTCTCGCATATTGGGAAAAATAATGTTTTAACTGTGCTCATATCAATGCCTTTTATCAACGCCGTTATTCGGAATTCGGCTATTGCCTTGTTGGGTGCTTCCCTTGCCGCTTTCATACTTTGATAGGCAAAGGAACTGAATACATGCACTTATTTCTGAATGGAATCATGCAAACCCAACAGCCAGTTTATAAAAACATCGATATGCGCACTATTTAACCACCGGTTATCAATTACCCTGTTGTAATCATCCTATGTTATAACAGTCGATCTTTTTCCCATTTTGTAAGTAATTTTTTGTTTCTAGGGCATGTCGGTGGTCATTCTATTCTAATTTTTTTTTTTTTTAATTTTATTTTTTTAATTTTTATTTTTTATTTTTATACTTACTCTTTACTCTTACTCTTGTTGATTTGTTTACCTTTTTTGTTTTCTTAGTGGTCCGTGGCTCCTCAAGGTTACCTTGAAAGACACAAAAATAATCACGTTTATATGCCCTGAGTCCCTTTTTCCTATTGTTCATATTTTCCACACGATGTACCTGGTCTAATCATTAGTTAGAAAATTGTATTGTCAAAAGCTTTTAATTATTTATGAGTTGACTGACCATTTCGCAAAGTTGGATACCCGATACCTTCTTGCTTTTGCTGTCCAGAAAAAGAAATCGAAATATCGAAAACGGGAAGGCAAACAAAAATAAATATGAGAAATATAATACTATTTTTGGGTAGCGGGGTTATGTTTTCGTCACGAAAGGTTGTTCCATTTATTTGTAACTTCTGACTTTTGGTACACTTTAAACATCTGAATTTTTCTCTCTCTCTTCATATCGTCTGCAAATGTTTCTAACACTATCCTTTCTTTGGAGTTTAGCCCCCAATTCCTGTTTTATTTCTACTAAGTATCATCTTGCGCCTAATATGGTTTCCAGACTATTGCGTTAAACTGATTTTAGTACCTTAAGTAGGCTTTAGTAGTGAGTTTAAACTGAGGTCTTTAAACTCAGAAATAAACTCATGAGTTTAGGCATTCGTTGCTGCAACCCTTACCATTTACTCCCTTTTTTTCAACCTTGAACGTTGAAGTCAGCTGTTTGTATTTTGATTTGAAATTACCCAGCAAGCAAATTTCGGAGCGCTCCGAATCACACGTCTGAAAAAAACCTAATGTAAGACCGTTTTATGAGTAAACACATAAAATGGAGCGTTTTTGGATCATCCGGAAATCCTCTTTAAGCACGGGCTCAGAAAAATCTTCATTAGGAGGGTGAAAGCAATTTTATCTCTGTCCAAAAAAAGTATCCGAAAGCGCTCATATTGCTTGCTGGGTAATATTCAAAAGCGTGTTTTGACTGCTGAATAGAATTGCAGCATGTTGAATGTTGTTCAAAATTGATGTTAGCAAGCTAATTATTAACACCATTCCGGTTGCTTTCATTTTTTGCAATTTGTGACGTCTCAACAATAACATGCTTAACATTTTTTTCTGGTCATTTTCCATTTTGCAGCTTTTGCATGAAACAATTGCTCCAGACTGTGAAAAGTTGTTCGAAAATCAATCCAAAACAAAAAACATCTGTTTGAAGTCGTAAATTCAGAAACGGACAGTCTGAAAGGGTTTTTGATAAATTCAACTTAAGGAGCTAAATTCAGATTTTAAATTCATAAGGGGTATTCACAAAGGCGTGTTAAAAACGTTGGAAAGTCGGAAAATCGGAAAATTGCGACTTCTTCAAAAATTTTTAAATTTTTTTTGTGTCTTGCACAACTTTTTAAGCATTTAAATTTTTCCGATTTTCCGACTTTCCTACTTTCCGACGTCTTTGTGAATACCCCTATAGTCTGAAAAGCCTATTAGCTTGTCTAAAAAAATACAAAACTATACAAATTACGGTTCTCGAGTCCCTACTGTATTCTCAGTTCTTTTGATTTTGTTTTCTGCTTACTAATGCTTTTAATTTCCAAGATTTTAGTTCAATTGAAATTTATACCGGGGAGTGTTCAAAATATTCGTGACTGTAAGACTTCAAATAGTTTTCGAGATATCTGGTTTTTCAAAGTTCCGATAGGGCATTCTTATTTATGCATCGCCTTAAGAAATTCCTAGTCATAATTATGTTAAAAAAAGTAAGACCTCACTTAACGTGATAAAAGTCATTGTTTTTGGAATGATTTTTTACATTAAAGAACTCTTTACGGAACTTTAAAATTGTACGAAAATGTTTTGTTTAACGGATTCGATTTTGAAGTTGAAATTTCGCTTTCGCTCCTATTTGATTTTATGTTGCGGTTCACGCCATTCCATTTAAAAATTTATTGTATGAGAGCAAATGTTTTTAAAAAACTCGTATAGACTGCTTTCCTTGTATCAAAGAATTTTTTTAATACTTCTATAATTATAACTGGATTATTTAAAATAACTGACATGTCACTGAAATCTAATTTTTTAATTAAATTTATCGTTTCATGATATTTAACTCTTTCTTTATTTTCCTGCGAGGTAAAAGCTAGTACCTTTATTGTGGAATTGCGTAGCCTACTCAGTGGGTTTTCTTTGAAAATTTCCTTTGAATTTTCTTCCTTAGCTGACACATCATCTTTTATGTTCATTAAACTGCCATAACGATTTCTATCAACTTCCTCGTCGAGTTTATAATCTTCTTTACTACCTGACTTTCTATTAACTTCAACCTCACTGCTGTTAAAAATAGGTACAACTCCTTTTCCATTTATGATTCTCGTAAGCGCCATTCCTACGAAAACATTTAGTTTTATTTCTTTTTTATTCAATATAACATTTCCTTCGAGTCCTTTTGCGCATATTGCTATTATTCTCGCTTCCCAAGCTTTGATTGTGACTGCCTCTGCAACACAAATCCTTTCACTAGGATTAGAAGCTAACAGGGGTAGTGACGTAATTCGTCCCCCAAGACCAAAAATGATTTCCTTATTGATACCATCTATTATTGATCGATTCCATAGCTCATCTCTACCTAAAAGTCCATCTGCCGGAATTCTGCTTCCTTCGGGCAACACCTGAAGTTTGAATTTTAATTCCGGATAATCAGAATGGGAAATTTCCGTTGTCCCTGCACTATTTATGTGACCCCCGAATGCTCCTACGAGCCGGCTTGTTTCTGAAACATTGAAATTTGTCATGTCATGAGCCAGTGTCAACTAATAAAGTGACTTTGTTGGTTTTAGTTTGTCCGCATGGGAACACTATAAACGCGTCCTCCGATACTGCCTCTACGTTCTCCTTTTTTTTAAGCTTCTGACAATGTGTGACTAACTTTGTGGCAATATCCTGTCTATATCCTTTCTTTTCCTCTTTCTCACTAGAATCTTCTACTTGTATGACACTTCTTTTCTACCGCTTAAGTTGATGATATTATTATCCCTTTCTCTTTCGTCTACTTCATCAAATAAAATTTTGTTTAATTCTAGGTCCTTTAAATTCATAGTATCCTTCAATTTTATTGTTTCTTCTTGTCCCCCATCTCTTTTTACATGCGTCCTTATTGGAACTAGATTAGGCCTTTCATTTTCGAACGTATTCAGGGCTTTCCGGTCTATAGGCCTTGACCGGGCCGCTGAGGGTTTCCCTTCCTGTTATCTGGTTGTTGTACGTTACAAAATCTTGCTGTATGCCCAAGTTGAGAGCATTTGTAGCACTGTATATCAGTGCGGCCATTTTCAGGGAAATCCTTTATGAAACTATTCGACCCACTATGTGGTGAAAATTAATGATTTTACGAGTGGTTATGATTAAAATTTTCTGTCGTGTTTTGAATTTCGTCTCTTCTAAACGGTGCTCTATTCAGGAGCTGAATTTCTTGAATATTTAAATTATCTTGCCTTCTTTTACAAAATTTGTTACTTTGGTGGCCATTTGTTTGACATATATTGCAAAATAGATTCCTAAGTCTGCCGAAACAATTACTATCTACATGGCCTCTCCTTCCACAATAAGTGCAAGTTAGTGCATCCGAGTAGGGGTATTCCTTCTCTGCTGGCATATGTCCCAAGAATGCCCTACTGTCTTGCAAAAAGAACAAATGATTGGCTTAGGGGATGCGGGGAGGCATTGAGTCACAAAATGGTTGGAACTAGATTTTATATTATATTCAATGTGAAGATCGTCAGACTTTTCTGCCAATTTGATTAAATCAGAATTCGGCTTATCCTTATTTGTTTCGAGTCTAATTTGCATATAAGGATCCCGCTGCTTCTGAGGAATTCCACAACTTATTAATAATTTCTTCTGCCTCATTCAATAGAAACTCCAATTTTCCCCCACATGCTGACGCTCCCTCGGTATCATGTTGCGCCGCACCTGCTATTTCTGATCTAATTGTTTCAAGACTCCTACGCTTTAAGAACTCCTTTTTTATTATGTCACTAAGCTCATCCAGGCTATTAATTGTCCGCTGAATAATTTTTACAAAAGCTACGCCAGATAGTCTATTTTTTATGCATTTTATAATGTCTCTTATCTCGGTGCCAGTTACTACGCTTTTCAATAACTCTATTCCTGTCACAAACTTGTCCACTTCTAGGCTTAATTCTGGGTTATTTGATCCTGAGAAGTAAGGCACAAGGCGAGTAACCTTTTTCATTAGTTCATCCACTTGCACTGAATTATTCATTGTCATTCTTATTGAAGGCAAACTCTTCGAAACAGAGGTTTGAGACTGAGAATTAGGAGTGTGAATGCAAGACTCAATTATTTTTATAGATATTTGCTACAATTGATTTCGCATCTATTTTGGACTGATCTGGGGTCTGTCTAAGTTTTGCTAGTTCTTGTTCCATAGGAAATGTAAATTTGTAAGACTAAGTTAGTTAAAATTCTGTACTCACCATTTTCATTCTTCCGTTTGCTAACATTTTTTCTCAATGTATTCCCTCGTCAGCGATGAATCTGCTACCGTTGATTTTAATTTTTATTTTTTTTATGCTTTTGGACTCATGAATCTCACTGTTCCGTTCTTCAAAAAAAAAGGTTTTCTTTTTCACAGGATAAAAATTTTTCTCAAAGGAGTTCCGGCAGAGCACGATCAAACGTTACTCCTGGATACCTACTTCGATTTAACTACCGCATACGCCTGCGCCGCTAGACACATTAATTTTAGAGTTTCGTTCACCCGGGTCTGATTTTGTCAGGCTTTAAAACCAAAAAAGGTTCCGCTTCACTCAACTCTTATTTTCATATGCCACACTGCATAAACGCATTAGGATAGTTTCTTAAGCTTGTATTACACTGTTTGGCATTTGGCCAAATATTTGGAATAAATTTTTTTACAAATATTTGATAAAATATTGTGTTTGATCGGCATATAAAAATAGGGTATTACACTGTTTGGCATATAAATAAAATATTTGGAACTTTTTTGTTTGGCTTGATTCAGACAAATACATGTTTGGAGCAAGCGAGTCAAAGTTATTTGGATAGGTATTAGACTGTTTGTCATCAAATTATTTGACAAGAATAAAATATTTTGAAAAAATTCTTTATTATTTCATAATAATTTTCTTGTTCTTTGGAGAAATTATAAAGATAACAAGTAAAGAAGTTTACATCGGCTAAGCCGATTGCACACATACCTTTTCCTCAGCCTTAAATATGTTGAAACATTACCTTAACAAAAATTCCTGCCCTTTTCGTTGTTCTAGCTACACATTATCTGTGCTTCGATTTAGCTTCACAAACTCGAAATTATATTTAAGTACAAATTTTTTGCGAATGGTGGGCATGGTCAAATTTTAACCGTTAGAGGACATTTTGTTTAGCTGCGAAATACTCAATTCGAAATAGTGAAAATAAAATTTTTGCGAATTTCGCGAATGGTGGTCTTGATCAAATTTTAACCCTTAGAGGACATTTTGTTTAGCTGCGAAATACTCAATTCAAAATAGTGAAAATCAAATTTTTGCGAATTTCGCGAATGGTGGTCTTGATCAAATTTTAACCTTAAGTGACGACTTTATTTGGCGGCAAAATAGACAATCAGAAGAAGCAAAAAAAAAATCATTTTTGTATACAGATATGAGAATAAGAGAAAGAGTGTTTTTTCTAATGTGTAGGATGATGACCATAGTTATAGCGATGTCGCAATTTTTTTTCAGCGAAAGCTTAAGTCTACATGGTAGCTATACACACACCAAATTTCTTTGTTCAAACTCAAGCCCCACCTCTTTCCAAGCATTATCTCTGATTATTTTATTTTTATAATCATTTAACTGGGCGTTCCAGAGACATTCGCGCATTTCCACATTGCTTATCAATTTCATTATTTCGGTGTCACTCCACTGTATGGAAACCCTTTTGACTCTCTTTTTTCCTTCAGACATTTTTTTAAATTCAATTTTAGGTTGAAATAAAAATAATTTTGTCTTTATTTGGCTATATTTGTTTCTGCAGTTGACAAGGAATATCCAAACAAAAATAATATTCCAAATACGTGCAAACAGTTTGCTTTGTTTAAAGCGAACCCAATTACACAGAAAAAAAAGTGTCAAATATTTGGCTTTTTGACGATATGCCAAACATAACCCAAATACGATCAAATAATATGTTTAGTCAAATATATTTGCCTATTACACTGTTTGAACCTGTGTTTGGCACCGAAATTCCAAATATTTGGCCAAATGCCAAACAGTGTAATACTACCTTTAAAAATTCTTATCCTTGATTCGAATCCAACCGAAAGTCGGTCGAATACCGGCTGCGCCAAAATGTTGTGGTTATTAAGGGGATGTATCAGTCCTGCTCCTCCAGACTAATACATAGACCTAAATATCCTCTTCAAATAAACACGGACCCAGGCAATTCAGTTCAGTCCTTTTTATTAATTTACTTATTACTTTAATTTACAATGTTTCAATCCTACTCTATATCCTTTATCCTCGAAAGGACTTCCCTACTTCCCTGTCTAACACTTAAGTCTACGCTCCGTTGTCGTGGCCCTTGAGTGAGTACGTGCACCGGAGTTGAGACTTTGAATACTTAATCAAGAGTCCCCTTGTCGATGTTGATTCTTCCCTTTTATAAGGAGAAAGTGCTTAGGCTGCACTTTCTCGCCAAATCTGGAACACTTCCGCAATGATGAACTGCTGTTGTGCAATCGCCTATTGCCCAATTTCGCTTTTCTCCATAACTTCGTTTATTAGCTGGTTCTGACGTAGTCGTCGTTCTCATTATCGCTGACCTACTTCTGCGTTACAACTCTAATTCTGCTTTGGTGACGATATTGCGTCATCGTCTTCGGTCGTTGCATTTCTTTTGATCGCTTCTGTCTGTTATTCGCTGGTCTTGAAAAAACGGTTGACTCTTTCTGTCGATCAATTCACGCTAGGTAGTACAGTAAGTACTCGTATGTTGTAACTCACAACAGTATCCACAACATATTTCGTTGGAATCGAGTGCGACGAATCTTCACTTTTCCCAAAACTAACTTTCACCCTTTAAAATTACTCACTCAAAGATTCGTATGGCTTCGCCAAGTTCTTATTTTCTTCGGCTTCAGTTCTCCTTATGTGATGGCTTGTCGGCGGCTGGATCTCAATTTCGTTTCTCAATTGGAAACGATGCTAAGCTCCTTGCTCCAAACTTCTATGCTATCGATATATCGATAACTCCTCATCGCGGTGGCGTCCTTTCCCACTTATAACTAAGAAACTTCTCACTTATAACCTGGCCTTAAACTACTATCTGGCGGGATTCACTTGCTTATAACCTATCTTTAATACTAATATTTTATTGGCTGTTTTTATACTGTTACATTACGTGTCCATGTACTAGGCTTAAAACTAATATTTGGATTTTGCTTTGAATGAACGGTGTGCGTATGAAAAGAAAAAGAAAATAATAATAAACGAAAAGTAAAATGAATTAAAATAAGAAACGTGGCTGTCCTACAGCTTGACTACTCTTACGCTACTTAACTATAACTATGGGTGAGGTTCCTCACAAACTTTAAAGAGCACAGGCCGAAGACTCATTGGTCGATTTGATGATGGGAGTGAGGAATCTTAAACTGTTTAAGGAATCATGATGATGTTAGAAATTTCCAAAGTCGAGGGTTAAATCCTTATCTTAGTATGGTATTATATAATATAAGAAAAGGATTAACCTGGTGGCTACAGTGGGAAGTTTTTGTATCATCTGACGGGTTACAACATCAAAGCCGGCTGCTTGTTAAATGCTTAGCTTGCCGATGACAGTTTGAGCATCTTTGCGCTGGAATACACGTGTGTTTTCGTTTAAAAGTGGGTAAATTTGAGGCAATTGGAAAGAGTTCGTGCGTGGGTTAGGCTTTATATGAGCTTTATATATGAGCTTTTTCTTTGTCATTTCTAGCACAACTTCCAGTGTTTATACGCAGGAGAGCGAAGTTTGTTTTGGGTGCCTTCAACTATTTGTTAGTTTTCCATAGAAATGAGTAAGTTGTTGCTGTTTTGCTCGAATTTTGTGTAAAATTTTCTAAATTGGATTTTAGCTCATTATCAAGTACTCTCAGAAGTTTGGTTGCGTGAACTAAGTTGTGCTTCGCGGTAGGTAATCGTTGACGCTGCTTCTTCCGTCGCAGGCGTAGTTTTTGTCGTTAAAAACTTTCAAGCTCACTAAAAGTATATCTCCGAGGTATTTTTGTTTTGCTGAGCAATTTTAATGTTGTGTTTTTTGATATTGTTTAGCTGTGTTGCAGCATCTTCAATATCATTTTCTCTTCGAAAGATAATGTTCTCATTCAAATGGGATTCAATATATATTTTTAAAACTTGACCCAGTCAGTTCTTCGAGTTATAATTCTACCAGATTTTTCGGAGAACGTGGGCAAGCTCGTTGTTATTACTGCAGGGGATTGATCAAATGACAGATCGAAGCTGGGTTCAGCACGTACTTCGCTGCGATCAAAGTTTTTTCTTACTGCAAAATCAATGGAGTCGGGTTTGTTTTGCCAGTCGAAAGGCCAGTAAATGAGTTCACCTGTTGAAAAACACTCACAACTGTTACGACTATTTATTATAAGTAAATAAAATTGTCCGCGTCTGGGGTTAATCAATCAAGCGCCCCAGTGTGGGTACTTAGCAATATAGAGTCCAGCTGCTATAAAATTGTTTCTAAGCTTTAGGAAGTATTCTTTAAATTGCATATCAGCAACAAAAAATCTTGGTGAGAAGCACACTGCACTCAAAGCGATCATGTTTTTTCCATTTTGCAATTAAATGGACGTTGCTTGAAAATAATTTTTAGAGAATTCATTCACTAAATTGTGTTTTATTCGAGTTTTAATCAAAATACCGGTGCCGCCGTTTTCCTTTCCGTCTGGCTGATGAGTGCCACAAAACGTAAAGTTTTAAATAGTCAAATTATTTTCGGTTGAGCTATATCTTCTAACGGTTGGTTTGCTGATTAATTTTGGGGTTGCGTGAACTGCTACCGTTATCATGATAATGTTTAGCTCTGTAAAGGAATCTTCAATATCACTTTTACCTCGAAGGATCGTATTTTCGTTCAACTGAATGTAATTAAAAATAATTTTTAATTTCAAGCTTGTGTTGTCGAATGCCGTTAGCATTCCCGTGAGAAAATTGTAGTACACTTATTTTCTTGCAACTAAAGTTTGATTGAGTTGGCTTTGAGGCCGCATCATCTCTTGCAGCATTGATTGAACAGTTGAATTGAAATGCATCATGCAGTTAGTCAAATTCGAGATTGTTGATTCCAAATTTGATATGGCCGCAGTGTTCGGTCTGACAGCGGCAGTGTACGAAACAGTCAATGGAGTACAAATAGGATTCACTGATATCGCAAGAGACGTCAAGCATATCTTGTGTCGCAGTGTTAAACTTCACTGCGTCATCATATGGAAATGCTTTAGGAGGAAGAGCAGCTGATGCTGGCCCTTGCTGTCTTGGCACGAAGTTCGGAACTTTTTGATGAATTTTCTGCGTGGGATGTGCTGTTTTCTTTATAGCAATAAATATTAGGCATTCACGGCATATCGGTTTGTGGTTACCACCACAGTTGCTGCATTTTCTTGCATTGGGTTTCTGATCACATTAATAAGAGTTTGAAGAATGCCAATCTCCACATGTAGTGCACACGGGCTGCAAAGTGCAATAGTTTTGCGTGTGACCCAATTCTTGACAATAATAGCATTGCACTGGTGCTTTCCGCTAATGAGTCTCTTAAAACAAAAATTTCCGGTTCAGCAAAAGTTTAAGGTTGTAAGTTGAGTAGGCCTCATTCTTTTGTGGTTTTTGGGTGCTAGCTACCGATTAGCCGCTCCCGCTGCTTTAAGGGCATTTTAACTTTCTTTTGGGTCTGCCGAGGACTCGATACTTTTCAGAACTACTGTAAGACCCTTGCTTGCTTTAAGCTGGTAAGTCGAATAGTTCTTTTTGGGTGGATCAAAATGATTCACCAAGGTACGAAAGTAGGTTTCGCTATATATAAATAGCTGTGTTTCCTTTCTCGTAACGTTTTTTAGGTGAGACTACGTGAAAGGGGCTTTTGTAAATTGCACCAGTGATAGTCGCTACTAGAGCAGGTAAATTGGGGGAGGCTTAGATTTTTGCTGGGGTTTGGTGTAGATGGTTCATTATCATCTTTGCTAGCAAGCCTCGCAAGTCTATTTTGGCTTGGGCTAGTAGCAATTCTCGTTGATGCATTGGGTTTCAATACTTTTAGAGCCTTCTGTAGGTGCATTTTTTGGGGACGCCCACAAATGAATATAATGTGTTTTCAGTTAAATGATTGTAACTTGCGAACAACTCAACACATTTCTTTGATATTTGGTGTACTGGTAAACTACGAAAAGGGACATATCCTGGAAAAAAAATGACGCCGTCCTCTTCGACCCACGGTCACAAAAAAGCCTACATAAAAAGGTTTGGCGTAAGCTGTGAAGTTAAAGGCGTAGAACCCTGAAACTCGCAACATAGGTAGACCAAGGCGAATGGAAGGTGTGGGGAAAAATTTATATGGCCCGTCCACTGCCACGCGCACAAATGAAGATTTTTTGTAAGTTCCGCAGTAAAAGCTGTAGAAGCTTTAAATTCGCAACATATGTTGACCAAGCCAAATGAAAGGTGTAGGAAAATATATTATGTAGCCCGCCCACTGCCCAGCCCACAAATGGAGATTTTCCGTAACTTCGGAAGTAGAAGACGTAGGAGCTTCAAATTCGCAACATGGGTTGACCAAGGCGAATCAAAGGTGAGGGGGGGAAAATACTCTGGCCCGCCTACTGCCACGCCCACAAATGCAGATTATTCGCAACTTCCGAAGTAAATGGAGTAGAAACAAGAAATCCGCAACATAGGTTGACCAAGGTGAACGAAAGGTGCAGGAAAAAATGATGTGGTGCGTCCACTGCCACGCCCACAAATGGAGATTTTTCTTAACATAGTGCTCCAAAAATGCCGGTTCACTGGGTATTTCAAAGTCGGGCTTGACCGACTTTATCGCTCTTATATATATGCAAACAAAAACTTTTATTCCATAATTTCACCCAACGTTTCGTCGATTTGTTGTCGACATCCTCAGGGGCACAATTTATTGAAGAAGTTTTTAAATTTTAAATTTTGAAAGCATAAAAATGAATTTTTTCGTCAAGTTATTTTTGTCAAGAATTACAATAAATAAAATCAAAAATTGGAAAATAATTACTTAATTAACACAGACAACAAACACGAACTTTAAAAAGTATCACAGTTAAGAAAATCACAGAGTAAGCTCTGAGGATGTCGACAACAAATCGACGAAACGTTGGGTGAAATTATGGAATAAAAGTTTTTTATTTGCATATATCGGAACGGTCAGTAAGCTCAAGGATATCAACAGAACAAAGTTTACAAAAACAAACCCTGGCCAAAATCTATACTAAATAAAAAATTTTCTTTTACTTTATTTATTTGCAAGATTTAATTTTTTAATTTAAACAAATTCTACATCTCATTTTCAATAAAATCTTTTAAATTAAAAAAATTTGTCTTCATTATTTATTTTTAGATTTAAGTTTTGTCACTATTTGAAATTTTTTATTTCAAAGTGAACGCTTTTCTGCTAGTCACAAACTTTCGAAAACTATTCTGTAGTGGTAGCGGCAGAGATATTGTATTTTAGTTGCTTATCGTAAATAATTTTTTCTAACACTCAATCTCTTATATTTGATATCCAAATTGAGGGGCTTGTGAAAAAATTATTTTTCATAGCCAATTCTGTTCTATCAGTCAAGCCCTTTCATAAGATAACCATACTAAGCAAGTCGTGACAAAATTTATTTATTTATTTTATGGTATTCTCACCAGAAGGTGCGTATCACATTTTAGATGAATTCGTGAAAAGCAGGGGGCTAAATTTCAGTTACTGGATTTGATCCAAATATATTGACATAGGAAGCGAGCGGCGGCCATCTTCATTTGAGCATAGAACAGAATTTATTTAATTGTATACCCATCAAAACTTAAGGTGTGTACCAAGTTTCACATCAATCCGGCAACAGGAAAGGGGTCAAATTTCAGTAATTAAATTTGATGAAATATATGCAAATAGCAAGATAGCGGCCGCAACCTTGGGTTAAGCATCAAAGAGGATGTATTTTATTGTATTGTCATCAGAACCTTAGGTGTGTACCAGGTTTCAGACCAACCCGCCAATAGGAAGGGGGTAAAATTTCAATTACTAAATTTGATTAAATATATGAAAATGGCAAAGTAGCGGCGGCCATATTGGTTAACGCATAGAAAAGAATTTATTTAATTGTATTGTGATCACAATTAAAGGTGTGTACCAAGTTTCAGATGAATCCGTCAACAGGAAGGGGGTCAAATTAATATTGTATCATTTGACCCCAAGAAACAAACAACCAGTGCAAACTAAATAAAACCTTATAATAAAGAATTTGACCTCAAAAACAAACAAACAGGGCAAACTAAATAAAAGCTTTTAATAATAAAAGTTGTTTGTTAAAATAAGAATGGGTTAATTGGAAAGCAAATATTAACCAAGTATGAAATCTAAAGTCAGTCAAGCCCGGTTTTGAAATATCCAGCGTCCCGTCATTATTGGCGAACAATTTTTTGCCTCTCCCTTTGTGGGCGTGGCAGTAGGCGGGCCACATAAATTTTTTTCTACACCTTTCATTCGCCTTGGTCAACCTGTGTTGGGAATTTCAAGCTTTTACGCCTTTGACTTCGTAAGTAACGAAAAATCGCCAGTTGTAGGCGTGGCAGTGGGGAGGTTGAATTAGTTTTTTTTCCTACACCTTTCATTCGCCTTGGTTAACCTATGTTGAAAATTTGAAGATTCTGCGCCTTTTACTTCGGAAGTTACGAAATGGTCGTTATTTTTTGCTATCTTAGAATTCTGAAGACTTTTGAATCATGAAAGCTTCCCAGATTTCCAACTACTGCATCCCTAATGCGTAGCTTATAGTCGAATACAACTTGTAACTTCACAGAGTATATGCGTTGGCGAGAAAAATATACTTCATGATTTCTCTTAGGTTTTTCTGCCAGTTTTATCTCGCTTCCATCAATGTAGCCAATACAATGCGGCAATGCGTCGAATGTTTTACGACAAGCTCCTGTCGCTCTGCTGGATCAGGCCAATATATAAAGTCGGATATCCTTCTTAAATAAGCTCCGAAAACCCTCTGAGTTATTTTGGCCAGCGTTCCGCCATCTCCAACTCCAATCGTTGTTGCAATTTTACGCACCGAGGCACTTCCTCCCGAAGATCGGTTTTGAAGATTCTACGTTTTTTACTTCGGAAGTTAAGAAAAATCTTCATTTGTTGGCGGTGCAGTGGGGGAGCCACATAAATTTGTTGCATTCACCTTTTCATTCGCCTTGGTCAACCTTTGTTGCGAATTTGAAGCTTGTACAACTTTTACTTCGGAAGTTACAAAAAAATTTTATTTGTGGGCGTGGCAGTGGGCGGGCCTATTAAATTTTTTCCTATCTCTTTCATTTGCCTTGGTCAACCTTTGTTGCGAATTGGAAACTTCTACGACTTTTATTTCGGAGGTTACGAAAAATCTCCATTTGTGGGCGTGGAAGTGGGCGAGCCACAAAAATATTTTCCCTACACCTTTCATTCGCCTTGGTCTACTTTTGTTGCGAATTTGCAGCTACTTCGCCTTTTACTTCGGAAGTTACTAAAAATGTCCCTTTGTGGGTGTGGCAATGGACGGGCCACGTACATTTCTTTCCTACACCTTTCGTTCGTTTTGGTCAACCTATGTTGCGAATTTGAAGCTTCAACGCCTTTAAGCTCATAAGTTACGATAAATCCTTATTAGTGGGCTTATTTGTGTTCGTGGCTTGAGTAGGACGGCGTCCACTTTTTCCAGGATATGTGCCTTTTCGTAGTTTACCAGTACACCAAATATCAATGAAAAGCATTGAGTTGTTCGCAAGTTTCAAGCATTTTATTGAAAATACATTAAATTCATTTGTGAGTGTGGCAGTAAGCGGATGTCGTTCTACCTAAATATAACCAAATTTGCCAGACCTAGACCTTTTGCTTGTGCTTATCGGTGTTTGTGCTTATTTGCAATGTTGCAGAGAACTCGAAATTTTAAGCAAGTGGCAACGCTAATTTGATAGTAAAATAGTGCAACACTCAGCCCGGAACATATGTTTTCAAAATAAAATTTGGAAGACGCTAAACCGAAAGTAAATGAAAAGCTGAACATATTTAATAATATTTACATAATTGCTTAATAAATATTCATTTATTCTCTATTTCGTGGACCCAGAACAAAAACGCAAGCGCAAAAGAGAAAAGAAAGTAAAGAAATGGACGGATGAAGAAATAAAAAAAATTTAAATTACATGCAAGCCCATCGAAATATTGAGGTAGAAAACTTTTCCAAATTAACATCAATGCACCCATTTTAGGTGTCACAAATTTTTCAAAAACCTACGGCTTAACATTATAACACAAAACTATTACATGAAGAAAATATTGAGGCTTCATTGAGCAATTTAAAATGAAAAGTGCGCCATCTCCAAACCATGCTTCAAAAGGCCAATGAATGGAGCAAGTCTACGGGAGCAGTAGCAGACGATGAAGATGGCGTCAATTCTGTCAAAGGTAAAGTTAATGTTTGACGTGTTTGTGCGTTAAAAAATTTTGTAATTGCAGATAAAATTCTCAAAATGTGCCCACACTACGAGCATATATCGGACATATTTTCCATTTCAAATATATCGAGGCGGTGGTGTTTGAAACCTCAAATTTTTACGCCAGCAGTGAAGAGCTCAGCACAATGGAGGTGACATTTTTACAAACTGAATCTGATTGCGAAAATTCCAGATCAGAACTTGAGGAGTCGCCGGAATCAACTTTGTTACCACCGCCACTGCTTTTTTGTATTCCTACTTACACTATTTTCTAGTTCACTTACATACTTACGCATTTTCCTATGCCCTTTATTATTTCATACACCGACGCATTTCACATCATCTTATATACTTACCGTATTAACCTTGAACTCGACTTTGATTCTTTCTAGTACTAACAACCTGATACATATACTAACGCATTGTAAGTTTGTTTGCTCGTTTACGTACTGCAGTCTTAAATTAACGGAACTCCATGCCGAATAAAAAAGAACAAAGTGCATGGAAATGAGGCAGTTCGAAGTAAGCCAGCAAGCAAACCGTTTTAAAGCGCTTAATTAATTTTTAACTATTTGTAAAAGTAACTAAACTTAATCTTGTTAAATAAAATTTATTAATGCTATTAATTCTCGCGTCGCTGGCTTATAAATTTATCATCGAATTCAACAAATCTTTAAAACGATTTGAAAAATAAAATAAAGCTTTCGTAAAAACAAATTCGAATTGTCGAAAGCATACAAGTGGACAGACAATCGGTACACTGAGTGCAAAAAGTAGTGCGTTGAAAATAAGCGCGTGTTCGGTCTTCATTTTCATTAAGTGAAAAACACAAAATAACTTAATCGGATTCTAAATTCAGACAAAACGATGTCGGAAACCGAATTTAATTGTTGTAAATGTGACCTAGAAGACACCGAGCGCATGGTGCAATGCGACTCATGCGACAAATGGTTTCATTTCGAGTGCGTTAGAGTTAGCAGCGACATTGCAAACGTGAGCTGGAGATGTGGATGCCAAAAGGAGCAGCCTGTCACCCTAAGGAGCCAACGGAATGGGAAGCAAGGAACGTCGCCAGCCATCGCTAACGTTTTACCGCCAAAACCGCCGCAATGGTCATCACCTAGCCACGCTCTATCGGATATAGAGGCGAGAGCAGATGAGCCGGAAAAATCGCTTCTCGCTATTCCACCGCAACAAAAAGCGCAACAGCCACCGATGACTCAAAGAAACGCCGTTCAAGGCCAAGGTGCATATGCAAAAGCACATGGGTCGTCGCTAAATGGCAATGGCGCAAATTTCACGATGCCGACGACAACAACAAGTAACCTTGAATTCACATTGCCGCCAAAAAACGCATCGCAGACGTCGACGTCAACTGAGCACCGCCATTTTGTGCAAAATAGCAGTGCCGAAACGAATACCGCTAAATCGACAAATCAACTGATGTTGCAACTGCAAATGCTTGAGGAAGAAAGAGAGCTTCAACGATCATACTTAGAACGGAAATATAACATCTTATCACAAGGGACCGTGAGTCAAGCTGCTCGCCCATTTTCGAACATGTTTTCCACAAAGCAACCGACCGCATCACAAATCGCTGCGAGACAAGTTATCCCGAAAGAGCTGCCAAATTTCGACGGTAATCCGGAGGACTGGCCGATCTTCATAAGCAACTATAAAAATAGTACCGAAATCGCCGGGTACAGCGACGTCGAAAATCTAATGCGTTTGCAGTCCTGTCTCCGTGGTCGCGCCAAGGAACTCGTGAAAAGCAAATTATTAATCCCGTCAATGGTAAGCGAAATTATCCAAACATTGGAAATGTGCTTCGGCCGTCCGGAGCATATTCTCGATAGCATGATCGAGAAAGCAACGAAAATTCCGCCGCTCAAGGACAAGCTCGAAAGCATCATCGAATATGCGCTCACCATTAAAAATATTTCTTCGACGATGGAAGCATGCAACATGACAGCGCACTTAAACAACCCAATGTTGGTTAAAATTCTTCTGGAAAAGTTGCCCAGTAACCACAAGCTGAACTGGGCCATGCACCCAAAAGATGAAAAAATCCCCGTTGTAAAATCCTTCAGTGACTGGATATACGCCATAGCCGCTTTATTCAGCCGTTAATGCATCAATTGTAGTGGCAGCTTCAGAGACTTCTACTATGTCGGGATTTGAGCTTTTATTTTCTTCGACATGCTGGTGTTTGAGCAAAATATTGTGGAGAACACAGCACACAAGTATCCACTCACAGACAAAAGATTGTCTTTTTGCGCCGTTTATTCGAACTCGCATTTCTTTAAAGCTGCAAAATTTTCTCTTAAGAAGGCCAAAACAATTTTCGACCCTTACGCGATATCTACTGTGCCTTTTGTTGAATTGTGTTTGCTTCTCCACATCCATAAGGTGCAAATTGCTGCGATTTGGTGTAACCAAGTAGTTTAACAGCGGGTAAGCAGAGTCACCCGCTATCCACTGATTCCCACAAAAGAAACGGTCGTTATTTTTTGCTATCTTAGAATTCCTGAAGACTTTTGAATCACGAAAGCTTCCCGGAATTCCAACTACTGCATCCCTATTGCGTAGCTTATAGTCGAATACAACTTGTAACTTCACAGAGTATATGCGTTGGCGAGAAGAATATACTTCATGATTTCTCTTAGGTTTTTCTGCCAGTTTTATCTCGCTTCCATCAATGTAGCCAATACAATGCGGTAATTCGTCGAATGTTTTTACGACAAGCTCCTGTCCCTCTGCTGGATCAGGCCAATATATAAAGTCGGACACCTTTCTTAAAATAGCTCCGAAAACCCTCTGAGTTATTTTGGCCAGAGTTCCGCCATCTCCAACTCCAAACCTTGTTGCAATTTAACGCACCGAGTCCGTCTGGAATTTTGCTGCATTGGAGTTTCCCAGGCCTTTGTTCTTACCCTCTGCATTGCACTGATATCCGAAACCTCTTTAAAACCCTAGATGCTTCAACAAAATAAACTTCCGGGCGCAGCAAAGTATTTTTTCAATCTTAGGCTAAGATATGAATATGGAAAGCACATAGTGTTGAAAACCTTTTATTCGTTTAATTATATAATAAATACTAACACATAGTGTTAAAACAAAGTGTTAATATTTAAAAAAAAAACACATAAGGGGTATTCACAAAGGCGTCGGAAAGTAGGAAAGTCGGAAAATCGGAAAATTTTAAATGCTTAAAAAGTTGTGCAAAATACAAAAAAAGTTTAAAAAACTTTTTAGAAGTCGCAATTTTCCGATTTTCCGACATTCCAACGTTTTGAACACGCCTTTGTGAATACCCCTATAGTGTTAAAACAATGTGTTAATATTTAAAAAAAAAACACATAGGGCCGGTCTTTTAAAGTCTGGTGAATAATAACCCTTGGTTATTTCCAGTGTTAACCATAGATTGTGTCTTTTGAGCTCTGGTTAGGTTAAAAATGGGGGGTTAGGTTAACTAACCAAGGAAATTATTAACCGTCCGAATTTTGTCGGTTAAGGGTGTTGAACCAGGGGTTTTAAACAAATCTGTCTTTTGAGTCAAAAGTTTTCATTTTTGACATTCGGTTAGCACAGTTTATAATTTTTCACAATTTTCATGGCATTACCTTACTCAGCGAGATGGAGTAAGTTCGTTTTCAAAAAACAATTTATCATCAAATATTTATCCACTCACTAAATTAGTTCACGGGGAAATTGTGCTTGGGATTTGTGGTGCGATGAGAGTGAGAGCAGCGATAATGAAGGCCAGCAGTTATTGATTACTGAGCGGAGGCAATACAACATGTACGAGAGGCTGGATCATTTTAATAAGTGGGATGACATCGACTTTTTCAGACGTTTTAGATTGCGGAAGGAAACGGTAGCAAAAATATTAGAAACTGTGCTACCAAACCTAGAAGATAAACGTCAGAGGTGTGTTCAACCATTGTTTTTTTTTGAACCACTCTTAAGTGAAGTTGTTTTTAGCAGGCGCAATGTAACACCAATGGCAAAGCTGCTAATCGCTCTTAGATTTTATGCCTTGGGATCTATGCTGATATCGGTTGGCGATTTTTTCGGTGTTAGTAAAGCGACTGTTTCAGTCATAGTTAGACAAGTATTATTTGCCCTGGCTTCGCTGAGAAGTCAAGTGATCAAGATGCCACAATCAAACGAAGAACTGACTGCAGCCAGCTATGCATTTTATAACATTGCGAAATTTCCACGGACCATTGGAGCGATTGACTGCACGCATGTAAGGATTCAGTCTCCTGGTGGTGAAAATGCAGAGCATTTCCGAAACCGAAAAGGATATTTTTCACTGAGCGTCAGTTCATCTAACATGAAATTCTTAAACATTGTTGCTCGGTGGCCTGGATCTTGCCATGACCAAACAATTTTCAACAATTCTCTTTTGAAGATGCAACTTGAAACAAAACGCTTCAAAAATTTTATTCTTGTCGGTGATTCTGGCTATGCAGTTACACCATATATGGCAACGCCTTTGCTGCAATGCAGAAATGAAGTTGAGCAATTATACAACGAGTCAATAATAAGAACTCGGAACGTTGTCGAACAGATGTACGGTGTTTGGAAGAGACGTTTTCCCGTGTTATCACTTCAAATGCGGATTAAAATACAAACAGTGCAAGATGTTATTGTTGCAACGGCAGTTCTTCACAATATAGCTATCGAACATAATGAAGAGATTCCGCCAGAGTCACCTGAAGTGAACACTTCCCCAGATCAACCTGTGGACTTAGACAGAATCGAAGAAGATAGAGCTGAAAATGTTCGTGCTGCACTTCTAGCTAATTATTTTCCTTCACTTTTGCAATTGAATAATAATTTGTGAGCGCTCAATATTATTTTTTTAATTCATTTTCATTAATACAATATGCGTTTACATTTGTTTCGCTTTCAATTCCGCTTCTAGAATACGCATTCTCATTTTATGTTCTTCAGCAGCATGCACTATTTTCTGCTCGTGCTCTATATGTCCGTGCTCCAATTGCTGCTCCAGGATTTTCTTTTTCAAGTCGTCAATTTCTGATAAGGTAGCCGTTGTTGTTCTTTTTTCCGATTGCAGGATCTTGTTTTTTTTTTGAACGCAACATTGACGGATGATACTTGCTCCAGTTCATTGAGGAGGTGTTTCGATCCACAGCGGTTTCAACAGAAATCGATTGGGTCTCAGTTGCAGCGATTGTTGAATTGTTTTTGGCAGTTCCTTCTTCATCAACTACTTGAACCACTTCTTCACAGAAATTATTTTCGCTAGATTCTATCTCACTACATATGGGCTGGATTTGGTCATCATCGTGCCTGCAATAATTATTATGTTAAGATCCTTACGTACTAAATTGCGTAGGGTATTACCTTGCTGGCAAGCCGTCAACACTAACGCCCATTTCTTCGCTCAGCTGCATGAAAACAGGGTGTTCGTTTTCTTTATATTTGGGTGGTGGACCGCCGCCAGTCATAAAAAATTCTTTCCGCTCATTGGCTCTAGTTTTGCGAAGCATTCGTTTTATGTTACTGTACTTTTCTTTAAGCACCTTTGTTGAACGAATCTAAAACATACATGTTATTGGGATGACGTATTTGTAAAACAAACTTTCAACTGCTCACTGTATTTGTGTCCGATGAAGCATTGAATCGATGCGCTACAACTTCCCATGCCGCTTCCTTTTGATTCGAAGTAGCTGCATCTGTTTTTTTATTTTCAATTACATTTTTCTTTTCCAGCACAAGCGCTACCAATCTTTCTTCCTCGCTTTTTGAAAAATTTGTTGACCGTTGCCTCGACTGTTAAATGTTTTTCGTTAACTTCGGTAGCAAGGAGTAATTACAAAATATACATACCATAGATTATTTTAAGAAAAATTAAGAGCGGACCTTTTTTAATATAGGTTTTAATGCATTTTTTTTCATAAATTTTGTACATACTTAAACGGTATTTTATTTTAATAAAAATAAGGAACATAAATAATCGCTGATTATAAAGTAATCGTTTGTACCACTTTTATCGCTATTGACCGCTTCACGCTGCCGTAAGAAAGAGAGAAAGAATTTTTGTCATATTTCCGACGAGTTTTCATTACGAAATTATATTTTAAGAGCGTCCAATTCTGTGATTTAGAGTGGCCAATTTTACATTAAGAGTGGCTAGAGCGGCCAGAGCGGCCGCCTTAAAATAATCCATGATACATACCATAATAATTAAATTTTTGTCCACAGCCAGAAAGAATTTTTTTTTTTTTTTTTTTGTTAAATTTCATCAATTTTAAATTATGACATTTTTACATTTAATTTCATCGGTTAATTTGACAGATAGACTGGACAAATATTGGAATTCTAGATTAACCTACGGTTTGTTACCCGAACAGAAAAAATGCTGAAAAGACACAATTTCTTAACCTTTGATTCATAACCCCTGGTTAGACAAAATCTCTGGTAACCAAACCAGGGATTTAACCAGACTTTAAAAGACCGGCCCATAGTGTTAAAACAAAGTGTTAATATTTTTTTCAAAACACATAGTGTTGACAACCTTTTATAAAATAAAAACTAACACATACAGCCTTATTTATAGAGAAATTTTAAATCGACTTTTTCTGAAAAATCAGTTTTATACAAAATTTTATATTTATAATCAACATACAGTCGACTTATTCAATAAAGTCGATTCTAAAGTTGGAGTTAGCTCCAGCTGATGCTGTAATTCTAAAATCTGTTTTTTTTTATTAAAAAAAATCATTTATGGCGGCCTTAAATGTTTTCAGTTTAAGGTTTCGTTTGCCAAAGTCAACAATTTTTCAATTCGATTTATAGAAATGGAAATTATTGAAGATAACGCAATTTTTGAGGACATCAATATTCTAAGCGATTATGATAGTATTCGTAGAAGGAAATGTTACCATTCTTGCTCATGTCCCTTAAAACGGTATGATAATGAGGAATTTGTATCTTTCTACAGGTAAAGAAGACTTGACTACTTTTTTCTTTTATACTTTATTAATATAGTACCTACATTATTCTGTTTAGATTCGATAATTAGCATTGTAGAAGAAGTTGTTATTTCAAGGTCTTCGTGCCAAAGAAATCCTGTATGCACTAAAATGAAGGTGTTAGCGTACCTTCGATATGTTGCCAAAGGCCAGTATCAAAAAGATATTGGTTAGTTAAATGATTAGATTTATGAATAAGTTTCTCTTTCAATGTTTTCTAAGTGGTATACTTTTAAGGAGAACTCCCCCTTTTGTCATAATGTTTCCTTAACTGAAGAGCAAACGCAATACCAACACGCCCATATAAGAACGCGAAACGTCATCGAAAGAGTTTTTGGTCAATTAAAAAACAAATTTCAAATTTATTAGAATGGAATTGAATCAGATTTATCAACGGCTAAGAATATTATTGTTTCTTCGGCAGTGATGCATAGTTTCGCTAAGGACCGTGGAATTTCAGAAATTCTTCAGCCAGAGTTTATGGATTTCGAGAATTTTTGTTTTAAGAATTTTAAATTATTTTCTGACATTTTGATCAAAAACGTATAATTTGAAGTGAAAAATTCATTGTATTGTTGCCCACTTTTTTAAAATGTTAAAATAAAATCGACTTTTAATAAAATTGACTTTTTGATTTCTATTAATACGAACGAAATTAAAAACCGGTTTTAAAAAAAGTCGACTTTTGTATTAATCAACTTTTTTAGTTTTCTATAAATAAGGCTTATAGTGTTAGAAAAAATATTGTTATTTTAAACACATATTGTTGTTAAATTTCCATAATTGGCGCCTATGAACAAGAAACATTAAAAAAACTAAAAAAAAAACACGCACAAACATACGAAAATATTTGAGCTACTCTTCATTAATAAAATATTTAAAATAAAAAATCAATCCTTCTACGAAAATTTCTTAAAAGTAAAAGAAGGCAAACAAACAAAAGAAAAAATTTGAGTGACTCTTCATTAACTAAATAAAAAAAATAAAAAAAAACGTTCAACGAAAACATCTTATGGTAAAAAATAATAAACCAAAAACACGGCATAATTAAAATATTTCGATTGACTTTTCGCCAACAAAATTCTTTTAACAAAATAACTTGAAACAAATCACCATTAAAGGGAGAAACTTTGTCTGTACCAAAAAGAGACAAAATGCCACTCTACAAAAACTACAGTGGTTCCTTCGTCGAGGCAAAACACCGGCAAAACCATTACAGCGGTTCGTTTATCGAAGCAAAACGACATCAACTATTACAGTATTCCACGGATATATGCACCCCAGATATAAGCACTCCCCGGTTATATGCACTGAAAAACGTGCATTCATGTTTTTTCAACAAAATTGTACTGAATTTATTTCGATATATGCACCCCGCTTATAAGCACTCCCCGCTTATATGCACGCGAATTTGTGCCTTTTTTCCTACCACTTTCATATAAAAAGCCTCTCTTATAAGCACCAGCTGAAAAGCGTATGGCAACTGGGTTGTGAGAAAATCCAAGTATGAACATAAATTTAACTTTATGTGTGATTTTAGGTTGAAAGCCAATTTTTTTTTTATTTTTTTTTTTAATAAAGTTATTTATTTTAAATAAATTAAGCTCAAATGTCATATGTTACCCGAAATTTGTTTTCCGTGTATATGCACTGGTTGTGCTTATAGCCGAGGTTTCAATATATGCACTGACTGTGCTTATAACCGGTGTTTCAATATATGCACTCCCCGCTTATATGCACTCTTCCTCCTGCATTTTGGACGGTGCATATATCCGTGGAATACTGTACAGTGTTTTCGTCATTGGAGAAAGATCCCGGATAGCGAGGGGTTTTTTTTAGCCTTTTTCGTTATTCAAAAATAATAATTAGTAAAATATAAATATATATTTATATATAGAAATAACAATAATTTGTGAATAAGGCTTTCTCAAATTGTGTTCTTGACAACAAAGGTTTATTTTTGAGAGTCGATCGCTTTATTCCGGCAGGCGGTGTTGGTTGATTGAATCGTAATGGTTAGGTCACAAGTTACAAGTCTAATTGAAGCCTCGCTGGACGTGACTAGAGATAAATTAAGACAGAAAATTCGTGGGTTGACTGAGACTGTTCAAAATTTAAGACCTCCATCAGTTGAAACTTTTGCTCCCGTTACTATAACTCCAGGCGTGTTGAATCGTAGAACAGATTTAAGCTTTTTAATTCTCTTCCAGCTTGGCGAGAGGCAACAAACTTTGCAATAAGCTAGTATACAGAGGGTTCAGAAACCTATTATATTGCTATTTATATCCTAAGAAATAAAATCACAGGCTCCACTAACGAAAATTTGAACCCCTTTAATACCACAGGGACATTTGTCAATAAGTGAGCACTACGACGCTGTTGATAAGCATTTGACCTCGATATTGAATAAAAATATAATGACGTATAGCGGAAGTGAAGGCCTGACGAGTGCTTTTAACGAACGTGCTAGGGGAAACGCTTTACGAGCTTTTATTTCAGGACTCAAGGGACCATTATGTGGCACTCTTTTTTCGGTCAGCCCAAAGGATTTCCCCATGCATTGGTATCGCACAAGAACTGGAGCATAACCGCCAGAGATATAATTTTCCGAACACATATGCAAATGCAAACTCATATGGAAAACCTCCCAATCATGATTTTCAACAAAATAATCCAGACTCTCTCCGAACTACACCACAAACATGAAATACGAATCCTACTTTGAGCCACCCTCATTTGGCCTACCCAACCAAACAACAGGACAATTCACAATGGCAACAGCCAAGACGGTTTTTTTTTTTTGGTTATTCACTTGTATGTGTGTACGCACGTTAATGTGTGCGCAAATGCCAAGCATTGCACTTTATATTTATTTCAGCACAACGAGCAAGCGCGCTCGAACTGTAGCTGCGTGAGTGAGTGTGCGTAAGTGAGTATGCTTAGGAATGTGCGTACTTCTCTATTGGAAATTTCAAGCCAAAACTCCAATCGCTGTCGATTTTATTATTCATACATAAGGGAAAAGATGCGTACAAATCGAACGAACTACTTAATGATCTGTAGGGAGTTGCCATGAAGAAAGCAACAACAAAACGAGAAGAAGTTTTCGGTAGTGGTCGACTAATTGTAATATTGGCGGTTCGAATTTTTGATATTCTCTAAAATATATGAATACTTTAATTTTTTGTGTTTTTTTGTTTTATATATATGTATACGGTTAAAATATGAAAATGCGAGTTCACTTTTTTAAAGGTGTTAACGCTCTTGAAGGAACATTGGATATTTTTTATGCTTTAAAAAAATATGAAATGCGAACTCTCTTTCTTAAAAGTGTTAACGTTTTTGAAGTAACATTGGATAAATTTTGTGCCTAAAAATAATGAAATGCGAGTTCACTTTCTTAAAGGTGTTAACGCTTTTGAAGGAAGATTGGATAAATTTTAAGCTTAAAAATAAAGAAATGCGAGTTTTCTTTCTTAAAGGTGTTAACGCTTTTGCAGGAACATTGGATAAATTTTAAGCTTACAAATAAAGAAATGCGAGTTTTTTTTTTTTTTTTCTTAAAGGTGTTGACGCTTTTGAAGGAACATTGGATAAATTTTAAGCTTAAAAAAGTGATACGAGTTCACTTTCTTAAAGGTGTAAACGCTTATAAAGGAACATTGGATAAATTTTAAGCTTAAAAATAATGATATGCGAGTTCTCTTTCTAAATGGTTTTAACGCTTTTGAAACATTGGATAAACTTTATGCTTAAAAATTTTTTGGGAAACTATTTTCAGTTTTTTTTACCTGAAGTTTTCTGCGTTATTTTGTCGGTAATCCAAATGCAATTTTTGCGAATACGGATTACAAGAAAAAGGTTCAATAAAAGGATTTTGTGCTCAAAGCAGCTGTCATTTTCCGAAAACCATTCACTGTAGAGTGTTTTGCGATTTCAGAAATGCATATTTTGAATATTTGTACTTTAATTTGTGCAGAATGCGGAGTTTTATCAAAGAAACTTTAAAAAATCTCGAAGTGCTTTCTTATTATTTTAAAGAAGTAGATTTTGGTAGATTTTGTGGAGCGTTGCGAAAATCCCATCGCGCTCAGTCCAATTCTACATAATAGTATTTCGGCAGTGGTAGATTTTGTGGAGCGTTGTGAGAATCCAATCGCGCTTAGTCAAATTCTACATAAGAACATTTAGACAGTGGTAGATTTTGGGAGCGTGGCAAAAATCCCCTCGCGCTCAGTCCAATTCTACATAATAGTATTTCGGCAGTGGTAGATTTTGTGGATCGTTGTGAGAATCCCATCGCGCTCAGTCAAATTCTACATAAGAACATTTAGACAGTGGTAGGTTTTTGGGGAGCGTCGTAAAAATCCCCTCGCACTGGATCTAACCTACCTAATAGGTTAGTCGGTGGTAGATTTACGAACGGCGAGACGCCAAAAGGGTAGCTCGGTGACCGCGGTAAGAGTGACGACCCTCGGGTGTCTCAGCAGGGTTAACAACGTAACTGACCAAATTGGTAGTTTATGGGCTGACGAGGAAATAATACGCCCCACGCGACAGAGTTGCACGCGAGGGCCGAGATTGTCGACTGAAGGGACAACTGTTCACGTGCAAATATTTAATCGAAGAGTATATCGAAGGATTAGGAGTTTAGGTTAGTCCGGAATTAGTTCATACATATGTATATCTATAGGTATATTGCCATACTATCAAAATAATGAAATCTATTTCCCCAGGAAATAAATGAGACCCCAGTCATACTTTAGCTATAAGAAATAAAACGTGTAATTTAGGGATAAGAATAAACTTTATTTTATTTAGCTGTTAGTCGTAGGGATTCCAATCCCGGACGTTTTCTAGTCCCGAAAATCCCGGGATTAGTCTTCGTTAGTCCCGGGGCATTTTTGCAATTATTTTTAACTGTCGAGGTAGAAATATCGAAATATAATCAGATGAAAATGCTTTAAGATATAACGTTGCAAGTGGGTGTAATACGTTAGTGGACATAAAAATCTATACGATGGTTATTTTTGTACGTTTAGTACATTAAATGCGATAACTACATGTTTTACGTAGCGTGCCATCATTTATCTCTTGTGTAGCCTCACAGTTAGCCGAATGATCTCCGATCAGCTGCAGTGTTGTTAAATGTAGGTACAATTCCCTCACGACTTTGACAGCTGGGTTTGGTGGTAAACGAAAAAACTGATTAGAAAATAATTTGATTTGTGAGAGAAAATCGATTTTTGTATTTTAAACCATTAAAATACGCAGTCGCCAGACTATTGTAATTCAGCTATGATAATGCAAATATAAGTAAATAAAATCGTAAGGATTTTTGTAGGAAAAATTTGTGTAAGCAAAGGAAAAAGTAGTGATTTTTTGGGGCTGTGTAGGGAATATCAGAAAAAGAATTTAACATCACTGATTCAGCTGTTATGCTTCAAATAACTGGAATGTTATTAAGTTTTTGTTTTTTTTTTTATTATTGTTAATGTGAAACATAGCTCAAATAAAAAAAATTTAAAAATTAATTCGTTTTAAGCATTCTTCCTAATCCCGGGACCGATCCCGGGATCCCGGGATTGAAATTTTGGAATCCCGAAATCCCGGGATTGGCATTTTGGCCATTTTTTGGAATCCCTAGTTAGTCGATTGTTCTTTTAATTCACACTGGTGTTGCTGCCCGAAAGCGGATCCGTCGTCATCCTCCATGGGACGTCCCCTTAAAGAAGGGACGCACATATTTCCTTGAATAACATCTTTAACCGTTCAAACCCCTTGAGTTTCTTTTAGACAAAAAGTAAAAACAATAAATTTTTGTAAGAGAAAGAACCGCTGGTAACTCAACTGAGACATCAACCCCGGCTGGGAAAACCAGATCCTTACAAAATAAAACTTCTGATAAAATAAATGAAATTATTCCTCAGCGTAAACCAGTAGCTACTACATATATGCGTAGTGAAATTAATTAACTTCTCTTGAATCTAAAGTACTTAATAGAGCAAATACATATGATTTAATAATAGCAACTGCAGATTCTAATATTAATAGTAGAATTTGTGTGATTAATAAAATACTAACTATTAATGATGATAATGAAGGTCCTATATCTCCTAGTAAAGTTATTAGTAAATGACCGGCATTAATATTTGCTGTTAATCGAACAGCTAAAGTTCCTTGTCGAATTACATTACTAATTGTTTCAATACATACTATAAATCGTATTAAAATTGCAAGTATTCCTTGAAGGACTAAATGGGCGAATATGTGATTAGTATTATTTAATCATCCGTTAATTACACAGTGCGACAACAAAAAAAATGAAGTAGAAAACCCTGGGAAGTGATTCTATTTTTCTTGTAGCCCATGTCGAGTACAACAAGAATCGGGGTACAAAGTTTTCCAAGCACCTCCAAAATATGAAGTAACGGTTTAAAAATCGATTTTACGTACCTTTGAGCATTTTTAGGCGGTAACTTAATTAACTATCAACTGATTTTCACTTGCTTACAAGGTTAAGAAAGAAGAAACGTCAGTTTATCCACTGATGTATATATTGTTGAAGGAAACTTTAAAAAACTCTGCCGTTTTGTCGATCAAACACAAAGATGTTATGATTTTTTCTCACTTTTTCAACTTTGGCGATGCTTTTAAGCACTATTTTATGAAGAAGGTCTACCAGGTGTGAATTTATTATAAAAGAACGTTACTTAGTGATTCAAACGCAATTTTCTTCAAAAAAAAGTACATAATTAAGTAAGTTATTAAACTTTTTATTAAACCTAAATTTTTGAAAAATACCAATTTATATCAAGTTTGCACGAAATTGGCCAAGTGGTTCGAGTGGATATGGTGTTTTAAAGATTTTCCCATATACGTCAGTGATTGCAATCAATGAATAACAAAAAAAATAATAATTATTCATGAATAACAAAAATGATTAAGCTCAATAAACCACATAAAACTCTGAGCCCTTTGTTTACAAAAGTGAAAGACAAAATTTAAAAAGAACAACAACACAATGTAATCTATGAAATAAAATGCAACGGAGATAACAATACACAATGTGACAAAATCTATATAGGAACGACAAAGAGAGCGCTAGGCATACGAATTTCAGAACATAAGACGGATGCAAGAAACAAGAAAATGACAACAGCACTGGCTCAACACTTGACAACTACCAACCACGCAGCTGATTTTGACAATACGCGAATTTTAGACATCGAAAATAAATGGAACAAAAGATTGACATTGGAAAGCTTACGCATACAACAAAAAATTGACAGGGCGGTAAATTTCAAAGAAGACAAAGACAAAATTAACCGCGCATACACTATGCTGTTGACGGAGAAACATAAACTGTAAATTAATAAAATTTTGAGAAAAATTTGAAAAGTAAGCTTAACTAATATTGTGTGTAAATAAAAATATAATAATTATTATATTATTTAATAAAAAGGCTCCCTGAGGATGTCGCAAAAAGTGACGAAACGCGTAGACGAAAACGCAAATTAAAATATGTTTTAATTGTGCGAAAGACAAGACTGGCCAGTAAACCCCATTAATATTAGAAACTCAAAAATGATTAAGATTTGTTTTTTGCAGTCTTTTTCCTGACTAACTAAAAAATGATTACAATCATTTTGCGTGCAATCAAAAGACTTAATCTTCAGAAATGATTGCATTCTTACACAGCTGATAGTATATCGTTGAGGTCATAAATTTCTATATTTTGCCGCCCTCGTCTTCTAATATTTAAAAAAAAAAAAAACATCACAGTGTTATTGGTATAAAAAACTAATATTACGATTTTATCAAAATTCTGACGTGATGGAATTTTTTTTTTTTGCTACAATATTTTTCTATTTTCTACCAGGTTGAAATCCATAAGAAAATATATAAACATGTGCAGTTATTTACTTGCAGACTTGTGTAGTCGAAACAAAAATTTTTTAAAAATCGCGTCTTCAATCACTCGAGGCTCATTCACAAAAGCAGAGTCATGTCAAAGCCACCAAATGTACCTTATTACGAGATTTTTGAGAAAACTTGGTCACCTACCTTTTTGGGAAAAAGATGGCAGGCTTAAAAAGAAAAAAGATGTTGTGTGGAAAGAGGCAAATGATGCCCTCAACGATAAATTGAGCATCCCCAATATTTTTCTTTATATTTCGCAAAATCGAATGAATATTTTAAATAAAATAATGGAAAAATATGGCACCGAAGTACCTGTGAAAGAGGACGAGTCTAAATGTCTGGATTTAACGAATGAGTCCAATTGGTCGACACATGACACAAAGGGACAAGTGCTATTAAAATCGCTATGATCAACCATTACAATAAAAACTAAGGACTGGAAAGCGATAGAGCCTTGTCTTGTTGAATACCAAAATGAGAAAAATACAAATTGCAGGCTGGTTCGACGGATATTTTTTTAAGGAGAATTTGGGAGGAATTAAAATTACCCTGGCCGCTTACGTTTCGTACAGAAAATCTGACCATGTCAGATAACTATTATTTGACGTTTAAGGCTTACTGCCGCGAATGTGGAAACTTTCTCAACGCCCATGCTGTACGACCTCCCGATCCGGATTTAGAGCTGCATCTATCAACATATGACACAAGGCGAGTTATTCACTTCGAGAAGCGTCAGTTGAAAGGTGCAGAAAGAAAAGCCTTTGGCCAACAGATGTCTTCTGGCACTTCAACTTATGCAATGAGGAGACAGGTGGCTCGAGAAACAATGGACTTTGGGGATCAGGAGCCGGCAAATCTTTACAGTAAAGAAGTTTGCAGAAAGGCAAAGCAGCAGTATAACGATACTGAGTTGGGAGTGACAGGATTTGTAGATCCTTTCCTTTCAATAAAAGGCTGAAGTACCATCCAGAATACCCCAGTTTTATCCGGGAAGTTGGGACGGTCAAATTCTTTTGCATTTTTTTTTTTACAGCAACAAACAGATATGTACAGGTGTTTGCTGAAAGATCCGGAGTAAGGGCACATGTCGGTTATCTCCACTGGATCAATGTGGGCTCCAATTAAAAGACCCGACGGTAACGGAGGCGCAATTCAGCTGTATCAGTTGGTCGTTCCATTCTGTGGGAAAATATTACCAGTATGTCAACTGGTGATAAAAAAGCATGACGCTGTGTTTATCAGTTATTGGTTAAAAGAGTGGCTACGACACAATATTCCGATCCCGAAATCAATCGTCAGCGATTTTTCCCATGCGCTTTTGAATGCTTGCTCAATCGCATTCAACGTAAAGCAATTGGGGAAATATCTAGACGAGTGCCTTTAGTATATACTCCAAGAATCTGGCTCCGTCGTCTTCGATCCGCCAGCATGTCTAATTTTGTTGAAAATAGCTCACCTAATGAAGCTTGTGGCTCAATGGCCATGTTGGGCCGACGCTAGAACAAAAAAAGATTTCTTTCTCAGATGCATTGGAATTCTTTCAAAGTCTTCAAGTCTGAACATTTTTTTGGCCACAGCACAGGGCGTGTTAATTGTAGCCATGTCGGAGTACTCATCCTTCGGAGCGGAGCATAGCTGCACTGCGGCAACTCACAGACTGCCGGGATCGATGACCACGACTGATTTGCCATACATCGTAACTGATAAGGACGTGGAAAAAGCAGACCTAATAACCGGCTTTTGTTATGAAACCGAAGCATACCATTTTTGCACCACGTTTGTGAGCAACCTGATCTCCAAAACAGACAAATTAATATTTTCTGGACCCATTGGTAACCCAAACTATTCTCCCGATTTTACGAAAAATTTCAAGGTATTGCTGCGTTACTTCCCAATTTGGACCAACGTCATGCCCAACAACATGATTTTAATATCCTCTTCTGCGAAGAGTATTTCCGTGAATTAAAGAGGTTGAGCCTTGTGGAGAAAAAACAAAGAGTGGATAAAGCAGTTATTAAACACATCCAAAACCTTGGGGGGACCATGAAGTTGCTGCATGCTGCATACGAAAAGAAATCAGAAAGTGAGCAACAAATGCAAACACTGCTCCACACCGAAAAAAAGAAAGCAAGAAGGGACTCATACTCCAGTTAAAAGGAGGGGGGAATTTCATTTAAGAGGTTCTTACGAATATGAAAGCGACAAAGAGAACGACATTCCAATTTCAAAATTTGAGCTGCCTTTGAATGTAACCTCGAAATCAGAAGATTCCATATCAATTCTGAAAGAGCAGAACTGGAACAAAGGAGTCGTTATTCGTAGGTCAGCAGAATCATCGATTTTATGCTCCACAATATAAAATGAAATTTCTAAGAACACCAAAAATCCTTTGAACTTCAGAGACAAACAAAATTTTCAAGAAAGCAATCTATCCTCGATACATTGCCAAATATCATCATCTGTTGAGCTCCAAGACCGATAACCAACTGACGAAGAGGCGAAAAGGGTCGATGAAAATCTTTATCAAGATTTGAATGCAGTAGATGATTGGATGGGAAAACTGAGCCAAGATCAGAAGCAAAAAGAGCACTATGTGAAACCGTATCCTGATATTTTAAGCCTCTATAAACGTGGTCCAACAAAAAGGAAGCTTCCTTTCTTGCAAAACGGAAATATGGTGTCCGCGATAAAATTGGATAAGAAAATGATAACAGTGAAGAACACTTGTGCCTTTGACAGTTTGGCTCAATCATTATTAAAAGCTTCCGTGATTGGGCAGAATATCGAACGTATGTTAAAGGATCAAATAATGAATTTCTAAAATTCCTTCTTTGTCTTCATAAGACAAATAAAATAGGTGTTGACATATATAAGCAACATGCTTCCATATTGCAGAAGATAAAGCCAATTGTGAGAGGACTAATGAGATGCGACATTAACATTGGCACATTGATTCAGCATCTCCTGAATGGTGAACCGTCGTGCTCAATGGAAATATCCTGCAGTCGACGTCAGTACAAAAAAAAATCTCGATAAAACGATCATCAAAATTCTTTTTGGACCAGTCCATGCGCAGGGCATTGGTATGATTGAAAATATATTGGGCAACTGCCTTAAACCAGAAAGACAATGCAGAAAGTGTCCTTCGCGAGATTTAGGAGCCATGAGAGTCCCTGGAAGGCATTTGATAATCGATTTGGAGATGTGCATGTCTATTCAAATGGCATGGGAAGCCGGTTATCACAATTGGGGTGGAAAATTCACTATTGCCCAACTGCAAGCGCAAATTCAGTTTTGTGAAAAATTTTCTAAGTTAATGGGAGTTGTAAAATATGTAACGAATGCTAACCTTGGGTTCTGGGACTACGTCAACCAAGCTTTATTAATTTCAGGCGGTTCTGCACACCTAGCAGTGCTTCGGACCTAGCTCAAGGAAAGGGGAGTGGATTAAACGCCCTATCAATAAACTAGCATTGGCATAAATTTAGTTGGGTGCAGAACTTTTTTTTTTTTTTTGTGGATAGTAGCAAGCAGAAAGTAAGTTGAACAAAAAAGAGAAGTGGAAATGAGAGAAACAACAATTAAGGAAATATTTTATGGAGTGACCGGCACGCAAATGAACGAGTGTCTTAATAAAGCCTTGAACAGCCTGGGGAGAAGCATATAAGATGTAGCTTTACTTCTCCGTCTTAACCCGCCCTTCCTCAAGCGACAATTCAGTTTATGTCACTTCCCTGCTTCTCTTTGTTGTTCAACTTACTTTCTGCACACCTAGCAGTGCTTCGGACCTTTATATTAGACTTTCCGTAGCTTAAATGGGGATCTGATGATCGGCCAATCGATGCCGGGTAAAATGAGCACAGGTGCACGTCGCCAGCCTCTTTTGTGGTATCGCTTTTCACGGATGGCCTTGATGCGATCGATGGATTGACACCTAGGTCTTCCGGGAAAAAAGGCGTGACACCTTCAGTATGATCGGCGACGTTCTAATCCGTCACTTATGGACGAATCAACCAACTTTTGTTGATATTTATAGACAAATCGGTTATATTTAATCGAAACTACGCTTTGTTTAAATAAATTGCGCGATTTTAGACTCAATGACACTAATTACTTAAATTTTCTTTTCAAAGTTTTTCTTCAGTGTCTAGAAGCACGTCTTGCTTCGTGTCAGACTTAAAACGGAAGCCGACGTTGCTCTTCCTTCTCTCTTTTTTTCTCAACCAGGCTTTTCGATTGCTTTTACTAAAAATTTATGGCAGGTAACTTTAATCAGGTAAACCCAGTAGGACATTAATAGCTAGTGAGTGATTGCTGATTATGTACGATTTTAGACGGAAGGCTTTTGACCTATCACAAATACGAAGGTCCATCGGAGAGCCAGGAAATTGGACCTACGTTGCCCATGTTTATCGTCTTGGTGGAGGCTGGCATGTCTTTAACGACATTTATAAGATGTCAAAACCCAAAACGCATGGATTTAGACACATGTTAAGAAGGCGCATGATACCGATTCTTATATATATTGAAACGTGAATAAAAATGCAACGTTTTAAATGTAATATCGGTTTATATTTTGTAAATTTCTGTATATTCTTGTATTGCTACATTGTTTTATGCTGTATGTAGCTTTATATATGAACCACACAAAGATTTAAAAAGCTTTCCAAGATGTTGCGAAAATTAAAATTTATGGCTAAACAGTCAATTTGATAACGATAAATGATTTGTTTTATATGATCGTGATTTTTATTTTTTGCCTACATTTCAGTATATATTTGATATCCGTACGTTAGTTCTTTCTTCTGAACAATGGAACATTCATGAAAAACAGTTGAAGAGTGTGCAAAATTGTTGTGGACGTTAGTACCTCCTTCAAAACGTTAGTACCACTTTTTAAAACGTTAGTTCTAACATCGAAAAGAGTTCGAGAGTTTGCAATGTTGTTGGAGACATTAGAACCTCCTTAAAAAGGTTAGTACCATGTTTAAAAACGCTAGTACCAACATCAAAAAGAGTTGAAGAGTGTGCAAAATTGTTGCGGACGTAAGTACCTCCTTAAAAAGGTTAGTACCATGTTTTAAAACGTTACTACCAACATCAAAAAGAGTTCAAGAGTGTGAAAAATCATTGTAGACGTTAGTACCGCCTTAAAAGGGTTATAACCATGTTTCAAATCGTTAGTACCAACATCAAAAAGAGTTCAAGAGTGTGCAGAATTGTTGTGGACGTTAGTACCTCCTTAAAAACGTTAGTATAATTTTTTTAAACGTTAGTACCAAAATCAAAAGGAGTTTTTTAATGATTGCGGACGAGAGTACCAATTATGTAGTTGATGTTTTGAACATAAATATAGAGGTACATAAAGGTAATAGCGATTTCGAACTTACCCTTGACATTTAAATACTACTGGAAAACGTAAAATTTTGGAAGGCGGTATATATAGAGGGGGAAGTCGTTAGAAGGTAAAAAAAAATGTTGGTACATACAGATACTATCGAAGATGAAACCATTGTTTTCATTACTTATTACCCCGACACTGCGTGATGTTACCTTCATATCGTCCGTCAAGTGGTATGGGGTACCACCCAGATATGCTTCGGACGCAGTTTTTAAACGTTTGCGAATGAAAATTTCGAAATTCGTGCGGATGCGGACCCAGCACTAAAAGATTCACATTTGCGGATTCCCATAGAAAATTTCCGCATTAGCGAATTTTTGGTACTAACGAAATAAAAGGTGGCACAATCAGGTACTAAACTGGTACAAACCTTTGCTATCAAAAAAAAAATTTTTCCTTGAACTTCGATGTCACGTTCAAATCAAATCAAAATAGTCTAGAATTAAAAAGCAGAAGCTGTTTAATATATTATATGTAGGTAAACACATATATAACAACAAAATAACAAATAAAATGTAAAAAAATCAAAAATACAATTTAAAACAAAATAAGAATCAAAATTGAAAGAGATACTTAGGTGCTGTCATCATCATCTTCTGATATAAAATTGTGTTCAGTTTCATTATCTTCTCCTTCACAGTTTACAGAGGTAGATTCTTTGATCACTATAAAAGGTGATATGTATGATAAAAGGTGTTATGCAAGAGAGTTACAGAAAATAAAAGCTTAAAAATTTTTCAAAAAGACAATTTAATGTAATTGTTTTTTACATAATGGTGTAAATAATATTTTTCGCATTAATTTCTTTCATTTTTCCTATTGGATATTGCGTGCTGATCTAAAAAAAAGTTTGGGGACCTCTGATATGAAGTGAACAATTTGACTTAGTTAAAGCACAGCTGCACAGAACTGAAGATGAAGAAACCTGTAAAATTTTATCAAAGTTATATTTGAAATTAAAGTATTGTTGCATATCTCAACGAACGAGTGTTTAGGGAACATTAAGGGTTGTAGCTTAATTTCGACTCCATATTCCAAAAACGTATTATGGGACACGTATTTTGATTTTTTATATATTGGAGAAATCTCACCTTTTTAAAAGAGTTGATAAGGTATGTGGAGGAGGGTTGAGGAAAAAAAACGAACTTTAAATTCTTGTTCAGCACACAAAAAATTTGAGTTGGAATATTAATTTTTTTATTAATTTAATGCATTCGTTAAAATAACCCTTTTGGTGGGTTTTGGGGCGAGCTGGGGCAAAAACTGAGGGTGGTGGAGAAAATCTGACTACAGATTCGTGATCAGCACCGCAAAGCACCCCTCTGTAACAGGCCTTTTTTTATGTGCCGGTGCATTAAAGAGTTTTGTAATTTCAATTTTAATTTCAATTTATTTGCTGAAAAATTCAACAGAAGTGTGCTACAGCAGCTAACATGTTAGTTTGGGGTTTTAATCCTCTCGACTTTTCCACTTTAATAATAAGCTAAATTTAATAATGTACAATACTGGTCCTAGCATTTAGTTTTTAGGAAAAACTGTTAAACCTCTTGAAGCTTAGTCTACTTAAATCTAGAGAAAACCCAAAGAAGGTAAAGACAAAACGAAGACAAAAAAAAAAAAAAAAACCAATCTAAAGGTATCTTCATATAAGTATAAGAACTTAAGACTGCCACATGGTTAATTAGTATATCAATGTGACTGTATGATGAAATATGACATTTTTGGAAGAATTTTAAACAAGTTTTTTCAGCTTTATCTTTCACTAACAAAATGTTTGCCATTGTATGTATCAGCCGCGTGGAATAATCCCATGGCTGGTTAAATACTAAATTAAGGATTTTGTTTTGACAAATTTGTAGCCGTTTTAAGTGGCAGTGGGCGGCGTCTTGCCAAATAGGAGCAGCATAGTAGATAATAGGACGGAAAAAAGAATTGAAAATGAGCATCTGATTTTAAAAGGAAAGCTTGCATTTTCTATTAATGAGAGGATATAAAGCTTGTTCACGAAGGGTTGGTTATCGGGTCATGTGGTAAAAAATTAAAAATAACCTATGGCTATCATGAACGCCGGTTTTATGTATGAACGAGATTATTGTTACACAATCAGCTGTGCCGAGTATTTTTTCAAAATTTCATCTCGAAAATTATTTTATTTTGAAAACTTTTGCAGAAAATGCCCAAACAAAGTATAAAATGTGTAGTTGTAGAGCACAAAATCAATGAAGCTATTCAGGAAATTCACTTTATTGAAGGTAAAATGAACTAAAATAAATTATTGAACAACTCTACGTTTAAAATTTTGTTAGACATTGAACTTCCTCGCCAAGACATCCATGAGAAAGTGGACGAATTATTGGACGAATTGTTGGACGACATTGTTGCAACATATTCTTGTCGCCGAGGAGATGCAATGCATGTGCCGAAATCGATTCAATGGCGAAATAATGTCCCTTGCTCTTTCGATGATGGACGTTTTCTGCAAATTCAAGGCGTTACGAAAAGCCAATTTACGTATTTGGTTAGTTTGATTGAATATGATATCTGATTTAACACTCCAAAAGCCTTCCTACAAGTATCCGTGGATTTGCAGCTTGCTATCGTTTTGTACCGGTTAGGATCTTCGGGAGGAAGTGCCTCGGTGCGTAAAATTGCACCAACGTTTGGAGTTGGAGATGGTGGAACGCTGCCCAAAATAACTCAGAGGGTTTTCGGAGCTATTTTAAGAAGGTTGTCCGACTTTATATGGTCTGATCCAGCAGAGCAACAGAGCTTGTCGTAAAAACATTCGACGAATTGCCGCATTGTATTGGCTACATTGATGGAAGCGAGATAAAACTGGCAGAAAAACCTAAGAGAAATCATGAAGTATATTTTTCTCGCCAACGCATATACTCTGTGAAGTTACAAGTTGTATGCGACTATAAGCTACGCATTAGGGATGCAGTAGTAGGAAAGCCGGGAAGCTTTCATGATTCAAAAGTCTTCAGGAATTCGAAGATAGCAAAAAATAACGACCGTTTCTTTTGTGGGAATCAGTGGATAGCGGGCGACTCTGCTTACCCGCTGTTTAACTACTTAGTTACACCATATCGCAGAAATTTGCACCTTATGGATGTGGAGAAGCAAACACAATTCAACAAAAGGCACAGTAGGTATCGCGTAAGGGTCGAAAATTGTTTTGGCCTTCTTAAGAGAAAATTTTGCAGCTTAAAAGAAACGCAAGTTCGAATAAACGGCGCAAAAAGACAATCTTTTGTCTGTGAGTGGATACTTGTGTGCTGTGTTCTCCACAATATTTTGCTTAAACATCAGCATGTCGAAGAAAATAAAAGCTCAAATCCCGACATAGTAGAAGTCTCTGAAGCTGCCACTACAATTGATGCATTAACGGCTGAATAAAAACGGCAAGCTCTACACAGTTTTTTGAATAAATTTCGCATTGCTATTATTTTTTGAAAATGCATAAACTTAATGATAAATGCAATAAAATGAAAATTCTTTTTTATTCCTTGCTGTATTTTTATTCCAGTTCGTATTTGAAAAGTCTTTCCTTTTGTTCAAGTTCCAATTTCCGCAACTCGAATTCATTTTTAATCTTTTGCTCCTCAATTTTGCACTTTTTTTCTTCAAGCCACTCTTTGTCCACTGACATTTTTCTATTTCGAGCTGTATTTGTTTTTACCGAATTGTAGCACGTTTAGTTTGCATGCCCATCAACTTATCCACAGCTGTGGGTGGTTTCTTTTTGACTTTTTCAATAAAAGTTGATTCCGGCGACTCCTCAAGTTCTGATCTAGAATTTTCGCAATCAGATTCAGTTTGTAAAAACGTCACCTCCATTGTGCTGAGCTCTTCACTGTTGGCCTAAGAATTTGAGGTTTCAAACACCACCGCCTCGAAATCTTTTGAAAAGGAAAATATGTCCGATATATGCTCGTAGTGTGGGCACATTTTGAGAATTTTATCTGCAATTACAAAATTTTTTAACGCACAAACACGTCAAACATTAACTTTACCTTTGACAGAAGTGACGCCATCTTCATCGTCTACTCCTGCTCCCGTAGACTTGCTCCATTCATTGGCCTTTTGAAGCATGGTTTTGAGATGGCGCACTTTGCATTTTAAATTGCTCCACGAAGCCTCAATATTTTCTTCATTTAATAGTTTTGTGTAATAATGTTGAGCCGTAGGTTGCTGAAAAATATGTGACACCTGAAATGGGTGCATTGATGTTAATTTGGAAAAGTTTCTACCTCAATATTTTGATGAGGTTGCATATAATTTTAAAGAAATTTTATTTCATGATCCGTCCATTTCTTTACCTCCTTTTCTCTTTTGCGCTTGCGTTTTTGTTCTGGGGCCACTTAATAGAGAATTTATAAATATATTTTAATCAATTACGTAAATATTATTAAATATGTTTAGCTTTTCATTTACTTTCGGTTTAGCGTCTTCCAAATTTTATTTAGAAAAGATATGTTCCGGGCTGATTGTTGAACTATTTTACTATCAAATTAGCGTTGCCACTTGCTAAAAATTTTGAGTTCTCCGCAACATTGCAAATAAGCACATACACCGATAAGCACAAGTAAAGGGTCTAGGTCTGGCAAATTTGGTTATATTTAGATAGTGCGATTTATTGTTGGTAATTAAATCATTTTGAATTTTTTACCACATAACCCGATAACCAACCCTTCGTGAACAACCTTATGAAGTTTTCAAAGTCTTATTTATTTTATCAACTGTAACCGAAATGTGCTGCTTGAACGTAAGTTTGCTGTCAAGAATTACACCTAAGTATCTTATATGGCCTTCCCATTGTATATCTTGGTTAAGCACCCTAACAGTTGCAAAAGGAAGGAATCTGTTACTTCTTCGTCGTGTGAAAAATAGAGCTTGACTCTTCATTGGGTTATGCGAGATCTTCCAACGCTCGAAGTAATTGTTGATTGAACTGGCGGCTTGTTGAAGCTTAGTAATAATGACTTCTGGATGGGCGTCCGCAGCCAAGATTGCCGTGTCATCCGCAAATATAGAAGACTCGCAGTCGACAAGGAGAGCAAAGTCCGAGGTATATAAATTGTAGAAGATTGGTGAAAGACATGAGCCTTGGGGGCATCCTGCGGATATATCGTGTTCGGTAGATGATTTTTTGCCTATAGAAACTTTGAAGGTACGGTTAGTAAAGAAGCTGTTAACGATTCGGACAAGTTTTATTGGAAAACCCATATCAAACATTTTGTATATAAGCTTTGACGTCAAACAATAACATACCTGTTGACTTTTCACACCGAAAGTTATTTTTGACAATTTTCTTAATTCTTAATAAGGGGTGGTAAGTGCTGTATTCAGATCTGAACCCATATTGCTGTGTGGGAAGTAGATTTTTATCTTCGATAAAGATGTTCAATTCCTCCTTTATTATTTTTTCTAATATCTTCCCCAGCGAACTAAGTAAGCTAATGGGTCTACATGACGACTACTGGGATCCTTTCCCGCTTTAAGTATTCGAATGGTTTTGGACTTTCTCCATTCCTTTGAAAAATAGGAGATGCGCAAACATGCATTAATAACTTTAGCTATAAAAACTATGGCACTAGAAGGTAGATTTTTGAGGCATACATCCTGTATTCCGTCAATGCCAGGAGATTTTTTTGCTTTTAGGGTTTTAATTTGCTGTCAGATTCTGGGTGGGTTAACCTGTATGTATTCTTCGGTGGAAGCGTTACTGGATAGTGCATCGATAGACGCTTGTTCGAATAGAGTGATTACTAAGCGATTCTGGAAGAGTGTGATTCGCCACAAATTTTTGGGCAAGTAATTGAGCTCTGCCGATATCAGAGTAAAATCGTATACTACTGTCTTGAAGAGTGGGAATCAATTTGTTTTTGTTCTTAAAAACTTTCGCAGTTTTCCAAAGTTTAGAAGATGCATTGGGAAGGGATTTCAAAACATCGTTCCATTTTTTATTTCTGAATATAAAAAGGTGATTTTGTACTTCCGGATTTTGTTTCCGTAAGTCGTGGCTATAGAAAGGGAGCCTATGATTTATCCACAATTTTCTGGTTTTATTTCTTAATTTAATTAAGTTGAGAATATAATTGGGAATTCGATTGGCATATTGATTTCTTATAGTAATTTTTTGGACAGCTGTATCTCTTGCTTCATTGACAGAGGTTGTGATCAACTCAACGGCTTTGTCGATTTCTATAATATTGGTTAGTTGTCGTTCACCATAAGGGGCTTACTTGTTCTTTATTTCATATTGAAAAAGGCGCCAGTTGGCTTCACGAAAGTTAAGAGCGGATTTTATAAGTTTACTGTTTGAGCTATCAAAGGTTGTGAAAACTGGGAGGTGGTCCGAGGCAAGAGAAATTAATGTGACTGGGCCCGAAAGTTTCAAGGGAGTATTGGTGAGGAAGATGTCTATGACTGACGGATTTGCATTGGCTTTACTAGGAATATGGTTCGGGCTGCATGGATAAGCCATTGTAAAAACGTTTGTGTAACAGGTTGGCTGATAAGTCCCCGGTCTAACAAAGAAAAACACATTTTTTTGTCAAAATTCGTTTTTATTATTCAACATAGTTCCCTTCAAGAGCGATACAACGATTATAACGACCTTCCAATTTTTTGATACCAATTTGGTAGTACTCCTTCGGTTTTGCCTCAAAATAGGCCTCAGTTTCGGCGATCACCTCTTCATTGCAGCCAAATTTTTTCCCTGCGAGCATCCTTTTGAGGTCTGAGAACAAGAAAAGGTCACTGGGGGCCAGATCTGGAGAATACGGTAGGTGGGGAAGCAATTCGAAGCCTAATTCATGAATTTTTGCCATCGTTCTCAATGACTTGTGGCACGGTGCGTTGTCTTGGTGGAACAACACTTTTTCTTCTTCATATGGGGCCGTTTTGCCGCGATTTCGACCTTCAAACGCTCCAATAACGACATATAATAGTCACTGTTGATGGTTTTTCCCTTCTCAAGATAATCGATAAAAATTATTCCATGCCAATCCCAAAAAACAGAGGCCATTACTTTGCCAGCGGACTTTTGAGTCTTTCCACGCTTCGGAGACGGTTCACCGATCGCTGTCCACTCAGCCGACTGTCGATTGGACTCAGGAGTGTAGTGATAGAGCCATGTTTCATCCATTGTCACATATCGACGCAAAAACTCGGGTGTGTTGCGAGTTAACAGCTGTAAACACCGCTCAGAATCATCAACACGTTGTTGTTTTTGGTCAAATGTTAGCTCGCGCAGCACCCATTTTGCACAGAGCTTTTTCATATCCAAATATTGATGAATGATATGATCAACACGTTCCTTTGATATCTTTAAGGCCTCTGCTATCTCGATCAACTTCATTTTACGGTCATTCAAAATCATTTTGTGAATTTTTTTGATGTTTTCGTCGGTAACCACCTCTTTCGGGCGTCCACTGCGTTCACCGTCCTCCGTGCTCATTTCATCACGCTTGAATTTTGTATACCAATCAATTATTGTTGATTTTCCTGTGGCAGAGTCCGGAAACTCATTATCAAGCCAAGTTTTTGCTTCCACTGTATTTTTTCCCTTCAGAAAACAGTATTTTATCAAAACACGAAATTCCTTTTTTTCCATTTTTTTCACAATAACAAAAGTTGCTTCACAAAAGACGCTCTATCTCACAAACTAATTGACTTACAGACGTCAAATTTTGACACGAATCATTTGAAGGTTGCCACTATATAAAAATAATATGCATTTAATACTAGCGACGCTATCTATGTGTCAGACCGGGGTCTTATCAGCCAACCTGGTATAGTAACTCATTAAGGATATTTCCCGATGTATTGGCCCTCGAACAGCCCCAAGCTTGGTTTCTGCAATTCAAGTCACCTCCAGTTATATACGGGTTCGTGCAGCGTTTTAAGGTCAGATCTAAGTTCGTGTTTTCTAAGCTGTGAATGGCCTGCCGCTCCTCCAGGAAAGTAACAGCTCACTATGTTTAATTCCACTCTATTAGATAAAGTTATTTTAATGCCTATAGTCTCAATTAATTTTGTCTGAGTCTCTGATAGTTGTTTGTGTTTGATAGTTTTCCTTACCAATATTGCAACACCGCCACCTCTATTTGATTCACGGTCGCGACAATATATAAAATAGTTAGGGTGCTTTAATGAGATTTCAGCAGAAAGCCATGTTTCCGACAGCAAAGCAACATCAACACTTTCCTTAACCAAAAGCTCAAAGAATTCAAAATGTGTATGCCTTATTCCGCGGGCGTTTCAGGCAACAATTTTAATATTGTGACTTATATTCATGATAGGAATTTGAATGCTTTACTAGTGACAATATTAAACTGATCTAATTTGCTATTGCAGCCCTTTAGGCTCTCGATTAATTCCTATGTAAGAGCTTTTAGTTCATTAAAGGTAAACAAACCATTGTTGTTGTTATTCGTTACATTTGCATTCTGCTTTGAATATGTTTCGCCACGACGCGCTACATTTGCCCAGCTGTTCGCTGCCTCAGCGTGCGCTGTATGGTTGATAGTGCTTGTATTATAATTGACTTGGTGATTGTTGCTAAGGTCTCTGGCAGACCTTTTGTTATTGTACGTTCTTTAATATCGTTCTCGCCTTACTAAATATTGCGATCGATTGGGGCAACCGGCATCGGTCGATTTGTGTGCGCCGCTACAGTTGATACACTAAACATCGGTAGAATTGGTTCTGTGTTGACCGGCACATGCAGCACAATATGATTTTACGTTGCAGTTTTGGGAGCCGTGGCCAAACATCTGACAGTTGTGGCATTGCGTTGGTTTGTTTTGCCATTTTGATTGGAATTCCCATTTAACTGGTATGCGGTTAATACCGTTGTAGTTTTCTCTTAACTCACTCATTTTAGTTGTCCCTTTTTTCAGGTAGACCACGTATAAGATTATTTCACGATTTCGTTCCGTTACACGATGATGGATGGTCATCAAATCGAGTCCAGAGAGGACGGCTTTAAATGGTCTGTTACTTTTGGAAGTAAAGGAGAAGTACTCCATTCCGAGGTCTTTGAGCTTTTTGGATAGACTATCAAACTCGCTTATACCGTCGGCAGACGTATATAGTTAATCGCGATTAAATTTTTTAAATCCACTTTTCCAAAAAACCCTGACAGACGACAAATGGTGGATTAAAAAATGTATGATCAAGCAACCAGCTTTTTTATGTGTTAACAATTTGGATTCCACTCAATTAAATTTATTATTTAAATTCTATTTGACAGCTATCACCAAGGGTTCTTTGTCAAAAAGAACGATTATGAATATAATCGCGCTTCTAAAAGTTCGATTAAAATGGAATTGATCCTACTTTTATCTATACATAATTCATCTTTAATCTGCAAAACGGAGATAATCGCGATTATGCTATACGTCTGTCTAGGCTATAAGGCTGCCACAAAAAATTTTGTGGCCAATGGAGATTTTCCTGATGGAGAAATTCTCAATCTGCAGTACATTAAATATGGCTCTTAATTTTTCGGTACTGCTTTTTAAGACCGTTATCGGTGGTATGTGGATTTTCGAAACTAACGCTACTTCGTTTGAGGCTGCATCTTCCATGTCATCTGCATCAGTTAGTGTTTGTAGTGGCTGGTAATAATTATGACTGCTTTTTGGACGTTACGCCTTGTCATCATCCCTACCCCTTCTTCGTTTTGGGCTCATACTCCCAACAGAGCGCGGGCTGCGCTGGTATTTGTTTCTTTTCTCCGATTCGTATTACTTGTTGCCGTTAGACTGACGTAGTACCAATGCGAATTCATGAGGATTGTTTAGCTTTTGTTTTTATATGTATGTATGTAACTCACTAAAGGCAATGATTATTATTCACGCGCTGGAGTTGCTGACTCGATGGCGTGCCGAGAAAGACTGCCAAGAGTCTTGTAATAGACCATGTGCATTTTGAGTAATTTGTAAAAAAGGCCCTTTTGAACAATGGATAACAAAAAAAATTGGTGCAAGTTCGTGTAGCCAATTTTTTGATTCTGATAAAACACACTTCCATCTAACAAAAGTTATAAGAAATTTTGCTGAAATATGCGGACATTTTTTTTTACTCTATCAAAGTTTTATAATAAATCACTGCAAAAGGTAATATAAAGGCTTTTTCTTTTGTGCTACCTAAGGTACTAAATCTTAAAATAATCTCACTGTTTGGGACTTATTACTTTGTACACATATCTAAATTTTAGACAAAAACAAAATTATGAGGATCGAAGCAATATTTAAAAAGTAATTTTAAATCAAGTAAGCTACTCAAAAAAGGTGGTTTTTACCAAACAAACACCATGCTCCTGACGTAATAACTTCAGTGTCAAATACAGCAGTATTTCAAAAAGTTCGCAATTTTTTACAAAACCCTTTTAAATATCCCTTAGTTAGACAATTCACTATAAAACTGCGTCATTATTTTAACAAATTTAACACTTTGATATTTTGGAGTTTTGTCACTTACGGTACATTGTGCGGTGGAGTATCGACGATTAAAGGTTCAATATTAGCTTTGAAAAAAGTAGCAAACAGCTTTTTCAATTGATGACGTAGAGGATCCTGAATTTCGGAGGAACATAGATTTTGAAATATTCGAGCTATTTTCCTGGAGTTTACAAAGCGCCAGAACTCTTTCGGATTAGTTTTAATTTTAGACTCAAACTTGAGAATTAAATTTCTGAACAGGAATTTTTTGAGGAAATTGAATTACCTTTTAAAGCATGTATAAAGATTGATGCAGACTATGCTATTAGACCTAGCATAGTTTTTTAAAAAATTTGTAGGAGCACAGTGCTAAATCCTCTGATCAGCGAGAATCTTAAAATGTTGAAAAGCTAAAGAAGGAGTCAAAGTTGTAAGCTCATACTCCCAATTGCTGAAAATTTTAGATTTCAAAATATCAAAATTACATTTACTGAAATCAAGAATCTTTGAACTAGAATTTAAATAATTAAAAGGTAAGAATTCATACAGAATCAAGATAACATAATACTTAATGAAACGTAATGAAAGCTGACTGAGAGAAAGTTGCCAGGGGACTCGCAAACAAAAGGGTTCATTACTTACAAAAACTAAATCTAGAATTTTACTGAGCTTGTTAACACAATTATTAAACTCAGTCAAATCCAAATTGGAAAGACTGTCCACGACATACGATTCAATTTTATTAAAGCTATTTACCGGATACAAGCCATTTTTGTCGATGGCAGGAACCTAGTCTAATCCTGAGAGATTGAAATCGCCCAAAACACAAAAATGGTCATAGCCAATAACATTCACTGCAAGATGCGTAATATTGTCCAAATGCATCTTATACAATTCAAATGAGCTATTGGGCGGAATAAATGAAACACAAAGAAATAATTTCGAATGAATTCCTCAAATACAAACACAAAGCTGATCAAGGCGAGAATCATTATCGATAAGCTCAACGACATTCGCTTTCAAAGAGCAGTTGACCCCAGCACCCAGTCAGCACAGCATCACGATCATTACGAAAGACTTTAAACAAGTTGGAAGCGAAAATTTATTGATCACAAAAATCTGAATTTAACCAAGTTTCAGTTAAGACACTAACTTCTTCAATAATAAAGGCTAGATCACGTAAGAACGTGTGTGATTTAGAACACATCCCCGACACGTTTTGATAAAATATCATAAACTTTCTACTATTATTATTCGCCGTCAACTGTTTACTGGTTAAAAGCAGGGACCGAAAATAATGATTATTTTGTGTTTTTTGACAAAAAAAATCACACACAAAGAGTAATGCTACCAATGTGCAAACTATGCCAGACTTATTCTCAAATGGCAGGCTTTCAGGAAATACCATGATCTAAATATGCACTAGTGATGTAACGAATGTCAAATTTTAGCATTCGCGAATGCGAATGCGAATGCTTACTCATATTCGCGAATGCGAATGCGAATGCGAATGCGAATATTCAGTTTTTGAATCTATATCTCAAATTTAGCACACATCACCAAATCAATTCATTTATTTATATAGCGCACCAGCTTTGGAAAAAAATAATTCATTCATAAGTAAAAGAAATTACACATTTCGATGTTAAATTTCAAAGTGTTAAAAAAAAAAACAGTCACATGACAACAACAAAACTAATCTGACGATTTCGTGCAAGCATAACGCCCCTGCAGCCCTCAGACGGTCGTTCTTGTATGAAAATTTATGTGAAGGAACTTAAAGGCATTCCAAATGCGTTTAATTCAGGGATCGGCAAAATTGAAAATGCAAGTGTGTGTGAGAGAGCAGATTTTAAGTGTAATATCTGTGTAACGGTAGCACATAAAAAATTCTTTAAATGCTAAAATATTGGCTTTTAAATTTAAATTTAAAAAATCGATTAAAGTTTACATTTTTGGTCAATTTTCTGCTAATTATATATTCGCAAAATATTCGCAACATTTTGCGAATGCGAATGCGAATGTGAAAAAATATGCGAATATTCGCGAATGCGAATGCGAATATTCGTTACATCACTAATATGCACCATTTTTTTTAACTCAACATTTAATGATTATTTTTGAGTTTTAATTAAAATTCCAAAAAATAAAACTTACTTTTGAGTTTTATTTTTGAATTCAAAAATAAAGATTTGTACTGGGCTATAGGCAAAATTTAGCGAAAAGAAAATAGGAAAAAAAAATAGAATTAAAATAAGCTCTCCTGCCTTCGTCATAGATCAGCTCATGTTTTAAGACCCAATGAGCGACTTCACGCTCTCTTTTACGACTTTAATTGTTCTCCGTTGGCTTTAACCCACCTGCATAAGCACTCACTTGAGTATCACTGAGAGAAAAAAAAAACAAAACAAAAAGAAAAAAAGAGAGTCGGTTTCACTAAGGCATGCCTAATAACTGAATTCTAAAAATAGCTTTTTCCCCAAACTGCATCAATTCAATATTGAGAATGTAAGGCTCGCATTTGATTTTCTACCGCGCTGAAGCCTCAACGCATAATTTAAATTTCGGAAAAAAAAATACTAAGTTTATTCATTTTAAATAATAATTAAAAACGTGCAAACAAAAAAATAAATAAAATAAGAAGGAAAGGAGTTTGAGAGCGCTTATTAAATAAAAATTTAACTGCGCTAAATATATCATTCAACTTCTTGTGAAGATATACCAAGTAAGTGCCAATTAGACATGTGATGGATGCCTGATGTACTAATAATGCTCTAATAGGTGAATCTTTATATCAACATCCATCCAAGTCCAGCACTGGAATTTAGTGCTCCTTGTCGTTTTATTTTAAGTCCTGGGTACTACGCTTAGCGCCCAGGCATATATTTCTTGGGATTCCGAAGACTTTGGCCATTTCATCGGAATACTATTGTATGTACATGTGTAGTACCGAGCCACGTGTCTTGTCGCCTCGTCCAATATAATTCCTATTGTGCTTAAGGGAATCATTTAAAAAGCTGAATCTGTGCTTTCAACGCTATAAACTGTTGGCTTACAGCGATCAAAGCGTCTTTTCCGGTATCCAACCGTATCCGCATACAACGAGACGAAATCTTCACGTTAACTTGTACCAGGAGCCACGCCCAACCGTGTGATACAATGCAGTGTGGTTGAACTGCTCTTACTGGAATTAGTGCGCCGATCGACCATTATGCCGCATTTAGCTAGTTGGAACTAAGAACAGCTCTGATCTGCTTCAAGACGTTAAGGGAGTTATACTATATGTCCCCGGGATAAATATCCATTTGAATTTTGTGTTGCGTTTGTATACAATTATATATATAAGGTACATGTTTATCACCAGGTAATGTGAATGCACACAATTCAATAGAAAACCTCAAGATTTTCATAAGCTAACAATTAAAAAAAAAATATAATTCCTATTTAGCTCTTCGCTTTAATTGAATTTAAAATCTGCAAACAAACCAACGTCTAGCTGTATTCATACCCACATCGTCGCTGCCGCAGCTCCCAAAAGAAGGCCTTCTACAAGAGTCGCTCCAGCAACGTGATCATCAGCTAAACGCAAGTAAGCTTAACCGACTTAATTTGCAATAATTATCAATGCGAAATCGTATACCTACGTGTATGTGAGTAACTCAATAATGATATATAGAAATTGATTTTGGTCGCGTGCTTTGAACACCTTTCGCTTCATAATTCAAAAAAAAAAAAAAAAAGAACTAAAACAACAAAAAAAAAAAATACATTTAAGTTATTTCTTTTGGGTTTCTTTTGCCATTCGCGCTTATTCCTATCGAAGCAAATTCTAAATATTAAAGTGAATGAGCCTAATTGTCCATTGTACTTTCGCGGTTTATTTTTTTGTTGATTTTGTATATTTTGCTTGTGTGATAAACATACCTATAAAAACCTAGTAGGGTACTAAAGGTAGTATAAGTACGTATGTAATTTTGTATGCATACAATTATGGTAATATAAATGATTTAAAATCATGTCCGACTAAATTGATAGTTATGGTCTGAAATTTAAAACAATTGTGCGTTATCCTTTGGGGATTCCAGTGACAGCTAGTGAATCCAAGGTAGGGCGGGCATGGAGTAGCTTGAAACTAATAAACGCTACTATTACGTTTCATTATGTTGGATCGAAGGAGTAATGTAAAGTAAAGACAGATTCGTTTTAAATCCCAATTTCTTTTGCGTTAGGGATTTGGAATATATTTTCCGTGTGCATTTATTATTTTTTTGTTCGGATGCCTATCCAAATGGAATATTTGGTTCTTGTGTTGTAGTGTAGGAGCCCCCCCGAGACTGAAGCAGCCGGATACTGCCAGTGCACACGGCGCACCATAAGAACAAACCACACAAAACAACATCTTTCAACAGACAGGATAGGGGTCTCATAACAAAATGGCGCCCAACAACGTGGAGCCCTAGTGTGGGTTTCGCAAAACGTGTTTTACTATATACAACATCTGGTGGCTCAATTTTAAATCCTGAATTCAATAGTTTTGAACTTGCTTTCTTTTTAAATTGTACAGCTGAAATTATAAATTTAAATTTTATCGCTTGCTAGAACATTTGGTGGAATGCAAATTCAATTGTGGCTATATGCCTTATAAATTGCCCCCAGATAGACTATAAAAGTGAGAATTTCCTTTACCTTGAACATTTGTATTTCGAGAGATTTAGTTTGGAATTAGAACAAGCATAGCTGGATGCTAGGCCATACTACCGACTAAAAAGCCCTTTCGAAATCTTTTTATTTTTCTTGTAAATACAGTATTATACCGACATTTTCTCAAATATGTGTTGTGGAATCTTTTAACTTAGGATTTTGATAATCTGGTTAACTGCCGAACATACTTGTTCCAATTACATCCAAGCCCATTTTTATTATAACTCATTCGATCATACATATGAAACGCATTCGGATAAACGCACAAAAGTTTTAAAAAGTAGGACCATATAGTTCTGCGAGTTCAATTTTCGTTCGTTTGAAAAGAAAGTTTTTTTCTTTAAGTTTTTCTCTGTAATTCCTATAACTATTTATATAAGATGTCCTTACGTCATAGTGGCGACAATTTGCCACAAAACCAACCAATTTGCTCAATTTGCCGTGAAAGTCTAAACGACAAAGGCGAAGTGCTTGTTACGGCTTGTAGACACCAATTTCATAGGGATTGCCTTTTGGACTGGCTTAGACGAAAGTCGTCGTGTCCTCAATGCAGAACTGCCTGTAACGCTCGAGATTTTAATCTCCCTTCAACTGCACACAGACATCAAACAAGATCCGTTTCGGCTACACTGCCTGCCCAAGCACAAAACACCACAAATTCCCAAACTAACGGAAATAATGTCAATTCAAGCCCATCAACTGTTCAAAATGCTCCTTCCGACCAACCGTCCACATCGGCAGGTGCACAACAGATCACACCACCGCAAGACCAAAATATTGAAGAGCAACGCATCCGTAATATCGTGAGTGCAATTTTGCAAGCTCGTCAAGCAAGTATGCTCGAAAATTTGGAGTCCAGAGTGGCTCAAATGATCTCTAGTACACTTGAAAGTTCACTAAATAATATAGTCGCTCGTGTCAATTCTCAAAATCAAGCTCAGCCAGCCCTGGCTGCAGCCCAAGAACGCTTCACGGGCACAACTTACAATCTTCCAAATATGCCAGACGCGTTCATGAATATTTCGACTCAGCCAAATACGCCTGTAGTTAACCATGGTCGCAGCAGAGTAAGTAATTCAAGTTCAGCATCTCAGTCAGGACGATATGCACAGCTTATAGCAAGCTGGGACATTCGTTTTGATGGCTCTAATCGATTATCGGTCGAAAATTTTATCAGTCGTATAGAATTTCAAGTACAAGACGTCCTTGGTTACGATTACTCGATTCTATGTGAACATGTGCATGGCCTCTTCTTCGATGAAGCGCGAGACTGGTATTGGCGCTATCGTCGAACTGTCGACCGTATAATCTGGCCAGATTTATGCGCTGCTTTGCGTACTGCTTTTGGCGAATTTCGCACAGACTCTGACATCGAAGACAGCATGCGAGCGAGAAGGCAAGGCCCAATCGAACCCTTCGATGACTACAAAAATGCTGTTTTAAGAATTTCGGAAACTTTAAGTGTTCCCTTAAACGAATCAAGGCTAGTTGAGATATTGCGACGTGGCCTAAGGCCCAGAGTCCAAGAAAAATTGCTGTATTTCAACATTCGGTCCCTGGCGGAACTACGCACTTATTGTCTTAAAGACGAAATTTTTCGCTCAGAACTTGGTAGAACTCCCGCTAACGCACTTAACCAAGCTCATGCTAGTTCGAATGTTAACCGTGTGCAAGTCCCACGCCGCCAAATATCTGAGCTAAATGAAGTTTTGGAGTCAGATGCGGTTGAACCACAAACCGTAGAAGTAACCGAAATTAGTCGACGCACTGCCAATACCCACCCTAATCCAATTATCTGCTGGAACTGCAGAATGGAAGGGCATAAATTTTCCGATTGCCTAGAGCTCCGAACAATTTTCTGTTACGGGTGTGGTGCTGCGAATACCTTTAAACCGCACTGTAAACACTGTTCGGAAAACTCAAAGGCGAGCGAAGGACCGAAACCGAACACCAAATCGATCCTTCGCAAAGAATAAACGGTCCAGATGTTTTCGATACTTTAAATCACAAGCCAAATAGCCCTATTCCTAAATTTCATATTATTATTCCCTATGAAGAGAGATTAAGAGCATATAATATTAAAAGAAGTGAAATTTTTGACGTAAAGAATATAAAAAAAAACACAATACGGAGTAAAGAACGCATTCACAATTTTTGGAAAAACATTAAAAACTCTCATAAAGGCATAAACCACCTCATTTCAGCTATTGCATGCAAGCCTAACGATATTCGTCCATACGCTGAAATCGTTATAAATGATAAAAAGTACGTTGGCCTACTGGATAGTGGTGCGCAAGTTTCGTGTTTGGGTGGTAGGTTAGCTTTAGAAATTTCAAACAGTCCTGAATTTAAAAAAGTTACCACTTCAGTTCATACTGCCGATGGTAAGAGCCAAATTGTCTATGGTCAAACAGATCTGTCTGTTCAATTTAAAAATGAAATCAAAATTATAAAATTTTTTGTCGTCCCCAGTATCGTGAACGAAATCATTTTGGGAGTGGATTTCTGGCGAATTTTTCAGATTGCACCTAATCTGATTTCGTCGGTGGAGATAAATCCCGAAAGCGATGGTAACGAAATTAAGCTCTCTCATGCAGAACAACAACGCTTGAACGGTTACGCCGCAATGTATATTGGCCCCAGATGGCCGCTGATGTCAAAGACTTCATCAACAAATGTGATGTCTGCCATCAAACGAAATCACCGAATAGTCACCTACGTCCACCTATGCAGGGTCAATATGTTGCTCAACGACCGTTTCAGAAGATTTACATCGACTTTATCGGACCATATCCGAGATCCCGAAATGGTTATATTGGGATTCTCATTGTTCTCGATTATTTGACTAAATTTCCTCTTTTAAAACTAGTAAAAAAATTTACGACTTCTGTCGTCACTGATTATCTGGCCGAGTTTGTATTGTCTGTTTTCGGCACGCCTGAAATGCTCATAAGTGACAATGGAAAACAATTCAAAAGCAACCATTTCAAAACCTTTTTAAATGAAAGAGGCATCAATCATATTTGTACTGCTTTATACAGTCCGCAGGCCAATGCTAGCGAAAGAGTTAACCGTTCCATCGTGACTGGCATTCGCTCCTACCTTCCAAAAGACCAATCTAATTGGGATAAAGAAATTTTTCAAATAGCTGAATCTTTGCGCAGTTCCTACCACCAAGCCATAGGGTGTACTCCATACTACGCTCTATTTGGTCAGTCAATGGTGTCGCACGCAAAAGAGTATGAATTGCTAAAAGCCTTGAATGGCTTTGATGGCGAACACATCGATAAAAATGACCATCTTGCAATAATTCGAAAATCCCTGAGAGAAAACATTTCGCACTCTTTTGAAAACGCGGCGAAGCGATACAATCTTAGAAGCTCAAATCAAACGTTTAAGGTAGATGATTTAGTTTACCGCCGAAATTTTGTATTAAGCGACGCATCGAAGAAATTTAATGCTAAACTTGCTCCAAAATTTATAAAAGCGAAAGTTATCGGACTCAAAGGCAACTCCATATATCACCTAGAAGATGAAGAAACAAAAAGACGGGAATATTATCATCAAAAGGACATACGACCACGGAAAATATAAAAAGCAAACCCGTTCGAAAAAAAAAACACTTTGAATTGTATCTAGCCCTTTTCCAATTTTTTCGGTATACCTCAAAACTTGTGGTGTACTGGGCTATAGGCAAAATTTAGCGAAAAGAAAATAGGAAAAAAAAAAATAGAATTAAAATAAGCTCTCCTGCCTTCGTCATAGATCAGCTCATGTTTTAAGACCCAATGAGCGACTTCACGCTCTCTTTTACGACTTTAATTGTTCTCCGTTGGCTTTAACCCACCTGCATAAGCACTCACTTGAGTATCACTGAGAGAAAAAAAAAATAAAAGAAAAAAGAGAGTCGGTTTCACTAAGGCATGCCTAATAACTGAATTCTAAAAATAGCTTTTTCCCCAAACTGCATCAATTCAATATTGAGAATGTAAGGCTCGCATTTGATTTTCTACCGCGCTGAAGCCTCAACGCATAATTTAAAGTTCGGAAAAAAAAATACTAAGTTTATTCATTTTAAATAATAATTAAAAACGTGCAAACAAAAAAATAAATAAAATAAGAAGGAAAGGAGTTTGAGAGCGCTTATTAAATAAAAATTTAACTGCGCTAAATATATCATTCAACTTCTTGTGAAGATATACCAAGTAAGTGCCAATTAGACATGTGATGGATGCCTGATGTACTAATAATGCTCTAATAGGTGAATCTTTATATCAACATCCATCCAAGTCCAGCACTGGAATTTAGTGCTCCTTGTCGTTTTATTTTAAGTCCTGGGTACTACGCTTAGCGCCCAGGCATATATTTCTTGGGATTCCGAAGACTTTGGCCATTTCATCGGAATACTATTGTATGTACATGTGTAGTACCGAGCCACGTGTCTTGTCGCCTCGTCCAATATAATTCCTATTGTGCTTAAGGGAATCATTTAAAAAGCTGAATCTGTGCTTTCAACGCTATAAACTGTTGGCTTACAGCGATCAAAGCGTCTTTTCCGGTATCCAACCGTATCCGCATACAACGAGACGAAATCTTCCCGTTAACTTGTACCAGGAGCCACGCCCAACCGTGTGATACAATGCAGTGTGGTTGAACTGCTCTTACTGGAATTAGTGCGCCGATCGACCATTATGCCGCATTTAGCTAGTTGGAACTAAGAACAGCTCTGATCTGCTTCAAGACGTTAAGGGAGTTATACTATATGTCCCCGGGATAAATATCCATTTGAATTTTGTGTTGCGTTTGTATACAATTATATATATAAGGTACATGTTTATCACCAGGTAATGTGAATGCACACAATTCAATAGAAAGCCTCAAGATTTTCATAAGCTAACAATTAAAAAAAAAAAAATATAATTCCTATTTAGCTCTTCGCTTTAATTGAATTTAAAATCTGCAAACAAACCAACGTCTAGCTGTATTCATACCCACATCGTCGCTGCCGCAGCTCCCAAAAGAAGGCCTTCTACAAGAGTCGCTCCAGCAACGTGATCATCAGCTAAACGCAAGTAAGCTTAACCGACTTAATTTGCAATAATTATCAACGCGAAATCGTATACCTACGTGTATGTGAGTAACTCAATAATGATATATAGAAATTGATTTTGGTCGCGTGCTTTGAACACCCTTCGCTTCATAATTCAAAAAAAAAAAAAAAAAAGAACTAAAACAACAAAAAAAAAAAATACATTTAAGTTATTTCTTTTGGGTTTCTTTTGCCATTCGCGCTTATTCCTATCGAAGCAAATTCTAAATATTAAAGTGAATGAGCCTAATTGTCCATTGTACTTTCGCGGTTTATTTTTTTGTTGATTTTGTATATTTTGCTTGTGTGATAAACATACCTATAAAAACCTAGTAGGGTACTAAAGGTAGTATAAGTACGTATGTAATTTTGTATGCATACAATTATGGTAATATAAATGATTTAAAATCATGTCCGACTAAATTGATAGTTATGGTCTGAAATTTAAAACAATTGTGCGTTATCCTTTGGGGATTCCAGTGACAGCTAGTGAATCCAAGGTAGGGCGGGCATGGAGTAGCTTGAAACTAATAAACGCTACTATTACGTTTCATTATGTTGGATCGAAGGAGTAATGTAAAGTAAAGACAGATTCGTTTTAAATCCCAATTTCTTTTGCGTTAGGGATTTGGAATATATTTTCCGTGTGCATTTATTATTTTTTTGTTCGGATGCCTATCCAAATGGAATATTTGGTTCTTGTGTTGTAGTGTAGGAGCCCCCCCCCGAGACTGAAGCAGCCGGATACTGCCAGTGCACACGGCGCACCATAAGAACAAACCACACAAAACAACATCTTTCAACAGACAGGATAGGGGTCTCATAACAGATTATTTTTTGAATTTTATTTTTTACTCGAAAAATAAAGCTTATTTTCTAAGTCTTATAATATTCTTTAAAAATAAAACTCATTGGGCGATTTCAACGAGATGGATAGACCAATTTAAAGCATATAAATATATGTCCTTGGACAGCTTTTTAAATTTTTTATATTCCCAGCATTATTTTTTAAATGTACTTGAAACTAATATTTCAGTCTATCCATCTCGTTGAAATCCCCTAATGAATTTTATTTTTAAAGAATGTTATAAAACTCAGAAAATAAGTCTTATTTTTCGAGTAAAAAAATAAAGTTCAAAAAATAACACAGGCCTGCGAAATCAAAAAAAAAAAAATTTCCCTTTTTTAAGTTGAAGCCGTGTTTTTGTTCGATTTTTGTGCGCTGAAGAAAAAAAAAATCGTCAGAAAATTCCAGCACGTCAGAGTTTCGAAGAAACCACCATCGGAGGCTTTTTTTACCAATCATTTCTTTAAACAAAGCTCTTAAAATAGTGTTAGAACATTTTTTAAATTTTTTTCCGGTTTTGTGTTCTTAACTTAGAAAACTTTCAGCTAAAACCAAAAGAATCACACATTTTTGAAAGCTAGTGATGCAAAAAGATGCTCAAAGTCTAAAAACGGTGAAATTTTACAAAAATTTTGATATTTTTTCACTTTGAATCAGAATAACTCAACCACAACCAGTCCCCTTTTCAATTTCGATATCCTTAATTGTAGGGCAATCTATTATGTGTATTTATACCAAATATGAGAATGGTGCACGAACCTTTTTGAAGATATAATGGTTTTTCTAAAACAACTCAATTCGGATTTTTGAATACATAACATATTATATTTAACACAGGTTGGAATCAAAAAATCCACTTCTTTTTGCTTTGAAAAAGCGACAAAGACTAGATTGATTTTATATATTGGGTGAGGGAAAAATAAAATTCGGATTAAATGTGCTTAATTCTATACTTCACTATGTTAACTGCCGCGCCCACAGGGGTGGTACAATGTGTAATGGTTTTCAAGAGAGAACACTTTACTCCTCTGATCGAAGGAAAGACGAATATTAACGTTTTTTTTTTGTTCTACTAAAACCACTTTGTGGCTCGGGGATAGCATAGGGGATGTGTGCTGTGCTCTTGATCCCAGAGTCCGAGGTTCGATTCCCGGCATAGTCGAAACGGAGTGAAATGTTCCAAGCCTAGCACTGGTTTTTAAAAAATCGCATAAAAAGACATACATTCACACAAACACAAGAAAGCACCCCCGTGGTATCACAATGGGCCGATAAACGGCCTAAGCGGCGTCCACTTCAACCAACCAACCAACCAACCCTAAGCACTTTCTTTTGCTGTAACACAATATATTAAATCATTCTAGTCATTATAGCTTTTTCAAAGCAAAAACAAGTGGATTTTTTGATTCCAACTTGTGTTATGTTATTATTCAAGAATCCGAATTGAATTGTTTTGGGAAAACCTTTATATCGTGGAAAAGGTACGCGCTGCAGTTCTGAGAATTGATATGTTCTGCACATTATTGATTGACCCACAATTTGAGAAAACAGTTTTGAAAATGGGACTGGTTGTGATTGAGTTATTTTGAATCAAAGTGAAAAAAATATCAAAATTTTTCTGTTTAAAAACAAAAAAAAATTTCACTTTTTCGACTTTGAGCGTCTTTTTGCACCACTAATTTTCATAAATGTGTGATTATTTTGGTTTTAGCTGAAAGTTTGCTAAGTTAAGAACACAAAACCGGAGAAAAGTTTTAAAAATGTTCTACCACTATTTAAAGAGCTTTGTTTAAAGAAGTTATTGGTAAAAAAAAAATCGATGGTTGTTTCCTCGAAACTCTGACGTGCTGGAATTTTTTGACGATTTTTCAATTTTTCAGCACACAAAAATCTAACAAAAACACGGCTTCAACTAAAAAAGGGTTTTTCATCGCAGGCCTGTGTAATCTTTATTTTTGAATTCAAAAATAAAACTCAAAAGTAAGTTTTATTTTTTTTGAATTTTAAATAAAACTCAAAAATAATCATAAAATGTTGAGTTTTAAATAAATTTCATCAAATAATCCTTAAAAGGCGACTTTTAAAATAAAACTTATAATGTTTACGGTCCCTGGTTAAAAGATTATTTTCAGGAGAGTTTAATGAAGTTGATGTTAAGTGAAAGTTTTCTGTTCTATTACTTTCGTAAAATTACGGAAAGGTCTTACTCTTACATCTGGCCAAAGAGATGACACTAAGAGACTATCAAAGTGAGCGGCATGCACACCAAGTTTAAAATTGACTTTTTATACCCGACACACTCTGTGTCGAGGGTATATTGCGTTTGTTGGGTTGTGTGTAACACCCAGAACCAGTCGAGATAGACTATACAGAATGTATATAGAAATGATCAGCGTCACCAGGAGATTCGATTTAGACATGTCCGTCCGTCTGTCCGTCTGTCCGTCTGTCTGTCTGTCTGTCTGTTTGTATACAGTTATCTTATCGAAGGAGTTGAGCTATCTTGAAGAAATTTGATATGCGTGCTAACGGGGACATGAGTAGGAACAAGTTCAAGAATGGAGCCGATCGGACCATTTTTAGGGGTAGCTCCAGTACTAGGGTCTGTTACGAAAATCACAAAAACTGCCCTAAAATCAAAGTCCTTCAAGATATTTTGATGAAATTTGACATTTGAACATGTTTAAAGGCAAGTAATACGATTTCGAAAAATTTGAAAAGTGGGCGTGGCAGAAGGGCGTTTTTTGAAAATGCTCTCCTACACCCGAAATTCAAATGGGACTTGAACGAAATTTGGCACTTATGCCTCGTATGTAGCCACAAACATCTTCCCCAAAAATTTTATATATTTCCCTCAATAACCACTGAGCGAGCGAACACTGCCTATACTCGTATGTGCACATATCAAAACAGCACGCAACGATTGCGCTTGACAATGCGCTCGCTGAGTGGATATTGAGGGAAATATGCTAGGTAAGCATCTTCAAAGGTGTATTTGGAGCACTAATCATGGTCCGCCCACTCTGATTAATGCATCATTTTAAAGGGGAAGAACTAAGCTTTAATTCAAAATTAAAAAAAAAAAAAAAATGACGTCTCTCCTAGAAAATCAAGAAATAAAACTAAAATGCCAAATTTGTCTCATTTACCGTTATCGAAAAATTTTTTTTGTATTGTTTTCGAAAAGTTCAGACAATTTTTTTTAAGAAACATTCGAAAAATTTTTGAAGCGAGGCGATTTTAGCCCCATTGTTATTCAATGAAATATGTTCTTCGAAGCAAAAACCTAAACTTTGACACCCTGTATCTCGGCACCCTGTGATTAAAATTTACTTTTTTTTTGCACATTTAACGTACTCTTACATCTTAACAGCTGTACCAAGTTTCATCCAAATCGGAGAGAAAAAATTTTGCCGGTGGTACACTTGACGTGTTTTGCCCCATATAAGGGTCCGATTAGAATTTCCAAAAAAAAATAGAAAATTGGGCGTGGAAAAAGGACGGTTTTCATTTATAAATTCAACAAAAGTCGGTATATGGGGCTCCTTATGCCCTTAAATACCTGTTGATATTAAAAATTATGTGTCTGTGTTGGGTATTCTATTGTCAGGCTCGCCTGACTATACCCCCTTACTTGTTTAAGAGACTAAAGCGCTTCATTTTTCTTAATTACCTTTCAACACGATATAAGAGATTTTTCAATTTTCGCATGCTAAGCAACGTATTCGACAATATCAGTTTTCGAGACTGATGCGAGACACGAAGACAGAAGTACCCATTTCTTACGCACAGCACCATTAAGACCTGAATTCAAATTAGACTCAACAACATTTTTGTTTTTCATGCGTTTTCTGTTCGTTACTTCAGCCAACTGCAAATCGTTGTTGTTGTTTACGAGAGCATCATCAGAGACAGTTTCGCAAATGTAATCATCCGCAGCAGCAAGAAGAACACTAATGAGAGAGCTAGATGACGAGCCAGCCTTAGAAAAGGCAGTTCCGAGAGAACACGACGAGATTCTAATCCGATCCGAATCGACTGTATTCACAGTTGCAACAGCGCTTTTGCGATTAGGCAAGTGATTTGTATTAGACAATGCACTCCTCACAGTACTCGCACTTGTTGCATTTCCCTTTGTACTGCTATTGTTAAGACGAACAGAATCACTGAGCTTTGCTTGCGCACGCGTAAGCCTAGCATTAGTAGGTGTAGGATTTGATGTTAAAGCAGGTGAACCAACACCCGCCATCGGAATAGATTTTTATTCTTCGTACACACAGGCAGAGAGAGTCATTCGGAAAATTCGTCGAAGAATTTCACGACTTTAGAATTGACGCTTTTGAGTTCAGCGGCCAAACGTGAGGTTTTGTCTTGAAAATCACTAGATAGCTTCAAGTAATCATTGTTATTAAAAACAACGTTTTTATAGGTTTTTAAATTTTTCAATAACATTATTTTCAGTTAAATTAAAGCAACTCAAATGAAAGAAATTTTTGCAGATATTACACTGCAAGTCCGCTTCAACGCGATCACAGCTGGAGCAGAGCGAAACCATACGCACAATCGTCTTGAAACGCAGTCATAAGAAAACATTTTATATTTTTTTCAATGCCGCTTTTCCCAGAATTGCTTATATTAATAACACAGGCCGACATCAAAAATCCCCTTTGAAATTGAAGTTGTGATTCTATTAGATTTTTGTGTGCTTAAAAATTGAAAATTTTCAAAAAAATTCCATCACGTCAGAATTTCGAGAAAATCGCGTAAGAGTTTTTAACGACCATTCCTTTTTTGAAACTCGTTTTGCTCGTATATGGCTTAAAATGTTTTAAAATTTTTTAATCTTTTATGTTCTTAAAATATCATTCTTTAATATGACATCAAAAATAACTAACAAAACGTTAAATGAATGTTGTAAAATGATGCTCAAAGTCGAAAATTTGAATAATTTTTCAAAGATTTTTATTATTTTTGGACTTTGAATGAACATAGCCCACCCATTAGCAGTCCCCCGTCCAAAAACGATATTTTAAATTGTTTGCAAATAAATTGTGTGTACATATGTCAAATCTAAGAACTTCAGCACAAACAATTTCCACGATATAGAGGTTTTTCTAAAGCAACTCAAATCGGAGATTCGTATACATAACATAATACAAGTTGGAAATGAAAAACTCACTTGGTTTTTCGTTTGAAAAATAAGAAATTACTAGATCAATTTGATATATTGGGTCAGGGAAAAATAAAGTTCTGTTTAAAATTTGCGTAATTCCATAGCTCACTACGTTTACAGCCGCGACACAGCTTTTGGTCACTATATAAGCTTGTATGTATGCATTTTAAGAGAAAATATTGAGCTCATTTGACCTCAAGAAGCACGAATGTTAATTTTGTTCGCTCTATTATAAGCAATTTATTTATTTCCAACTCAATATTTCAAATCGATCTAGTAATTTCTTCTTTTTCAAACGAAAAAATAAGTGAGTTTTTCATTTCCAACTTGTATTATGTTATGTATACGAATCTCCGATTTGAGTTGCTTTAGAAAAACCTCTATATCGTGGAAATTGTTTGTGCTGAAGTTCTTAGATTTGACATATGTACACACAATTTATTTGCAAACAATTTAAAATATCGCTTTTGGACGGGGGACTGCCAATGGGTGGGCTATGTTCATTCAAAGTCCAAAAATAATAAAAATCTTTGAAAAATTATTCAAATTTTCGACTTTGAGCATTATTTTACACCATTAATTTAATGTTTTGTTAGTTGTTTTTCAACTCATATTAAAGAATGATGTTTTAAGAACATAAAAGATTTAAAAATTGTAAAATATTTTAAGCCATATACGAGCAAAAGGAGTTTCAAAAAATCAATGGTAGTTAAAAACTCTTACGCGATTTTCTCGAAATTCTGACGTGATGGAATTTTTTTGAAAATTTTCATTTTTTCAGCACACAAAAATCTAATAGAATCACTACTGCAACTCAAAAGGGGAGAATAAAAATTCAATTTTGTAGGCCTGTGTAATTGAATATCATTTTTGCAAAGAATCTCGCTGCCGAAATTTCCTTACTTCATGTAAGGATACATTTTTTGTAGCGCAGAATTAAATGTACACTTTCAGCGGTAAGGCATTTTAGATTAAACAAATATCGGTAAAAGAAATGAAAATTGTATGTACAACAATCACGCATTCGAAACCGAAAAATGGAATCAGAGAATAGAAATTTTCTTGACCTTACTGCTTTGCAAACGCAAAACATACACACAACCTCCTACAAACATATGCATGCATAACGATTTACAAATCCCGTTCATTGACAAAACCAAAACGAGCCAAAGATTACATCAAATACGATTTTCATGTGCTCGACCGGATCCAAAACAAACAAGTAAGAAAGCTAAGGTCGGTCAAGCCCGACTTTAAAATACCCAGCGTCCCGACATTATGAGTGCACTATGTTTTCCTTTTCTATTTGAGGGCGTGGCAGTGGGAGGGCCACATAAATTATTTCCCTACACCCTTCATTCGCCTTGGTGAACCTATGTTGCGAATTTGAAGCTTCTACGCCTTTTACTTCGGAAGTCACGAAAAATCTTCATTTGTGGGCGTGGCAGTGGGCGGGCCACATAAAATTTTTACCTTAACCTTTCATTCGCCTTGGTGAACCTATGTTGCGAATTTGAAGCTTTTACGCCTTTTACTTCGGAAGTTACGAAAAATCTTCATTTTTGGGCGTGGCAGTGGGCGGGCTACATAAATTTTTGTTCCTACACCTTTCATTTGTCATGGTCAACCTATGCTGCGAATTTGAAGCTTCTACGCCTTTTACTTCGGAAGTTACGAAAAATCTTCATTTGTGGGCGTGGCAGCGGGCGGGAAAGTTAAATTTTTTCCCTACACCTTTCGTTTGCCTTGGTCGACTTATGTTGCGAATTTGAAGCGTCTACGCCTATTAATTCGGAAGTTACGAAAAATCTCCATTTGTGGGCGTGGAAGTGGGCGCGCCATATAAATTTTTTTCCTATACCTTTCATTCGCCTTGGTCAACCTATGTTGCGAATTTGAACTTTCTACGCCTTTTACTTCACAAGTTACGATAAGCGCTTATTTGTGGGCTTATTTGTGGGCGTGGCTCACGGAGGGCGGTGTCCATTTTTTGCCAGAATATGTCCCTTTTCGTAGTTTACCAGTACACCAAATATCAATGGAATGTGTTGAGTGGTTCGCAAGATACAAACAATTTACTGAAAACACATTATATTCATTTGTGGGCGTGGCAGTGGGCGGATGTCCCCCATTTTTACTTAGGATCATACTCGGATCCCGATATACCTGTGTGCCAAATTTCGACTTGATTGGTCCAGCCCTTTCGGAGGAGATCCGACCACGGACGGACGGACAGACGGACAGACGGACGGACGGACGGACAGACGGACATGTCTAAATCGATTCAGTTTTTGATCCTGATCATTTCTATATATATATGTCTATATCTCCGGAGCTTAGTTCTCCCTGTTACAAGATTCGCACAAAACTAATATACCCCGCTTACGCTGGATATAAAAAGCACGTTTGAAGAAGAGTTGAGTTCGTTTACTCTCGCTGCTGGTTCGGGTGCATATCCAAACCAATACAAAACATCTCTTGTTGTTCTGTACTCTTTAAGGCTTTGCTTTGCTGCTGTCTCAACACCCCTTGAAGACGAACTGCAAGGTTTCCAAGTGACAGTAAAGTACGCTGCCAAAAGTCAAACGTTTTATTTTTATTGATGGCGGTCATAATCGTGTGATCCATTCATATTATTGCCCGAAGTATTTCAAGGCATATGTGGACCGCAAAGTGTCCCAGACATTAAATGAAAAATAGCTAAATATATCCCGAAAGCTGTTCTGCTTAAATCTCTGACTACCCATTTACATTCAGCGGAAAATGTTCCTTATAAAATGATCATAAAATTCCGTAGGTCACAATTTTTTTAATTATTTAAGCTAGTGTTATTCCGACTTGAAATTTAAGCAAACATAATGCGAAAAATTCCATTTTCGGAAAACCAGTCGGAGTATAAAAAAAATTCTTAAATTAAAAATTTATATATAAGTATTTAATAAATATTTTGTTTTTTTTTTCAGCTCGGTGACTTAAATATGGCTAGTCATTATATCAACCAACTTCAGAAATTTGAAATTATTGAAAAAAAAATCATGGAACTGGTGAATGGCAGCGTTATAGATATTCAAATGCAAAATTTTAAAGAAGCGCAGCAAAAACTCACAGCTGCTTTACAAATAGAGCCAGAAAACTTTGAAACAAATCATAATCTTGGACTTGTCTCATATGGAAGCACCGACGCCGAGTTGGTTGAAAGAAAATTTATAAATATTATACCTCAAACCTTATCTTCACGTTCATTAACGTATGCACATTCTTCCTATCAGATAGCAAAAATTCAAGAGAATCAAAGTGAAAACCTAAAAACTGATAAGGTTATTGAATGCAATAAACAAGACTGTTTGCAAACCATTTTACAAATGTTGGGTATTTCAGCCTTAGAGATCGATTCAAAACTTCTTGAAAAGGTCGGAGCTCTATACGAAAGAACCCAAGATTATCAAGAAGCCAGTCACTGCTACAATGAAGCATATCGTATCAACCCAAGCGATATCAATATTGCTATGTGGATTGGTTCATACCAAATTAAGCATCTTTCAATCGAAAAAGCAATTTTTTATTATGAACGCGCAATTCTTAATAACCCAAACAATCCAAACATGATGTTACTTGTTGCAAGCTGTCTCCGAAATGAGTTTTTGCCACCAAAACAATATCTTAGCATGTGTGTTAAGATACATAGGCTATTTCCTGAAAGCTTGAGTTGTCTTCGCGTTTTGGTTAATATCACGAAATCTCTAGGAAAAACAGACCTTTACAATCAGTATTTACGGCAATACGATCGGAATAAAAAGATCTATAGCCAGAGTCTTGAGGACCAAAGTAATCACGGAAAAAAAAAATTCGCTTCTGCTTTTCATAGAGGATTGAACATAACCCAGGGTAGCTAAAATTTGTACTCCTTTTTCTTTTAACCGGTGGCCAAAAAATTAATTTATATTTTTTTAAGATTTCACGCACGGAAATGAGGAGGCGGTAGCCATTGCTTACGGTCATACAACAGACAAAAATTTTGAACTTAATACCGCAGAATCCGGAAATCCAACGAACTCAAGTAATATTGGCATTAGTTTGCAGTAGATTTGTAATGCACCCATATCCAAGTACTCAGGTATTGTAGACAGGTACGTCTTTTTGTATCTTGTAGCCGAATCTAGGCATGCTTAAAAGGTACCTTGTACCTATGCTATGCCTTTATGCTTCCTTTAAGCGAAACAAAATCCTGAAATCGATCCGTAACACACGATTTCAGCATTGAACATTTTGGATACCTAAATGCCAACAAAAATTTAACGAAAGTGACGATCTCTTCGAAATGATGTTGATGCTGCGAGTCAAGCAGGAATATAAAGTCATTGCGTACAGAAATTTCGGGTTAATTTAATATTGTATCGTTTTTGTGTGAAATATTGGTCCATTTTAATCCACAAAAAGGTAAAGGGGCCCTACTCTGTACCCAACTTTGAAGAAGCTACAATCACTATGTCGCATGCTTTGTGCTTATTTTTGGCAAATACGGATTGTAAAAATGTACGTTTGTTTGTTTACATATCTTATTCGTTATAGAAGAAAACAAGATAGCGCCACTTCGGGCACTGCTATTTTGTAGCATTGTCTCTCAAAGCAGAGACAGAGGCATTGTTGTTGTTGTCTATGCTACTCAATGATTTATTATATATTTTTATCCCAAAATTACTGTTATTTGTAATTATTTAATACCAACTTTTGCATTACTATGTATAGAAATGTTGTAAGAACGCCAATAACAAATTCTGGTTTTACAAACTAATAACTTTTTTATTTATAATTTCTCGTGCAAAGAATCATTTGTTTGAGGTTTGAAGCATTTTGCATTGGTTTGGCTAGGCGATCACATCGTGATCTTGAGAAACAAAAAAGCCGAAAGCTTCTGTTCTGTTTGAAACTATAAGTTTGATTATTTCTAAAGACACTTCTTTACAAATAAACATAAAAATTTGTTGTCTAAATTTGCAAATAAAATTTAAATTCGCACCAAAAGATGAAAAGTCGGTTTAACATACAACAACAACGATTCTCTCTTTTGCAGATGGTACGTAAAGTTGCGCTAGCTTATTTTCTTGTATCATGGATTTAATGGACGTTTGTTTACTAATGTTATTATTATTATGTTTTGAATTAGAAATTTTCATTTAAAGATGAGAAAGTTGTTTCAGGAAAATTTCATTAACTTTTCTCAATTTTGTAGTGAATTTTTTCCTTCCTAGATGCTATAGATATGCTATATACGCTTTAGTATAAGAACATTTCTCAAAACGCAGATTTTTTTTTGCGTGTCATTTTTCAAGTTATTTCTTTTGATATAACCACGCTAAATTTCAGTTCAAATCTAAATAATTCGAATAAAAAATTATGAAAAATATACTGCGATAGCTGAAATTATAAATACACTTAAAAAAAATAAAACTTGTTTGTTAAAAAAAAAAAATTTAATAAAAACGAATTATCTAATAAATAGCACTGGTCGGCAAAGAAATCCTCCTTTTGAGTTTGAGTAGTGGCTCTAATAGATTTTGGTCTGCTGAATAATTGAAAAATATCAAAAAAATTCCATCACGTCAGAATTTCGAGAAAATCGCGTTTGAAATTTTTAGCACCATTGCTTCATTCCAACTCATTTTTCTCAAACGTGGTTAAAGTTTTTTCAAAATTTTAAAAACTTTTGTATTTCTTTAACTTCATTCTTCTCCAAGATTGGCATTGAAAAAAAAAATTCGTTTTTCTTAAAGACATTATGTTCTCTCAAAAATCATTACATTTCCCGTCTATTTTAAAATTGGTGCATGTGCATTACCCAGCACCCGCCACCACCCAGCAAAACTGCGAGGTCTTGAGAATGAGTCAGCTTAAAACGAATCCAAAAACTAAATTAACCCATGGCTTCGTGCTCAGAAGGAATCTGACGTCGAAATTTACCCATGACAATTAATTCTTATCTCGGATAAATAAAAATAAGCATATCAAAAATTTCAATTCCAAGCAAGACCATATTTTTTACAATTAAATGGCTTACCATTTTTACTACTTATTTACACCTAAAAAAGTTTTTTTCTTTAGTTATTCTCAAATCAAAATAATTCAATTAATCTAATTAACACGTTTTTAACGCAGTTGCGTCTTGTAAAACACGGCACAATATAACTAAAGTTTTAATCTTGGTACTGAAATGCAGACCTTTTAATATCTCGAATTTGAAAAATGTAGTTACACCACTTTCAAAGTAAACGATCCACTTAATGACCAAAAACTGTGGGCTCGACAGTAAACATGGGGAACTATGGAATTAAGCACATTCTAATCCAAACTTTATTTTTTCCTGACCCAATATTTCAAATCAATCTAGTCATAATTGCTTTTCGAAACGAAAAACAAGTGGATTTTTCAATTCAAAGTTATGTTATGTTACGTATACGAAAATCCAAATTGAGTTGTTTTAGAAAAACCTTTATATCGTGGAAAAGGTTTGTGATACAGTTCTGAGATTTGATATTTTCTGCACATAATTGATTGGCCTGCCATTTAAGATATCGATATTGAAAAAGAAGCTGTTAATGGTTGTGTTATTTTCATTTAAACTAAAAAAAAAATTAAAATTTTTTATAATTTTTTAAATTTTTTGACTTTGAGCTTTGTTTTACACAATTCATTTAAAGTTTTTCCATTTGTTTTTGGTATAATATTGAAGAATGATCTTAAAGAAATACAAAAGTTTTTACAATTTTGAAAAAGCTTTAACCACGTTTGAGAAAAATGAGTTGGAATGAAGCAATGGTGCTAAAAATTTCAAACGCGATTTTCTCGAAATTCTGACGTGATCGAATTTTTTTGATATTTTTCAATTATTCAGCAGACCAAAATCTATTAGAGCCACTTCTCAAACTCAAAAGGAGCCGAAAAAAAAAATTCAATTTTGCCGACCCGTGTAATTACATATAACCCTGTTAGCTTCCCTTTTAATGAAATAATTAAAATTAGTAATGAAAGTAATTAAAATTTGGACTTATTAAGACAACTTCCTATCATCGTGTTAACTTTCCGCAAGCTAACCATTTGTCGAATAAAAATTACATTCGAAACAAAGGGGTTGTTTTGGCATTCGTTATCGCATTTCAGAGTAGCGTAAAAATGGGGGATTTCCGGAAATTTCGAATATCGAAAATTTTACATGCGATTGGCGCCGCATAAGGCCCACGGGCCTTAAATCCGAAGCTATGGCGGACTTAAGGACAAAACTTGGGTCGGATTCTTTAGTGGAATTTTCTTAGGTTGTTGCAGAAGTCTTATATTCCGTGAGAGAGGAGCACCTTGAATCTGATGAATACATTTGCAGTGATGGCAAAGAGATTCATAATGACGAAGAGGGCACTCTTCTCAGTCCAGTCGATAAACGTTCCTTTTAAATTGCATAAAAAATTTATGAAGAAGAGAAAAGTGTAAAATTATTGAATTGTGTTTCGCGCCGCTGGCGAAAAATGTGTGAACAAAATCGCGCGATTCAAAAAAAATGTTCATTTTGTTCTAAGACTAGAAGTTAATGAATTGAATATTGCAATCCCAATCTCCAAATTGCAATCCCAGAAAATCACATAAAGTAAAAATTAATCCCAAATTTCATAGCACCGCATATTTAACAGGTTGGCTGATAAGTCCCCGGTCTAACAAAGAAAAACACATTTTTTTTGTCAAAATTCGTTTTTATTATTCAACATAGTTCCCTTCAAGAGCGATACAACGATTATAACGACCTTCCAATTTTTTGATACCATTTTGGTAGTACTCCTTCGGTTTTGCCTTAAAATAGGCCTCAGTTTCGGCGATCACCTCTTAATTGCAGCCAAATTTTTTCCCTGGGAGCATCCTTTTGAGGTCTGAGAACAAGAAAAAGTCGCTGGGGACCAGATCTGGAGAATACGGTGGGTGGGGAAGCAATTCGAAGCCTAATTCATGAATTTTTGCCATCGTTCTCAATGACTTGTGGCACGGTGCGTTGTCTTGGTGGAACAACACTTTTTCTTCTTCATATGGGGCCGTTTTGCCACGATTTCGACCGTCAAACGCTCCAATAACGACATATAATAGTCACTGTTGATGGTTTTTCCCTTCTCAAGATAATCGATAAAAATTATTCCATGCCCATCCCAAAAAACAGAGGCCATTACTTTGCCAGCGGACTTTTGAGTCTTTCCACGCTTCGGAGACGGTTCACCGATCGCTGTCCACTCAGCCGACTGTCGATTGGACTCAGGAGTGTAGTGATAGAGCCATGTTTCATCCATTGTCACATATCGACGCAAAAACTCGGGTGTATTGCGAGTTAACAGCTGCAAACACCGCTCAGAATCATCAACACGTTGTTGTTTTTGGTCAAATGTGAGCTCGCGCGGCACCCATTTTGCACAGAGCTTTTTCATATCCAAATATTGATGAATGATATGACCAACACGTTCCTTTGATATCTGTAAGGCCTCTGCTATCTCGATCAACTTCATTTTAGGGTCATTCAAAATCATTTTGTGAATTTTTTGATGTTTTCGTCGGTAACCACCTCTTTCGGGCGTCCACTGCGTTCACCGTCCTCCGTGCTCATTTCACCACGCTTGAATTTTGCATACCAATCAATTATTGTTGATTTTCCTGGGGCAGAGTCCGGAAACTCATTATCAAGCCAAGTTTTTGCTTCCACTGTATTTTTTCCCTTCAGAAAACAGTATTTTATCAAAACACGAAATTCCTTTTTTTCCATTTTTTTCACAATAACAAAAGTTGCTTCACAAAAGACGCTCTATTTCACTAACTAATTGACTTACAGACGTCAAATTTTGACACGAATCATTTGAAGGTTGCCACTATATAAAAATAATATGCATTTAATACTAGCGACGCCATCTATGTGTCAGACCGGGGACTTATCAGCCAACCTGTTAAACACTTTTTAAAATTGCCAAAACTTTATTGCAAAAACAATCAGAAGCCGAAGCAGTAATGTTGTGTTCATTTTGCCGCGCTGCAGTCGAAAATTCAATTGAAACATTTTTTTAAATTGCAATAAAAAAATTGAAAATAAAGAATTAAAAAAATACTATCTGTGTTTCTTTAAACGGACTTAAAGCTCATAGGGTTTATGTCACTCTTGTTTTCGGACAAAGGACCAAATCCAATTTTTGCCCTTAAGTCCGCCATAACACGGGCCTTAAATCCCTGGGCGTTTTGTCATGTGTATGTGTATTGGGCACAAATGTGCAATTTATTTATGCTAACAGCAAGTAAAATTTTAAGAAAATTACTTTGGTACTTGGAATATGCACCTAGTTTTGATTATGCACCTCTAATATTCTTATACTTTACCGTACTTTTAGTTGGTATAGTTCACGTAGTAAGGAACAAAAAAAAGGAACAGATACAGCACTGGTTTGCAGATTGTTGCTTTTTTAAAAAACTTTTCATTTTTTACAGCTTCACTAGGGCCTATACCAGAGCGACCGCAAATAGCTACATCGCACAAGATATATAGCACCGAAGGAGAGCCCAATCCAGCAAAATTGCTTCCTTTTTAGAAATGTGAGTGTAACTATTTAAAAAAAGGAGTAATTTCCAAATAAATTTCCTAAGAAAAAGGTAAAAACAAAAATCTCTTTTTTTGGAAAAAAAATTTGTAAGGAGAGGGTGGGTGCTCTTCTACGAATGACACGTTTGAGCAGAGTAATGGCCCGTTGTGATACCACGAAAAAAAGCACGCCCTCGTTTCACTATCGATGGAACCAGTTGGTCTCATTTATGAACCCAGCCAAGCATTTTATTCTAACGGACTACCGCTTCGGTGAAGGCATCGAAGAAGAAAGGACAGAGTGGCCTGTACTTTCTGCTAGCCAGACCCACCAAGTGACACATGTAGTAGCTCACTTTTTCGTCTTCTTCCTCAGGTCTGCAACTTCTATAAAAGTTCATATATTTAAATTTCTTATAAGATTTCATCTAACCAATTACAAAACTTTTGCAGTTGGATTGTATAAAAAGAGGTTTATCACGAATAACGTCGAAAGCGACATTTATCCAAAACCCGTTCTTTTTTCATTGATGTACCATCACCTGATCATATAACTGAAAAAATTAATTTTATAAAACTTTTTTTGGACTGAAAATGGTTGTTAAAAAACCTATTGTATGGAACAGAATCTTTTGTGATTTTTGTCATATTACAAGATATATTAAATATTGAATTTATTCAAGGGCAGAAGAGATGCAAAATAAGAGACGAGCTTCGGAAAAAAGAAATATACAAAAACTAAGTGTTAAAGGAATATAAGTGAAAGCTACGAATCCAAGAATGGGCGCGTTTTGAATGGAATACCTGCTCCCGATTAGGTATTTTGAAAAAATGCTTAATGTGCAAATTTTTCTTGACACTTATGTTAGGTCGTACCTTGTAAAACTATAGCTTAATTTCGGCTAGAAATGAAAAACTCCATATTGAAAAAAGTCTCCGAAATTTTGAATATAAAATTCCAACAGAAATTTCTAAAGGTTAGCTCCAGTTCAGGTAAAAAAATTTTGATACCTTTTTCTTTGAAGAAAGGTGATATGGTAACCCAGGCTAGGTTCAGAAACAATTTTTTTAAATATCTTCTGAACCTGATTGGTAAGTAGATAAAATGATTAACGTATTTAAAGTGATTATTTGAAATAATAAGTTCCAGGAATTGGAGCAGAGCTGTGTTGAAGTTTTTTTTGGGTAAAATTTTGGCTAAAAGTAAAACGTATTATTTTAAGCTACCTTGCACAAGGGAAAGGACAACAAATAGCATCCAGTTTAAACTCGTTATTATTTCTTAATTGCCCCTGTGGTATAAATGTCTTGTTTTAAAAGCAAAACACAATGGTCAAAAAACTATCATGCCATTTGTGGAATTTGCTTTCTAAAAATCCATTATAAATGTGCAAAGTTAAACACCAACATTCTTAACTTGATTTAAAGCAATAAAAATTTAAGCTTTTTGTTTCTGGTACACCGACGGATCCAAGACTGAGAACGGAGCTGGAGCTGGAATTCATAGCTCCAGGTACGGAAAAAGCATAAGTCTCGGGGTATACGCATTGGTCTTCCAAGCAGAAATTCTTGCAATTAACCTATGCACTGGACCCTGACTAAATTAAGGAATGGAAGGTACGACCATACTCGTAATTACAGACTGTCAGGCCACCATGGAGGCCCTGTAGTCAGGTTCAGTGAACTAACAACCAGAATTCGAAAACATACGAAACAATTTGCAAACTTTTTCTGAAAAGACTGAAACAAAAGGAATATTTCCAATCGTTTCGTACTCGAACACAAACGCAAATGCAAACCTTTCAAAGACAAAGATCACAAACGGTACGTTTGCCTTTTCGTTGATTTGGCTTTGCTTTGTTGCATAGTTACAACTGGAAACGAATCAAAACCCAAACGGTTTCGAATCCTTTGTATCTTTTCGTACTCTCGTTATTTGTTCATAGCCTGACGAACACACAGCACGTAATAATCAATTTACTTGTTTTTTGTTTTAATTACCTTAAACACCTTTTTTACTTTTAAAAAATTTTAAAAAATGAATTCAAGACCTTTTTCATTCATTCATGCCATCTTCTAGTGTGAAAAACCATTTGAAACCGTTTTCCGAAAAGTTTGTTCTCAGAACTTTTTAATTCGTTCTTTTTGCTTGGCTTTCTAGATGAGCACTTTTCAACTAACGTAATTTTTTCGTTCGTGTACGCAAACTCTACGAAAAGAGTCGCAGCAATCGTTCTCATTGATTTTGTTTCGTCTTTCGTTTTGTTCTCCGAGCAGTACGGTACGAAACGGGTTAAAGGTTTCGTTTCGTTTGTTTTTGAACTCTGCTCGCAACTAGTATCGGAGACTGTAAACTTATTTCAAGAGTTAGCCAGCAGAAATCAATATGATGACAATACACCAGCTCACTGTAGTTATGAAGGCAATGAAGAAGCAGACAGATTGGCGAAGAAGGGATCAGCAATGTCTCCCTACGGACCTGAGCCAATACGAAATGTTAGCAGATCGCATTACATACAAGCCAAAACTCAGAGTTCCGTGATACAGTGATATACGCGTGAGGATACGCTCTCGTACAACTGTTCAGAAAAGTACCAAAATATTGTAAACTATGCAGGCAAGAAATGAAAATAATTATAGCGACCATTAGTGGACACGGCCTTCTCAACAAACACAAGAAGCGATTGGGACTTACCAACAGCGAAGAGTGCAGATTCTGCCTGGAAGGGGAAGAAACCTCTCTTCACCTACTATTAGAATGCCCTGCCCTACATTGACAAAGAAATTGTACAATGGGCAAGGAATTCATCCAACGGACGGAACTGGTGGAAACTCAGCTAAAAAAGTGCAAATCTTTCTAGATATTACTGGAGTAGCAAAAATACTCTAAGTGAAGGCGCTCGAACCTTCTACCAATTATAATAATCATACAAGGCTATTTGTGTAATAAATGCATACATCGTTCTTCTCGGGTTACCTATTCCAAAATAGACGAAGCAATTTAAATTTTTAGAGAACTTGGTAGCATTTTTGACTCTTCTGTGGGCTCAAAATCTAATAACAATGCTATTAACAAGGATAACAACGATGCTCTTACTTTCAATAACTAAAAGTAAGACTTACATATCGGTTGGTCCAACTTGGAACGAGGGCGATACGGCGATCAGCCAACCAAATATTACTAGGGAATCACACAAGCAAACTTTGATGTCATATAATACATATCTCATCATATAGTGATCTCTTTGCTATAATTTCCCTGTTTTCAAATGGGTTTAGCCAACACACTAGTGTTCTTAATGATATTGGTAGGTCTGTAGGCTAAGGCTTTGCATTAAATAAACTGAATATGTGTTGCGAGTAATATCTCTCTCCTCTTTTAAGTAAAAGCTTACATTACAAAGCGCTTGCAATTAAATTTGGGTTTTATGTTTTTGAATGTGACAGATACGTTGACTTGTAAGAGCTTAACTATATTATGGCTGATTGTCAAGCAATATTTAACTATCTAAATGCTATTGAATATTGTTACAATTCCAATCTCTGGAATCATCTGTGGCTAAGTATGACTTTATAACTAAAATGTTAACGCACGTCGCACAGTGTGCCGACTCCATACATTGCTTGGCCAAAAATAGAAGGAGTTGTCGTAGAGCAATGAAATTTGGCATGGAGGTTTATTTTTATAAAATTAAGAAATTTTGAAAAAATTGTAAAAATCCGACCACCTCAACCCCCAACCCCCATGTAAAGGGGGACCCAAATTCCGCAATTTTAGTCCTACAGACTTGAAATTTGGAGCAGAGCTTAAATTCATGCTCTAAAATTGGAAAAATTTAACTTGGGTGGGCTGCCACGCCCACTTTTTGTGCTACGCCTACTCAAAGTTGGGAGATACAGGGGTAATGAACCCCCTGCAAATCGTATAAAATTTTTATAAAAATTGATGAATTTCAATTTAATTGTAAAATTCAAACATGTTTTCAATAGAAAAATTTAAAAAGACCAGCCCAGACTTGCCAAAGAAAAAAAAGCGAGGTGGAAAAAACAGTTAATTTCAATGTATAAATCCCATATATTTGATACTGACGCTTACGTTATTCTTGAATTGTAGAGCTTTTTTATTTGATAAATTTCAAAATGCATATATCATCTAAATTAAAGAACAAAGTATTATTTGAAAGGAAATTAAGTTGAGTTTATTCTATTGGTTTTTTTTTAAGAGATATTAAATTTTTACTTATGCTTTTTTAAGTGCAGCTATGTATACATATACATTTTTATTTAAATTTATTCTAAGATTTAATCATCTGAAGAGCTGCAGTTAGAATCTTCCGATAAAAATTCTTCCAAATCTATTTCGAAAGAAGAATCCGTTTCATCTTTTTGTTCTACCAAAATATATGCTTTTGCAGCATCCTTAATTACATTTTCTGGAAGCTCGCACATGATCTCATTCACCTTGCGACGTTTGCTTCTTTCAGAAGATTCATCATAAGCTGTCCTTGGTCTACCTCTACTAGTGCTTGGCTTCTAACCACAATTTTAAAATTAACACAATTGTTATAGCGTGTACTATTAAATAAACTTACTTCGTCTTCGCGGACTACACTTAAGTTTGCAGTTGGTGGCTAGAAAAATAATGTTAATTATTTTATTAAACTTAATCAAGCAATAAAGAAAATTTTAAAATATTTACCTCATTTTTTTCACATTCTTTGAAATCGATTTCAGTACCAAGAAATTTTGAATTTATTTTTTGGAATTCTTCACGTTTCCTACACACACTGTTCCATTTATTTTTAAATTTAAGCATCAGAAACCTACATTTTTGTTTCAATTTATCCTCATCGAATTCCATGTTTATGTTTTCCTTCTGTTGTGAGTCGAACTAAACATAACTAACGTCACGTCACACTCCAACGTCACGCTATCAGCTCTAAGCGGTAAAAGTGACAAAACATATAAAAACAATCAAAACACAGCAAATGAGTTCGACGACACAGCACCGAGCTCGAAATCCGACACCCTTCAGCAAGAACAACAACAACATTAGAACTCAACTACTGAAAACAATTACGTAAAGAAGCATACCGATCGCCGGTACCTAAACTTGGCACAACGCCGACTGGAGGAAAGGGCAAGCGGGGGAAAAGACGAAAGACCACGAGCATGCAAGTCAGCAATAAGCAACGGCATAAGCGGTTCAACGTCTTCAAAGCAATAAAGCTATTGGTAACAACAACAACAGGCGATCTAGACGGGCAATCAACGCAACAGAACAACAAGAGATAGGTGCAACAACAACAAGTGCAACGTAGGCACACCGGCAGGGGAAGTTCGAAGTCATACTTATGAAATCAATCAATATCCAATATTGCTAGATCGGCAATATTGATCTATTTAAGCGGAGCTTCGATCTACGGAAGAGGACTTGCAGTTTGGAATCGAAAGTCTAATCAGATCCCAACTTTGTCGCACCTACTTACGAGCCAGGACGACAAAGTGTGGATCTCAGTGTTAGCTAGGGAATTAGGGCAGTAAAGTAAGCTAGAGTAGAACCTGTAAACATCATTAAAAGACTTTAATAAAGAAACACCTATGGAAAAGGAGTAAAGAGTGTTTTATTCAACGGAATCCTTTGTTGGCGCTTTACTAGAGGTCCTTCTCCCCAGTACACACAACATTTATGGCGCAGCCGGTATTCGACTAAGGATAGTCGGGAACGAATCACGATCCTTTCACAACAGAAGGGCGTTTAAACTTACAAATCATAACAAATGAAACAAAGACTTTTGGCCACAGTAGGGTAAGATTGATATATATTGGATATATTTGAGTTATTCATTGGAACCTACTGAACAGTGGTGAAACCTAATTCAGTGGGGCCTGGGCGTGAGTGAAATTTCCGAAAGGCATTTCAATGAAAAACGACATAAATAAACCGAATTATATCAATTATTTTGTTTTAACCCTTTTTGTACTGCACTGCTATAACCTGTCGAACAGTGGTGAAACCTAATTCTTCAGGGTCCGGGTGTGAGTGAAACTTCCGAAGGACACTTTAGCAGCACAATCGCAATAAGGGCATAACAGAGTACCTACCTTGAATAAAAATTTTATATAAAAAAAAAAAACATATATATATACATATATATATATATATATATAATAATAATAAAAAATGGAAAAAGCGGCGCAAGTAAAAGGCGACATCATCCAACAACAAGAATAACAGCTATATCAAAATACGCATACAATATGGTGAGTACAAAAACTTTGAATAACAATTTTTTCACCCAGAGTCCTTACTGTTGACGATGAATTTCAATACCTTGGTTGAATATAGATATTTTAGAAAAATGAGCCATTTAGAGAAAATCCGTAAAAATAATTTTAAGAAACGGTTTTGTAATCATAGCCAAAATGTAGCTCGAAGCGAAAAGCCATTGAGTCGTCAATACTGGACGCTAATTTAAAAAATTTTCAAGTCGAGTTTGTATTAAAAAAAAAAAAAAAAAAAAAAAAAATGGCATTCCTTAAAAACGCAGACAGAGGTAAAATTTTGTTTGAAGACTTAGACAGACCCGGGATTTATTATAGAGTAAAAAATATAGAAAGTAAAAAGGAAAATCTGTTGAAATTGAAGACAGATTTTCGAAATTTTGGAGTCGAAGATGAAATTAACTTGGAGTTTGTTAAAAAAGTAAAAAATATTGAGAGTAAAAAAGAAAAGTTATTGAAGATTAAGCCTCCATCAAAATCAGATGAAAAATTTCATTTGATAACTTGTTTTCGTTCCGAAAATTTAAAAATATTAAATGAGAAAAATGAAGTAAGTGAAGTAAATGGACAAGACAGAGAAAGTTTATCCTTTTGCCAGGTAGATAATAAAAAAGAACCATCTGAAGAAGGCAAAAGAATTGAAATTTTGATGAATAAAAACGAAGATATACTAAAATTTTTATTTTTATCGATATCTTTTGTGCTATTCAGTTTAAGTTTTTTAATCGAAAAAGCCATAGTAAGCTGTGTTTGGGCTTATAAAATCTGGGATGAACATAAAAAACAATTTAATGGTAAAAGAGTCAGTAATAATAATGAATCTACACTTAACATCGAAGATTCGCAGTCTGTGTCCAACGACATATTCGCAGTATTTCCTTGTGGACAAACAATAAATGATATTGTTAACTTGTCAGTGGACAATGGGCCGGATAATAGTTTGGTTAAGTCAGATGTGTTGAAAAGAGAAACTTATTCACGAAAAAGTAGATTTGGAGAAAATATTGACATTGAGAAAAATGTAGAAGTTATGCATTCCGAGCTTAGTCAATCAGAGTCACTTCAACTCGTCGTTCCCAAGATCGATAAGATTTGTATTGCAGAGGCAGTTACGATCAAAGCGAGGGAAGCGAAAGTGGCACCGATTTTAGAGAGCTTTGTGTTGGACGATAAGGAAATTCAGAAAGAAGAAATTAAGGATCAGAAGGGACTATCTAGCGGTGGGGATGTTTCGAATAAAAAGTCGAATGTATTGGATTACGACTTCGACGAGGAGTTCGAGGGTAATTTTTGTGGTAAAAATAGAAATAAAAAAGATGAATTCGACAAGGAAGTCGAGAATAATTCTTGTGGTACTATACGAGATGGTACTAATGGTAATAAAGAAGTAGTTGAAGATATTTTGAAAGGAAACCCACCAGATAGACATACAAATCCCCATAAGGAAGTTTCTGTTGAAAGAGTAAACCTGAATGAAGAATCAGAAATAAGAGAGCTGACGTTGTACGAGTATTTCAAAAGTCCGAATGTAATGCAAATATCAATTCAAAAGTTTTTCTCCATTGTAAAAGAATCTGTTCTCATACAAAGCAAATCTAAATTAAAAATATTGCTTATTAAGATAAAACATGCAAGAGATTTAAAAGATCTAGACAAATTTTTCGCCCATAACTACAATGTGCCGTAGCTTTATTAAAATTTCAAAGTACTGTCCCAAAAACATAGGTTTATCTCGATTAAAACGAGAGCTGACTGTTTTTTATATCTAATCATTATTGTCACAAAAAATTTCTTTTTAATATCGCTTGCTGCGATGTCTAAATAAGGAATGACAACGAAAAAATAAAAATTCAAATAAATTCCGTTACAAATAGAAAAAAAAAAAACTTTTTTGCTTTGTTTTTGAAACATTGGAGTTAAACGAATTTTAAGGTTTTGGAACATCTATTTTATCTCATATTGTAAATGCAGACGTTTCACCTCTCCGGGTAAAGAAATTCACGATCTTGAAACAACAGGAGGGGCTCAGGGCAATTTATGTCTACTTCTATAATCATTCAAGGTAAACCAACGAGAAGGACCGAAAGAATTTAAGCGACAAAAAAGAAGATATAATATGTTGGTAAATATAAAAGGACGTATATACAAATATTTGCAAAATATTGGTATATTTGTATATCAAGAGACATCTAGTTCAAAGCAATACCTTGAAAAATAGGTATTTTAGCGGTTAGATAAAACCATTTACTATTTAAAAAAAAAAAAAAAACAAAAATAAATATTTATATCATAAAAGTCCATGTAACTCATTTTTATCGGAAGTTTAATCATAAACTCCCATCTTAGACACAAGAAGCATTTGGACGCACAATCACATGCATCCACATGATTCATGAAATAACACATACATAAGCACCTATTAAAGTATATTGCTTTGATTGTGCATGAAATTTTAGTTATTTGATTCGTCAGCAGTCGCCTAGCACTGCGGCACCGAAAAAGTACTTGCAATTGAACAAGCAATTGCACATACTTCCATGAATACATTTGAAAAATATATACCTTATTTGTTTGCAATCTCCCATTAAGAGGGGGAAGGGGTCTATTAAAATAGAAAAATTTTGAAAAAAACGGAAAATTAACTTTGGAACATAAAGTCAAACGAATGCAACATACTTGCATAATCTAAAATCATTTTGACCCTCAAAATTTTCGAGCCACATACTTACATATGTTTATAACCGAAATTCATTTTATTTGAAAATTTCGACCATCCTGAATATATTCAATAAGCAATTGATTGTAAAAAAGGAAGTTAAAAAAAAGAGTTTTCGAGGAAATACTAAAATTTTAAGAAATGGAAAAAAAAAAATTTTGTAAAATCAATGTCACTCTCAAAATTTTCAAGCCATTTGAAAATTTCGAACAGTATAAATATATTAAATTAGCAATTGATTGTTCTTCAAACGAATTTTTAAAAAGAAAAATGTAAAAAGTTTTTAATGAAGTACTAAGACTTTAAGAAGAAAAAAAAATATATATATATTTAAGTATTTTCATTTACAAATGCTATCCGATTTAAAAACACTGATTTATTAGAAATTGTAAGAATTCAAAAAAAAAAATATAATAGCAAAGATTTCGATCCAATGAAAAAAAAAAGAAAAACTAATATAAGTATATCACGGTTTGAAAGAAAATTTGAATTAAAATTCATAAAATATTGAATACCTATTAATTCTATAAAAAAAAGTAAAATAAAACATACATATGAGAATATTGTCAATATCGAAATGTTTGAAAACAAATTGACCAAATATAACAATAGTTTTAAGGTAGAAAGTACAATTCTAAATCTTCTTCAAAACACTGAGATCCCACACCGGAACAGCAACAATCAAGACAAAACGCATCATAGAAGCAGCGACATCAATTTTCATCACGCACCGGCACAACTATCAAGAAGATCGGGATAATTAGAAATCATCACACCCACCCAAGCAAGCAACCTACCAGAGCATTACCAGTGACATCGGCGAGCCCATAGCCACTATCAGCAGACATCAGGGCAGGCTGACCCGAGTCTCAGATTTCAACCTGGTAGCCGCAACGTTTTTATGAACAGTCACGATGCTCGTGACTTGCCGAGGAGGGGAGGGATGTTGTGAGTCGAACTAAACATAACTAACGTCACGTCACACTCCAACGTCACGCTATCAGCTCTAAGCGGTAAAAGTGACAAAACATATAAAAACAATCAAAACACAGCAAATGAGTTCGACGACACAGCACCGAGCTCGAAATCCGACACCCTTCAGCAAGAACAACAACAACATTAGAACTCAACTACTGAAAACAATTACGTAAAGAAGCATACCGATCGCCGGTACCTAAACTTGGCACAACGCCGACTGGAGGAAAGGGCAAGCGGGGGACAAGACGAAAGACCACGAGCATGCAAGTCAGCAATAAGCAACGGCATAAGCGGTTCAACGTCTTCAAAGCAATAAAGCTATTGGTAACAACAACAACAGGCGATCTAGACGGGCAATCAACGCAACAGAACAACAAGAGATAGGTGCAACAACAACAAGTGCAACGTAGGCACACCGGCAGGGGAAGTTCGAAGTCATACTTATGAAATCAATTGTTACGGATCTATTGGAATAATTGAGTATGCCAATTTTTGTAGTCGCTTAACCCTTTATTTTTAATTCGGTGCCGAAGGGCAGCACAAGATTTTTACATAAAACGGCGAAAGCGCTTTAAAGCTATAAAACAAAATAAATTTAATAAATTCTATCTATTCTAATAGGTATACTATTCTTACTTGGTTTACTTCCAATACTCTATAATTTTTAGCTTTCCAAAGCTATGATTTCGCTTTATAAAAGAATAAAGCATCCATTTGCTCTCAACGCGTTCAAAGAAAAGAAGGAGGAAACGGATGTGACTTAAATTCTACTTGTAACTTATTGTCACTTAGGCTCCTAATGCATATTACTTATTATAATTTAGCTTCTAGTGAATATAACATAGCTTGAGATCCCTCTCCAGAGCTGTGTTGCCAACATTCTCCCCCCGGTATTACGATGCTTGCGGAGTAGATACCTCTATGTTCACTGCTCTCGTGGTTTTCTGACATCCAGTACTGCTATCTTCGTCGCTGGTCGATGATACACGCCGGTTCCGGTTTTGACTATAGCACTTCTTACTTGTCCGTCTTTGGCTATGAAGGTACTGGTGACAATTCCTTTGGGCCACGAGTACCGTGGAAGCTGCGGGTCGATAATAAGAACAATGTCGTCTACTTCAATCGGTTTGACCTTAGAAAACCATTTCGACCTCCTCGTTAAGATTGGCAAAACTTCTTTTATCCACCGCTTCCAAAAGCAGTCCGCTAAGTATTGCGAGTGGCGCCATGAATGTCGAACATATTGGTCGGTAGAATCGAAGTTTCCTGGGGGCTTTTGTCCATTCGAGCTACCCAACAAAAAATGATTGGGAGTTAAGGCTTCTTCTTCTGCAGTATCTAAGGGCACGTAGGTAAGAGGACGACTATTGAGGATACTTTCGACTTCAATTAAAAGATTTTGGAGTTTTTCGTCCGAAAGCTTCGATGACGGTGCAGCGATTTTATATAAGATGTTTTTTTGCGGAGCGTATCATGCGCTCCCACGCGCCACCCATGTGTGGGCTTCCTGGTGGTATAAACGTCCATTTAGTTTCATACTCCGCAAGTTTATCACATAGATTTTCGAAATTTATTTTTGGGTACGCATCCCGTAGTTCCTTTTCAGCTGCTACGAAGTTCTTCCCATTGTCACTGTAGATATGTAACGGAATACCTCTTCTGGCGATAAAATTTCTTATAGCAGAGACACAGGAGTTCATAGAAAGAGAGTATGCCACTTCGATATGAGCAGCACGGCATGTCAAGCATGTGAAAAGAACGCCATATCGCTTCTCTTGATGTCTTCCCACAGTCACGTGTATCGGACCAAAGTAATCCACGCCTACAAAGGAAAAAGGTCTCTCAAAGGCAGCGGTGCGCGCAGGGGGTAATTCACCCATTAACGGTACGACTGGTCTGGCTTTTTCGTTTTTACAAACTTGACATGAAGTTCGAACTGATTTTAACAAGCGTCTTAAACCGGCGATATAAAATTTCTGGTGAATTTCATTGAGCACGGTCTCATGGTGGACATGATGGTACTTACGATGATACCAATCTACTACTAGTTTTGTGATACAATGTTGTTTTGGCAAAATAATCGGATTTTTAAATTCTTCACTTATGGCCGCGCATTGTATACGGCTGTTCATTCTTATCACGTTTCTATCATCAATAAAGGCTGATAGCTTGTGCAAAGGATCGTTTTTACGCATGATCAGTACAGAACCGGAATCAGAATCTTTGATTTCGAAGTGAAAGACGTCATTCTGAGCAATACGAAATAATTGCGCTTTAGCCCAGAGAAGTTGCTCTCTGGTTAAAATCAGGTTGATATTTTTGTTAAAATTATATTTTTTGTTATCCACTTTGATTTTAAGATTTTCTATAAAACGTTTCACATTCGCTAAGCTGCGCCACAAGTACTCCCATCTCGAGAAACGATTTGGGTCGATGACCTTAGATTGATCTATTTGAAATCCTACAAGGAAGGGTGGGGTTTCTAAGAATGCCTCGGTAGGCGCTCTCTCAATTTGAAAATTTTCATATAGATCTTGTTGAGGCCAATGCTCACTAGGCTTTGTTAAAAACTCTGGTCCGCAAAACCATTCATTTGTTGATGCAAATTCAATTTGAGTTTTCGATTTTGTTGCTTTATCGGCGACGTTTTGCTTCGACGGCACATAGAGCCACTTGGAGCCGTTCGTATTCGCTTGTATTTCCGCAATTCGAAACATCACAAACTGTTTATATTTACGAGGATCTGTCCGAAGCCATGAAAGCACAGTCTTCGAATCAGACCAAAAATATATCACTTTAATCTTGCATTCGTGGCCTTTTACTATCGACATTGCTAAACGTGACCCTAAAACAGCTGCTAAGAGCTCCATTCGGGGAATTGATATTGGACGCAATGGAGCCACCTTGGTCCTTGCGTTTACGAAAGACATTGCAACTTTATCTTTATCTATTATACGAAAATACGCGACGGCAGCGTACGCCTCTGCGCTTGCATCAACAAAAATGTGGAGTTCTACTTCGGCACCACTTCGTTCTATATTGTTAAAATAACACCTTGGGATCTTTATTTCAGAAATAGATTTGAATTTGGCGAGCCAAGTGTTCCATGTACTAATTAATTCATCTGGGACAGTCTCGTCCCATCCTATGCCACTCCTCCAAATTTTCTGCAATAAAATTTTTATTTGCACTGTATAGAAAGACAAGAACCCTAGCGGATCAAACACGGACATAAGAAGTCTGAGCATCTCACGTTTAGTGGGCGTTCTAACACCGTTCAAAATGTCAGAGCTAGCTTTTGTATATTTACAACTGAACATAAAGGCGTCGCTGTTGGTCTGCCACCATAACCCTAAAACTTTTTCAGGTTCTATAATTTGCTCGACCATTCTTCCAGCTTTGAAGAATTCATTTTTCTTTGCGGAATGTTGCAGATTTTGTAAAAGCTCTTCAGAATTCGATAACCAATTTCGTATGTAAAAATTTCCTCTTTTATGCAGTGTACTAACATCCCTAACTAATTCGATCGCTTCTTGCAAGGTGTCTACACTGTCAAGCATATCATCCATGTAATGATTTTCTATGATTGATTTGGAGGCTCGAGGAAATTCCTCTCTGAACTCTTTTGCGTTTTTGTTTTTTGTATACAGTGCAATACACGGTGAGCAGGTTGCTCCAAAGCTACACACTTGTAATACATAAACATCTGGCTGCGCGTTCTGATCCCAATCACGCCATAAAAATCTCTGAGATTGCTGATCTTGTTCTTGGATCTTAATTCTGTGAAACATTTCACTTATGTCTCCACATATGCCTATCTTGCCTATCCTGAAATTGTACAGAACTTCTACCAACGGCCTTAGTAGGTCTGGACCAGATTCCAAGCATTTATTTAGAGAAATGCCCTTATGTTCGGCCGCTGCATCCCATACTATTCTTGTTTTACTCGGTTTATTTGGATTGTGCACTGAAAATATTGGTAAATACCACTTACGCGGAAAATCCTTATTTATCTCGGACGAACTTAATTTGCGAATGTATTTTTTAGTTTCCATTTCATGGATAAGCTTTATAACTCTAGCCTTTAGATCACTGTCTTTGAAAAGTTTCCGCTCAAAACACATAAGCCTTTGCATTGCCATGTCGAAATTGTTTGGAAGAGTTAAATCATTTGATTTCCAAAATAATTTTGCCGTAAAACAATTGCCAGTGCGTTGAACATAGTCGTCAAATTTAAAGGCGAGACTATCTTCCGACTTTTCCATGTCGGTGCTCTCAACTCTCATAGCGTCAATCATAAGCTTATTCAAAGCCATGTTATTGTCACATTCACATACGTGCAGCTGAAAGTTGACTACCGCTGCTTTATTCGGTTCTTCATTTTGTCTCGATCCATAAACCACCCACCCGATTTTCGTTTTATTGGCGGCTGGTTCATGGATTTTGCCCTCTCTGAATTTTAACGGCATCGCCACATGTTTGTTGCTCAGGCCGATAATCATCTTTGGCACAGCGTTACGATACGAGTGTATCGGCAAACCTTTCAGATGAATGAATTTATCCGTTAACTCTTCCATACATAATGACTGTGTTGGCAGATCTAACTTCTCTACTGTTCGTACATTATGTAAGCTAAATTTTTTATTTTCTTTGCCTAAGGCTGAAATTTTAAAATCTAAGCTCTGAGAATCTTTTTCTATCCTAACCGAACCATCTGTCCAACGTAAGCATAATTCGGATCCGGATCCTTTTAGATTTAGCTTTTGAAGGACGTCTTTTTCTATCAACGTTGGACCTGATCCATCGTCTAACAGGGCATAAATGTTTATTTTTCCACTGTTCCCGTATACAGTAATTGGAAGAATTTTAAACAAGGTATGTGACGTTTTAGAAATCTGAAAGCCTACCATTTTTTGTTCCGTTTTTTCTTTTGTGTCTATTTTGTGCAGCCAACTATGATGCTTCGCCTTGCATTCTTCTAGACCGCATTCCTTTCTTTCCTTACAGAATCGCAAATCATGGCTCTTAAGACACGATCGACATAACTTGTGTTGTTTTATAAATTCCCACTTTTCGTGATATACCATTTTTTTAAATTTGTCGCAACTAGCGATGAAATGATTTTCTTTGCACATGGTACACTCCCGAGAGGTTTTTGCATTTTCTGATTCGACCTTTTTATTCTCACTAGCATTTTCATGAAATCCTACTCTTTGGTTTCTTTTCCTTTCTTCTTCACCTACGCTCGTTGAAAATTGAACAACTGAAGAGGCCGCAGTCGCAAGATTAAAAAGCCATTCGCTAAATTCTACCAAATTATATTTATTTTCGTGGCTCGCGTAAATGGCCCAATCTAAGCGTCTCTGCGCAGGAAGTTTATTAATTAGCTCACTGAGAAGAAGAGGATTACCAAGATGGGATTGAAGATTTGAAGCCTGCATGGTTGCTACGAGGTTTTTCACCTCCAATGAGAACGATATTAATGGCTCGAGGTTTTGGTTACTAATATTATTTGACTTACGAATCTTCACAAGTAAACTTTGAATTATATATTCTGGTTTACCGAATATCATTTTCAGTGATTCTATGACTTGTGGCACTAAATTAGGAATGAGTAGTTGACTACTGACGCACTCACGGGCTTTGCCTTTTAAGGCGCGCTGAAGGCGCAGCAAATTCTCATCGTTTGAGTACCCACAAATACGGGTTGAATGCTCAAAGCTACTTATAAAGCTAGGCCATCCTTCCGGCTTGCCGGAAAATTCGGGGAGCTCTTTGGGCACAGCTTGGCGCGCATATATCTGTTCTGATCGCAATACGCCTATCTGATTCCCTACGCTCGTTTCTTTTTCTTCATTGTAACGACAAGTGCGCGCAGTGGTTGACTCATGATTGCTATTTTTCTGACTGACCATGCGTAAACTTTTTTCTTGATTTAAGAGGATATATTTTTTACGTATGAACATCAAATTAGCTTGCCTTTCTTCCTCCAAGCACATCAGTTCGAAATTCAAATCAATTTGACTTACACCTTTGTTTGCTGACGTTTCTGCACCGCTGCCTTTTGCCTTAACCTCCGCAGATTGGGGTACTGGCCGCATATCGCTGACAGCTGACGTAGTTGCATTCGAGGGCTGCGCATTCTGATCTTCGCTATTCACATCGTTGTTGTTAACGTTGACACATGGTGCACATATCCACTCTTTTTCACTGACTTCGGCAGTGACGTTGACGCAACTGAAGTGGTACCATTTGTCACATCGGTCGCACTGCACCATATGGTCCACATCGATGTATTGCTTACATGATGCACACGCTTCCGGATCAAAGGTGACGTTACCGTCCCCAACCTTTTGCTGCTGTGGTGGAAGCTTCGGATCTTGACCAACGTTGTCGTTCCCCACGCCTTGCTTCTGATTTGCTGGGGTACTGCCTTTCCTTTTCTCCTTGGCTTTCGGAGTACTCATAGCTTTGTCTTTTCGTCTGCAATACTTTTCGAAATCCGTTTTTTGGCGGTTCAGAGTCGGGAAAGTCGCAACAAGAAAAACAACTTTAAAGATTTTGTTACGGATCTATTGGAATAATTGAGTATGCCAATTTTTGTAGTCGCTTAACCCTTTATTTTTAATTCGGTGCCGAAGGGCAGCACAAGATTTTTACATAAAACGGCGAAAGCGCTTTAAAGCTATAAAACAAAATAAATTTAATAAATTCTATCTATTCTAATAGGTATACTATTCTTACTTGGTTTACTTCCAATACTCTATAATTTTTAGCTTTCCAAAGCTATGATTTCGCTTTATAAAAGAATAAAGCATCCATTTGCTCTCAACGCGTTCAAAGAAAAGAAGGAGGAAACGGATGTGACTTAAATTCTACTTGTAACTTATTGTCACTTAGGCTCCTAATGCATATTACTTATTATAATTTAGCTTCTAGTGAATATAACATAGCTTGAGATCCCTCTCCAGAGCTGTGTTGCCAACATCAATCAATATCCAATATTGCTAGATCGGCAATATTGATCTATTTAAGCGGAGCTTCGATCTACGGAAGAGGACTTGCAGTTTGGAATCGAAAGTCTAATCAGATCCCAACTTTGTCGCACCTACTTACGAGCCAGGACGACAAAGTGTGGATCTCAGTGTTAGCTAGGGAATAAGGGCAGTAAAGTAAGCTAGAGTAGAACCTGTAAACATCATTAAAAGACTTTAATAAAGAAACACCTATGGAAAAGGAGTAAAGAGTGTTTTATTCAACGGAATCCTTTGTTGGCGCTTTACTAGAGGTCCTTCTCCCCAGCAGACACGCAACACTTCACAAAATTAATAATTCCGTTTAAACTTTGCGCCTTCAGCCAAACTTCAAACAATTCCTGGTTTTTTAAAACAATAGCCACTAAAAATTAAATATAATAATCGTCAATTATTAGTATATTTATTTATTTACTTACTCTTTTTTTTTTTAATGAAAACTATATTTTAATTTCAATATTTGATTTTTTATTTTGCAATTTCAATAAACAATTGTTTATATTTGTTTACATTTATTTTGACACTTTTCGCGTTTTGTTTTTATACCATATTCTGCTATAGTTTATATATTGCTAAATACTTAATTATATTTAGTGTTGACAACCACCTTAAATTATAACTAATAATGTTAAATAAGTTAAACTTCAACATTTTAGCCGTTGTGTTTGAATACACTGTGTGTAATTTTTTAAGTCACGGCAAATAACCATATACGCAAAAAACTTAAAAAATTTCGATGTTTTTTAACCTTTTTTCCCGTGTTCAGGTCCAGGTCCTATGGACCTGAACACGGGAAAAAAGGTAAAAAAAAAAATCGAAATTTTTTAAGTTTTTTGCGATTTTGACCTGGAAGGTGAAGTTTTTTGGATTTTATATGTTGGCAATTTTTGTTCCTTATGACAAGAACTACAACTTTGCCTCAGAGAGTAAATCGAAATTCTGAACGGTTTACAAGATATGAGCCTGAGAAAATGATCACATTTTTACGAAAATGATACCGAGGTCCCAAATCTTTGGGGGCCCATAAAACAAAAAGTGCATGACTTTGGGGAAAATTGGGAGACACGGGTCTTTTTTTTTTTAGTTTTTTATCACGTAGTGGTGTCCGTATATGGTTATTTTTTTTGGTGTTGCACTGTGTATATACGCTTTCGAACTGTGTTCAATTGTTGGTAATTAGTGCATTTCCGCCTGTATTTTGGACCTTTACGAAAACTTGAATAACTCCGAAATCGCAACGAATTTTAATATAATTTTTTTTTTTATTTTTAGAAGATATCATAGGCAATAAAATATCAAAAATTAGAGGAGGTCATTTTTTTAAAATTTTTTAAAAATCTTTTGAAATTTGCATAGTTTTTGCATTTTTCCCAATATTTTTACCTATTTCACATGCATATTTATACATTGTTCAATAGAAATATTAACAAAAACAATATAAATTATTAAATTTTAGGGTTTTTTCTTGCATACAATATATATTTTGTACAAACTTATTTGCAAAATTTCCTGGTATTTGTTTGTATGTGCAATTAATAATTTTATAACCTAATTTTAGTGCTCCATAACATGGAACATAAATCCGAAATCGCAACAAATTTGTTAAATTTTAACTTTTTTTTATGATAAGCGCCTATTACTTAATAACATATAAAAAAATTAGAGAGGTCATATTTCGCATAATTATACCTTTTCCGAAGGAAAGGGTATATTAAGTTTGGCTCGGAGTATGTAACATGCCAAAGGAGTCGCGATAGATATAGACATATATATATATTCTTGATCAGGGTGACAAGAGGAGTCGATCTAGCCATGTCTGTCTGTCTGTCTGTCTGTCTGTCTGTCTGTCTGTCTGTCGGTCACACTTTAGTTTTTCGTAATTTACTCCTAAGCCATGAAAGATATCATATTGAAATTTGGCATGGACTTGAACCAGATAAATGTCCGAAAAACTGCATACAAATTTTTTTCGTAGTCCCTTCTTGGGTCGTGGGAAGTGGTTCAGAAGTTTCAAAAATCACGATTTTTAACGTTTTTCGTGGATAACTTTTTTACTATACATCCCAGCTTATTGAAATTTGGTGTGTGTATAGCTACTATGTAGACTTAAGCTTTCGCTGAAAGAAATTGCGACATCGCTATATTTATGGTCATCATTCTACACCAGTGGCGTAGGTAGGATTTTGAAAAGGGGGGGGGGATGAAAAATAGTAATAAGTTTTGAAAAACTCAATAAAAACTCAAACTAAGACAAGATATATTATTTCAAATTTCATTGTATCACACAATTATGTTGGCATTTCATGCCGGTTGAACCACATTTTAAATCAAAGAATGAAATTAAGCCGCCTTGGTTTTTTTGAAAGTTCATCAAGAACTTCATCTGCACATATAGGAACATTTTTGTGTAAGGCCAAAGCTGCCAGGCCATTGAGCCGATTCTGAAATTAATTGAAATGGCTGATTTAAACAAAAAACCTAGAGAAAAAGTTATAATATACCTGTCCAATTGAGTTCCTTAAATAATTTTTAATGCGCTTTAAGCATGAAAATGTCCTTTCGGCTGTACTGGTTGATACTGCCAGCGTTGCTATAATTTTAAGCAGAAGATAAGTGGCTGGAAATGTTTCTTTTGGACAAACATCTATACTATAGATTCTATAGCATCAATAGCATTTTTCGGCGAGATTTGTTTACGACTTAGATATTGCCTCCAAATCATAACTTCCGCCATTACAGCTGATGATGAGCAAGGAAAAAATTCCTCGTAAAATTTTACAGTTTTCTCCAAATTTGTGTTAGACAAGCTATCATCAGTCTTTGAAATCTTGATAACACATTTTTATGGTTAGAGAACCGAATTCGTCATCGATTATTCGCAAGCATAGATCTAAAAGGGCACCCTTGTGCAGGGTACACATGGGCACATGGGGACGCAAACAAATATGATTCTAAAAAACTCACACGCAACAATCGTGGTTTTTACTTCGTGCATATATACCGAAGTTAAAACACATTCATTCCTTCACATTTTATGCGGCATAGGGGGGGGGGGATATATCCGCTTTATCGCCCCCCTTACCTACGCCACTGTCCTTCACATTAGAAAAAAACACTCTTTCTCTTATTCTCATATCTGAATACAAAAATGATTTTTTTTTTTTGCTTCTTCTGGTTGAGTATTTTGCCGCCAAATAAAGTCGTCACTTATGGTTAAATTTTGACCATGACCACCATTCGCGAAATTCGCAAAATTTGATTTTCACTATTTTGAATTGAGGATTTCGCAGCTAGACAAAATGTCCTCTAACGGTTAAAACTTGACCATGCTCACCATCCGCGAAAATTTTGTGCTTAATAATAATCTCGAGTTTTAGAAGCTAAATCGAAGTACAGATAAGGTATAAATAGATACCCAAGCTAGAACAACGAAAACGGCAGGAATTTTTGTTAAGGTAATGTTTTAACATATTTTAGGCTGAGGAAAAGGTATGTGTGCAATCGGCTTTGCCGATGTAAACTTCTTTACTTGTTTTTTTTTTCAATTTTGAAATTCTGTGAAATGTTCAATTTTTCAGTATTTCACATATTTTTTTTAACAGTAATAATATTTTGTATATAATAATAATTTATATACACGAATACTTTTTTATGATTGTAAATAAGCTACACTTCAATTTGATATATGAAACTTGGGTATTTATAGTTGTATACTTACTCTTTATTCGATTTGAACCCGCGCATATGCAATAATTGTGCAAAACAACAAAAGTTCACATTTTGCATAAGACAACTTCAAAGGCGTGTTGTGATCGCAAAACTAAAGATATCGGCAAGAAAATTTGGGAATTTCTAATTCAATGTATTCTCTAAGAATCCATAAAAAAAAATTATTCAAAATCTGCACTTTATTTTTACGATTTTTGGCCGCACTCGGCACACTGTGCGTCGTCCTAAATTTCGTTCCTATTAAACGATTGAAAGTGCGTAACAATTCCCCATGGTTCAACTCTAGATTATGCCATTTGAGAAACTTAAATAAAAAAGCCATTGTTGTGATATAGGGAGCTAGCGCTCAGACACAGTCGAGCGTATAACCGTTCCTTTATTCCAACACCTATAATTTGGTGCTCCGACAAAGTCGAGCGTATCAATGTTCCTATAAACCTCTTTAAATAAAAGAGTGAAATTTCGATTCTATCTTTTCTTTATTTAATGATCCTTATGTCTATGACAGGATTTATATTCACTGAAAAAATGCCAACACTACTTTACAATTTTCCTATTTCCTTATTTATACTTTTCATGCCGTGGCTCGTATGTACGCACGTCAAAAGCAGAGACTTCCGAAAACCAGTCTGATCTTTCTGCGTTCGAAGGTCCCTTTTTATAGGCCAATATTCCTGATCGGCAATATTGGATATCGCAGATGATGTTTTCCAAAACCTCTTGCATAAGATTCACCTGCAAGTCTATCTTTGGTGCTGCTATTCTCATATCGTCGTTGTTGTTGTTGTAGGTCGGTGTTTGGTGGCGTTGAACCTTGCGCAGAACTTATGACGCGTCAGCTCGTGCCTCCCGTGTTTTCCCTTGCTCGCCGAAAGCTCGCCAAAGCTATCCCGTTGTTAGTGTGTTGTTGTTGTTGCCAGCGATCAAACTCTTCGGCATAGCTTAGACAGTTGCAATGTTGACTTGCCGGCTCGTGTCCCTCATACTTGACACCTAGCTGTCCGTGCCTATAATTGCTGTCGCTCCGTTAATTCTCTCCCGCCGTTCTAATTCTCGGGTTTCACTCACTGGCTTTTAGCATTGCAATCGTGGGCTTGGAGTGATTTCACAACCGTTGCCGTCTGCCGAAACTCCTGGGTCTCATATTACATTCATTGCATTTGGGCGATTACTGCTAAGGCCAATTTCACAATTGCACTGGTTGAGTCTTCGCGCTGGTTCTCGTTGTTGCACTTTTTATGGCGAAGATTGGGAGGTATAGCATGGTTGTGCGTCTGTGACTCGCAACATCCCTCCCCTCCTTGAAGAAAATCGCTACGACAGCGATTACGGAACACTGGATGTTTTTGTGCCACGTATTAATTGGGTACATCGTGCCTGATACGAATGTTGCTTAAATTCGTGCTTTAAAAAAACCAGGCTGTTGATGTTCTTGTGACGGTGCTCTGATGCTGTTATTGCTGCAAGTATGATTCGGCCTTGGCAATGGTTAGCCTTGAAGATAAAGTGGGTATGGTAGAACGCTGTATTGTGATATTAACACGGTTGGTACAAAAATTTTCCCGTTCAGGGGTCCGTGCTGGCTCCCCACTCCTTGTATCTTATAGATGTCGACTTTGGCTAATTTCGATAGTTAAATAGTTGAAGAATTGATGAAGGTAATTTCGAAGAGTGCGATTTCTGGATGCTGGATTCGGCGTTGTTGAATACTTATTTGTAGATGCTTAAATATATGTGACATTCTCTGTTTTCGTTTATTTTGAACTTTATTAGAACGAAGTTCTTTATGAAACGATAGCGACAGGGTACCTACTCGAGAAAAAGTAAAAAACCGCTATAAAATCCGTGTTACCTAAATTGAAGTTCGCAAAAAAGGGTATAATAACCTTTGCAAAAAGAAAGAAAAAAACATATATTTACTTAAAATGACTTCCTGATGCGGCCGAGATATTATACTTTTTTAGGCGACACTTATTTCCGACGATATCCCGAAAAAACAATTAATTATTAAATTCAGAAACTACACAGACACATACAAGCATAAATGCATTCAAACAAAACAAAACAAGATGTGGTGCTGCCAGACTGAACGTTTTCAGAATAACTCCGATTAGTAGGTTTTTGCAAATATATAAGGGCATTTTAGGTAACTTATAATTTTTTGCGCTATCAAAGTATCCGTCAATTCGTAAATAATTAAAACTTATTTAAAATCATCGTCTGCACCTTGGGGGCTGCGGATGTAATAATGAAAAATATCGATACTTTAAAACATCTTTATGTATGAAAATTCGCATTTTCGAGACTATCTCATTTGCGATGGAAAACCCTTAACACGTATGCTTTTTCAGTTCCAGTATATTCTGCTTATCTAACTTAGCACTTTGAGGGCTCAACGCTGTTAAAGTAAATTGAAAGGAAGTAACGAGCTCACTACTTTGAAGAAAGGAAATCAGAGTTGAAATAACGATGACAGGTCGACAGAAATATAGGAAATGTCTGACTTAAATGCAACCCTGTGAGTCCGATTACTTGTAATAAGCGTATGCGTTCAAGTAGCGAAAGTAAGTCAAAGTACTTATTTGTTTTTATACCCAGCGTAAGCAGGGTATATTAGGGTATCTTGTAACAGCCAGAATTACGCTCCGCAGATATAGACATATCTATATATATTTTCTTGATCAGGATCAAAAATTGAATCGATTTAGACATGTCCGTCTGTCCGCCCGTCCGTGTCCGGATCTCCTCCGAAACGGCTGGACCAATCAAGTCGAAATGTGGCACACAGGTATATCGGGGTCCGAGTATGATCCTAACTAAAAATGGAAGACCTCCGCTCACTGACACGCCCACAAATGAATTTAATGTGTTTTCAGTAAAATGCTTGTAACTTGCGACCCACTCAACACATTTCATTGATATTTGGTGTACTGGTAAACTACGAAAAGGAACATATCCTGGAGAAAAATGGACGCCGTCCTCCTCGAGCCACGCCCACATATAAGGGTTTATCGTAACTTATGAAGTACAAAGCGTAGAAACTTCAAATTCGCAACATAGGTTCACCAAAGCGAATGTAAGGTTTAGGGAAAAAAATGTATGTGGCCCGCTTACTGCCACGCCCACAAATGAAGATTTTTGGTAACTTCCGAAGTAAAAGGCGTAGAAGCTTCAAATTCGCAACATAGGTTAACCAATTTGAACGATAGGTGCAGGAAAAAAAGTTATGTAGCCCGCCCAATGCCACGCCCATAAATGGAAATTTTTCGGACCATAGTGCGCCAATAATGTCGGGACGCTGGGTATTTCAAAGTCGCGCTTGGCCGACCTTAGCTTTCTAACTTGGTTCCACATGTGTTTGGTATTGGAAATTTACTTGCAGCTTTAGAGCGTAGAGCCCTTTAGCGCCCATGTAAGTTACATACCAGCACAAAAATATTCTACGACAGCATTTTTGTCTGTATTTGTATGAAAATTTCTCTTTTAGCTGCATTCAACTTAGGTGCACATTCGCTTTAACAGCATTCTGTTTTTAGTTTTTGAATCTCTTTTGAATTTCAAACGCTTTCCTATCGACCTAAAATGCCTTTGCTTTATTAGAATTTTTCAAAAATGTTGATGCAAAATTAATAAACCTGGTTTAAGCTCTCATAGCGACTATCATTTGAAAGTTTAAACCATCAAAAAGTTTGAGCTAGGTTGAAGACGATAAACCTCAATTTTTTTTTCATTTCATTTTACTGCATTTTTTTATTTCTAGTCAGTTATGAAAGATTTTTCCTTTTATTACAAAAGTTAAATATGTTTTTTGTTAATAAAATTAATATTTGGACGGCGTTTTTTTAAGAATTCAAGTGTTGTTAAAGACATTCTGATATGTTACTCAAAAATACAGCAAAAAATTTCGGGTAGGTGCGCTTTTCGCGTAAGTGCATAAAATTGTCTGGAAAATACTTGAATGCAGCTAAGCAGAATATACTGCATCGCATTTTCGCTTGTGAAAAACAGTTGAAAACAACAAACAGCCGTCTTGTATACACATATTTTTCGATTAATAAAAACAATTGAGTTTTGCGAAAAACCTTGCTGCGAATTATATTGACTAACATTTATAAATACCATAACGAACTTCGTTCTTATCTGGTGTCCTATGACACAACTCAACTTGTTTATTTATTTTTTGTTTTTTTTCTCTCTCTTAATTTCTATCTATATATTATTGAAAATGTGATTTAAAACTTTTTTTCGCAACCCGGTTTTTTTGTTATTATTTTTTTTTTTTTTTGTACGCTTCATGAGGTTGAATCCTTTATGTATAAGTATATTTTTATAAATACTTACATATATCTTCATCTTTTTGACTTACTTTTGTGATTTCGAATATGTTCGTTTTTCTTATTTATATTCCTTATATTCTCTTCTTCATATCAAAATTTTAATTATCGATTTATTTAAACTATTTTTATTAATAGATATTTACTGAAAATTAATTTTTTTTTATACGTTTCCTTTAAAGCTTTTCTTTTACAGTTGTCAAAATGGTTTGATTTCTTATTGTAAATATTTGAATATTGGTTTTAATTAGTGTCTTTTTTTCGATAGTTTTATAATACTTGTTTATTATTTTGAGCTGTGTTTTGTTAATTATTTCTTTAAGTTTTTTATTTATTTTCGAGTATCTCCTTTTTTTATATACTTCTGTTACTTTCTCCAAAAAAAAATTGGTTTTTTTTCATATTCTTTTCATCTAAACAGTAAAAGGTGTTATATAAGCGCAAAAAAACCTATGTTTTCAAGGTATTGATTTTAAATTAAACGTGTTTTGAGTATATAAAAATATTTTGTGAATGTCTGTATATACTTTTCTATATTTACCAATTTATTTTGCCTCGCTTGCTCTACCGGCTCGCTATCGTCTTTGTGGTCGGACTCCTTGGTTAACCTAAAAAAAATAATTAAAATTCATATTATGTACCCTGAGCCCCTCCTGGTTGTTTCAAAGTCATGGCGCTCTTTGCCTATAAAGGTGCCCTTACAATATGAGATAAAACCGATGTTGAAAAAACTTTAAAATTCGTATGTTAAATATTTTAAAAACAATTTTTTTTTAAACTCTATAGGCTGGTCTCCAGTTCCCCAAGGAATGAAAAACTCCATATAAAAAGAAATGCTTAAGAAATATTTCTTTAAGAAATTTTCTGCATGCAGTCCCCAGTTCGGCAAAAAAGTAGTACATATTTTAAAACGTTTTTTTGACATAAAATGTGCACGGTAACCCAGGCTATCAGAAATAATTGCAAATGAATTGTTTCTTGGAGAAATTTTGACAAGGGAGGTAGGTCAGTTGTGATTGTATAGAAATAGTGCATCCATTTTTCGGGTTTTTTCAAAAAAACATGGAGAAAAACCCCAAAAAACCAAAAACGCTTAATAAATTTCTCAAACGAGAATAAACGCGAATTGATATCGCTTGATAAAGAGAGTAGAAGAATTTGCGCGCTTTTTATTCTGAACGTTTATAATCGCGCCTTTTTAATTTCTGTGTTTCGTTTCACTTTTTTGACACATGTGACATATGACAGATTGCCTCTGTTGCACTAAAAAGTTCTGTAGTACTACCTTTTTTCCTCGGAGAAAAAAATAGAAAATTTCTGCTGACATTCCTTACCGAACTGGAGACCAGCCTTATTCTTTGAAGCAGGAAAAAAAATCCGAAATTTATTTAAATAATTTGTTTTTCGTCGCCATTCCTTATAAAGATATCGGAATAAGCGATATTAAAAATAAATTTTTTGTGACAATAAAGATAAAAACCGTCAGCTATCGTTTTAATCGAGATAAACAGATGTTTTTTGGAAAAATATTTTAATATTTAATCAGACTACGGCACATTGTAGTTATGGCGAAAAATTTGTCTAGATGTTTTAAATCTATTGTATGTGTCTTTTGCAAGAAATTTAATTTAGATTTTCTTTGTTTGAGAACAGATTCTTTAACAAATTTATTAAGTGCTTTTATTGTGGAGAAAAATTTTTGAATTGATACTTGCATTACATTCGGACTTTTGAAGTACTCGCAGAACGTCAACTTTCTAAATTCTGATTCTTCCTTTAGGTTTACTTTTTCAACCGATACCTTCTCGAGGGGATTTTTATGTCTATCTGGTGGGTTTACTTTCAAAATAACTTCACCTACTTCTTTATTACCATTTGTGCCATCTCTTCTAGTACCTCAAGAATTATCCTCGACCTCCTTGTCGAATTGAACTTCTTTATTACTATTTTTACCCCAAAAATTATCCTCGACCTTCTCGTCGAACTCGTACTTTAAATCATTAGACTTTTTATTCACAACATCCCCACCGCTAGATAGTTCCTTCTTATCCTTAACTCCTTCTTTCTGAATTTCCCTATCCTCCAACACTAATTTCTCGCAAATTGGCGCCACCTTCGCTTCCCTCGCTGCTTCTGCAATACAAATCTTATCTATGTTGGGAACGACGAGTTGAAGTGACTCTGATTGTTTGTGCTCTGAATTGTAAGAATGTGCAATATTTACGTTGTTTTCAATGTTCAAATTTTCTACAAATCTGCTTTGTTCTGACTCGTTTAAGCTAGTTCGGTTTTTTAGCACTTCTGACTTAATCAAACTTTTATCCGACCCAGTGTCCACTAACAAGGTAACCCTATCATTTATAGTTTGTCCACAAGGAAATACTACAAATATGTCGTCGGACACTGACTGCGAACCCTCGATGTTAAGTGCAGATTCATTATTGTTACTGACTTTTTCTCTATTAAACTGTTTTTTGTGTTCATCCCAAGATTTTATGAGCCCGAACACAGCTTACTATGGCATTTTCGATTAAAAAACTTAAAATAAATAACACAAAAGATATCGATAAAAATAAAAATTTTAGAATATCTTCCTTTTTATTCATCAAATTTTCAATCCTTTTGCCTTCTTTAGCTGGTTCTTTTTTATTGTCTACGTGGCAAAGAGAAATGACACTTCCTCTGTCTTGCCCCTTTTCTTCAATTTCATTAAAATTTTCTTTATTTTTCTTTTCAGTAATAATTCCTTTTCACTATCTATGTTTTTCAGCTTAAAGCTTTTCAAATCTTCTTCTACATCTTCTAATATGCCATTCAGACGACATCGAAATCCCGGGATTTTGGCACTTTCGAGGATTTCATTCGATATCCAGTCGAAATCCAGGGGATTTCCCATACAAATAAATGTCAAACGAAATCCGGTCAGAAATTGGATTTCAACGAAAACCCAAGGGAAATCCGGAACAAACTGAATGCAACTCTGTGTTTTTCGATAAGTATCGATGAAATGCTGCAACACTAGTGTCAAATTTTGAAAAAACCAAAGTAAACAAATAGGCAATGCTGCCACACGCAAACAAAAAATTCCCTACAAACAAACAAAAATCCCTACAATTCTTTACCACAAATACCGTTATATATTTTTTTAAAAATAATTTGCCTCTTGCCTACAAAAATGTACGAGTGGCCATGAATATGGTAGGCAAATATTTTTGAGAATCTTTCTGGGTAGTCTGGAACTCTGACACGTACCTAAAGTCATTTGAAATTTTGTTTTTTCAAAAAATAACAAATACCATATTAATTTTCAAATTTATAGACTATCGACGCTTAACGAGAGCTTCGACCGAACTTTTTCAAACAACACAGGTTGGCTTAGTTCTTATTTAGTTTTTTTAATTTTATGACAACCAAATTTATACAAAATTTATTAAATATTTTGGAATACATCACGAATTCCGTACATTTGCCGATTTTAAGAAATCTGTCCTTTTGTCCCTAAATGTCATTTTTTGTTAAAAAAAAAATCCCCAAAAATTTTTAAGGAAATTTCCCTACAATTGGCAGCACTACAAACAGATGAATGGCTGTCAAACCAAATCTTCTCAATGTCGATATTGTCGTGTGAACGCTTGGATTTCGATATGGATTTCACGAAATCCAAGTGTCGAAATCTCGGGATTTCGATGCTCGTCTGAATGGCTTATAAGAGTATTTTTGAAAATTCTAGCTCATCTTCTTTTATTTTATATTCTTCCTTGTTATCTACGAATTCTACTTTCTCTTTATTTGAGGAGACTAGATTAGGCCTATAAATTTTGAAATTTAATATGGCGTTCCAGTCTATTGGCCTTGACCGGGCCGCTGCAAGTTTCCCTGGCCATTATTTATCATTTGTTGCTCTTTACAAAATTTGGATGTATGTCCAAACTGTGAGCAATTGAAACATTGAATAATTGCGTTATTCGAAGGTTGGTTTCTTTCATTTCCTCCCGCGTTAAAATTTTCTGCTAAAATTCTACTAAAATTTTTCCCTCTCTGTTGATTCTGGACTCGCCGAAATGGTTCATTCTTCTGTTGCTGCATGTTATTAGAACGAAGTTCTTTATGAAACGATAGCGACAGGGGACCTAGTCGAGAAAAAGTGAAAAACCGCTATAAAATCCGCGTTACCTAAATTGAAGTTCGCAAAAAAGGGTATATTAAGGGTCCTCATGCAACGCATTAACACCGTGTAAGCTGAGTGAAGTTCGTAAAACTGTCAAATTTTGTATGCAATTTTGACAGTTTTACTTACTTCACTCAGTTTACACGGTGTAAATGTGTTGCATGAGGACCCAAAATAACCTTTGGAAAAAGAAAGAAATATACATATATTTACGTAAAATGACTTGCTGATGCGGCCGAGATATTATACTTTTTTAGGCGACACTTATTTCCGACGATATCCCGAAAAAACAATTAATTATTAAATTCAGAAACTACACAGACACATACAAGCATAAATGCATTCAAACAAAACAAAACAAGATGTGGTGCTGCCAGACTGAACGTTTTCAGAATAACTCCGATTAGTAGGTTTTTGCAAATATATAAGGGCATTTTAGGTAGCTTATAATTTTTTTGCGCTATCAAAGTATACGTCAATTCGTACATAATTAAAACATAATTAAACCATAATTAAAATCATCGTCTGTACTCCGGGGGCTGTGGATGTAATATCGGTGTGAAAAATATCGATACTTTAAAACATCTTTATGTATGAAAATTCGCATTTTTGAGACTATCTCATTTGCGATGGAAAACCCTTTACACGTATGCTTTCTCAGTTCCAGTATATTCTGCTTATCTAACTTAGCACTTTGAGGGCTCAACGCTGTTAAAGTAAATTGAAAGGAAGTAACGAACTCACTACTTTGAAGAAAGGAAATCAGAGTTGAAATTTCGATGACAGGTTGACAGAAATATAGGAAATGTGTGACTTAAATGCAACCCTTTGAGTCCGATTACTTGTAATAAGCGTATGCGTTCAAGTAGCGAAAGTAAGTCAAAGTACTTATTTGTTTTTATACCCAGCGTAAGCAGGGTATATTAAGGTATCTTGTAACAGCCAGAATTACGCTCCGCAGATATAGACATATCTATATATATTTTCTTGATTAGGATCAAAAATTGAATCGATTTAGACATGTCCGTCTGTCCGCCCATCCGTGTCCGGATCTCCGCCGAAACGGCTGGACCACTCAAGTCGAAATGTGGCACACAGGTATATCGGGGTCCGAGTATGATCCTAACTAAAAATGGAAGACATCCGCTCACTGCCACGCCTACAAATGAATTTAATGTGTTTTCAGTAAAATGCTTGTAACTTGCGAACCACTCAACACATTTCATTGATATTTGGTGTACTGGTAAACTACGAAAAGGGACATATCCTGGAAAAAAATGGACACCGCCCTCCGTGAGCCACGCCCACAAATAAGGGCTTATCGTAACTTGTGAAGTAAAAGGCGTAGAAGCTTCATATTCGCAACATAGGTTGACCAAGACGAATGAAAGGTGTACGAAAAAATTTTATGAGGCCCGCCCACTGCCACGCCCACAAATGGAGATTTTTCGTAACTTCCGAAGTAAAAGGCGTAAAAGCTTCAAATTCGCAACATAGGTTCAACAAAGCGAATGAAAGGTGTAGGAAAAAAATGTATGTGGCCCGCCCACAAGTGAAGATTTTTCGTAACTTCCGAAGTAAAAGGCGTAGAAGCTTCAAATTCGCAACGTAGGTTCACCAAGGCGAATGAAAGGTGTAGGGAAATAATTTATGTGGCCCTCCCACTGCCACGCCCATAAATAGAGAAGCAAAACATAGTGCGCTCATAACGTCGGGACGCTGGGTATTTCAAAGTCGGGCTTGACCGACTTTAGCTTTCTTACGTGTTTGTTAATAAAATTAATATTTGGACGGCGTTCTTTTAAGAATTCAAGTGTTGTTAAAGACATTCTGATATGTTACTCAAAAATACAGCAAAAAATTTCGGGTAGGTGCGCTTTTCGCGTAAGTGCATAAAATTGTCTGGAAAATACTTGAATGCAGCTAAGCAGAATATACTGCATCGCATTTTCGCTTGTGAAAAACAGTTGAAAACAACAAACAGCCGTCTTGTATACATATATATTTCGATTAATAAAAACAATTGAGTTGTTTTAATGGAATAGATGTTTCGACTGTTTTCTGCATGGAGGTCTTCTGACTCTTCTGCTAATTTTATCAAGTCTGAAATTTTGTTTATCCTTTGAACCTTCTAGTCTATTCTGCATATACGGATTTTTTACCCCAAAAATGAATTTGTTGGTTGCCAGTTTCCCATATTCGGCTAATGCAGATAATGCTTCTATGTCATTCCAGGACTTTTTAATTAAAGCTTCTGCTTCATTTAATAAAAATTCTATTCTGCCACCGAATTCCGATGCTCTCTCGTCCTCCTGTTGTCCCGCGCTAGCTATTTCTGACCTTATAGTTTCCAAGCTTCGCCTTTTTAAAAATTCTCTTTTTATTAAATCGCAAAATTTATCTTAACTATTTATTGTTCTCCAGCTTACTTTCGTGTAAGCCATGCCTGTTAATCGGGTTTTAATGCACTTTATAATGTCTATTATATTGAAATTATCAACTACTTTTTTTAATAATGTGACAAACTTATCTACCTCTAAGCTCAGCTCTGGATTTTTTGACCCCGAAAAGTATGGTACAAGTCGATTGACCTTTTCCATCAATTTATCTACTTCTGGTGGATTCGACATGTTTATTGGTGGTAAATTTATATTCGTGGGTGTTAAAAACGCTCTGTATTTGTCCTTGTTTGGGTTTTCCTCTCTCACTAACTCCCTTGATTCTCTTAAAATTATTTTTTTAAAGTGGTTCTAATTCTTAAAAAAAAATAAATCCATCAGACGGGGCTCAACGTTATTACACTTTCAAAATTTTTTGTGCACTCACCATTTGATGTTCCAATTTCGGTGCTCGATTCGCCGCTTTCTTTTCGTTTTGTGCTCGCTGAAAATGTCACCAGTTTATTTTCTGAGTTGGGCTGCTACCGTCGGTTTCAGTATCAAATTTTTATTTTTCGGATTGTAATAAAAATTTTTCTATTTTCCTTTGCCTTTTTATTTATTTTTTAGTGGAAAAATTTTCTCTCTGCTTAGACAAAAGGATCATACAATATTTAAATTTTTTGTGGCACTTATTTATAAAAATTTTCCTTCAAAGCTACATCGTCATAGCACGCTTAAAAACGTTATTTGGTGATATTTCACTTCGCTCAGACTTTCCCAATCGTGTGCGTTTCTTCGACACGGGAGTCTAGAGTTTTGCTTATTCGGTTCTGGTATCGCCAGCAATTAAGACTAAAAAAAGGTCCTGCTTCAGCTGGACTCTTTGACTCAATGTCCTGCCGCACCACGTTTTAGGCTAACTCTGCTTCGGAAACTCTTTTCAGTGATTTTAAATTCTCGCAATCGTGTGCATTTCTTCGACACGGGAGTTTAGAGTTTTGCTTATTCAGTACTGGTATCGCCAGCGATTAAGACTAAAAAAGGTCCCGCTTCAGCTCGAATCTTTTAACTCAATGTCCTGCCGCACCACGTCTTAGGACAATTCCTATCGATGATTCGTATCCAACTGAAAGCCAGTCGAATACCGGCTGCGCCAACTAATGTTGGGATATAGGGAGAACAAGCGCTCAGACAAAGTCGAGCGAATAAAATGTTCCTATAAACCTCTTTAAATAAAAGAGTGAAGTTTCGATTCTATCTTTTCTTTATTTAATGATCATTATGTCTATGACAGGATTTATGTTCACTGTAAAAATGCTAACACTACTTTACAATTTCCCTATTTCTGATCTTTCTGCGTTCGAAGCTTCCTTTTTATAGGCCAATATTCCTGATCGGCAATATTGGATATCGCTGATGATGTTTTCCAAAACCTCTTGCATAAGATTCACCTGCAAGTCTATCTTTGGTGCTGCTATTCTCATATCGTCGTTGTTGTTGTTGTAGGTCGGTTTTTGGTGGCGTTGAACCTTGCGCAGAACTTATGACGCGTCAGCTCGTGCCTCCCGTGTTTTCCCTTGCTCGCCGAAAGCTCGCCAAAGCTATCCCGTTGTTAGTGTGTTGTTGTTGTTGCCAGCGATCAAGCTCTTCAGCATAGCTTAGACAGTTGCAATGTTGACTTGCCGGCTCGTGTCCCTCATACTTGACACCTAGCTGTCCGTGCCTATCATTGCTGTCGCTCCGTTAATTCTCTCCCGCCGTTCTAATTCTCGGGTTTCACCCACTGGCTTTTAGCATTGCGATCGTGGGCTTGGAGTGATTTCACAACCGTTGCCGTCTGCCGAAACTTCTGGGTATCATATTACATTCATTTCATTTGGGCGATTAGTGCTAAGGCCAATTTCACAATCGCACTGGTTGAGTCTTCGCGCTGGTTCTCGTTGTTGCACTTTTTATGGCGAAGATTGGGAGGTATAGCATGGTTGTGCGTCTGTGACTCGCAACACCATGAACAAATTATAATAATCTTAAGCGGATTCCGATCGTTTAAGCGTTCTCACTTTGAGTAAGCAGTTTGGTATTTTGCATAGGTTATTGTTTACACAATATATGGTAGACGTGGAGCTTAATATAAAATCTAAGCCTACATAGCAATGAAGTTATATTAATGCCAAGCGTAAAACTTACAGCTTACCGTCTACATTGTGTTTTGGTGATTCAGTCCCAACTGACACGTGCGAGTCATGCAACTTATTTTTAACAGGCCTATAAAAACCATTCCAGCTGTACAACTATCTTGAACATTGAGCTGTCCAACAATTTCATTAACAATTTTACTTTTGAAAAGACATGAAAGCGTTCTCTCCTTTATTCTTCAGACTCCTTTCTAACTCAGTTCATCTCCTTTAAGGGTCACTCTTTAATAGCTGCACATGCGAAGGCACTTTTCTGGAGCCATGGCAATCAAGTTCTATATAACCAATTTATAAATGGGGTAGTCGTTATGATGTTCGTAACTAAAGGCCCGTTAGATCAGCCTGTACAAATCTTTCTTTATTATCAAACCATACTATTAGTTCGTTCGAATTTCAAGCGCAAACGGATGTCATTTATACGGATTTTTCTAAGGCTTTCGATAAAGCTGATCATTGAAGTTTGCTTAACACGCTTTATTCCTTCGGAATCCGTGGCTCTTGGCTACCGCAAGGTACGCAGTGTGGGCAATTACTATTGTTAACACTCACCACATTTTTCACTCTTGTGCGTTTGTTATTTCGTTTTGTTATCAGGCATGGACAACACCTTACGTTGTCCTTAGGTACATGCAATTTAACACAAAGCTAAACTGCTAAGATTGGACTTAAGGTCTAATCATTTGGTGGCCCTTTAACATTTATAGCCTAGACAGACGTATACCATAATCGCCTTTATTTGCAATTTTGTGGATTTAAGACGGCTCAACTGTAGATGTAAATAGGATTAAAATGAGATTAATCGTAGTTAGATCGACTTGTCAAATAGTGGTTTTTGCTTAGAATCCACTTTTGTCGCTGCCAACCCTGGCTGAAATTCGGAAAAATTCGTGCAACAGTGCTGACATTTGTCACTTGTATTTGCGTTTGTGTTTGTCGTTTACGTTGAATAGAGAATGGATCTTTCTTCTGTAAGTAAATAATTATTTATCTGAATTCATATACTTGTAAAACAATTCAATAGAAACATTCGTTTTTTGGACAGGAATTCGAGCCGCAAAATAAAAAATGAAGATTATCATGAAGACGAAAAAGTTTTTTTGAGTTCTTGGGAACGATCAGCTTCGTAAGTGCTAAGGCAACTTGCATATTTTTGCGAGAATGGCCAAAGAAATGGGCACAAAGTTTTCAGGAGAAGACGTAAAAATAAAAATAAAAAACTATACGCAAACATATAGGTAAGTAAGAGTTGGACAAGAGTTATTCAAAATGAAAATTTCATTATATTTTTGTAAGCAATGCGGCAAATGACATTGTTGTGGACGAAAATTTGTTATATGTGAGTATAAAAACAAATAATCCTACTAATAAACCCTCAAACGAATCATTTTAGGAGTTTCTGGATTCAGATCCGAACTTAGAACCCGAAGTTAAAATGGTGAAACAAACACCGTTTGAAGTGTCGTTGCCATTGTCTTCAATAACATCAACGTCGTCCACAGAAGCAAGCTGTGATTTCTCAGGGCCTTCCAACAGTAACGCTAATGCTTCCAGACGAAGAAAAAAGACACATCAAAGCGATACCCTGGATGCTCTTAAAGAATAAAATGAGGAGCATTTGGCACTGCTTCGACAAGTTGTCCAAAAAAATGAAGCGTTGTCGAACGAAATTATAAATTTAATGAAGGCGCAAAGCGAGAAGGATGACAGAATAATGTCTGTTCTCGAAAAATTTGTTGATAAGTTTTAAGTATGAAAAGCTCAGCCTACAATTTTAAAATAATGACGGTGGTTCGTTACAAAATGGACTGATTAGATACTTTGTGATTTTTTTTATGAAAGATAAAGTTTTTTTTTATACAGAAGGAGTCTATTTAAGTTTTTATTTTATTTTTTTTATTAAACCTTATTTTTTAAATAGTTTTAATGAATAAACGCAGTCACACACACAGTAAAATTGAGTCTTTTGGAAAATTGTTATTATTTGCTTATCCAAAAATGTTCAATTGCACTTATTAGTGCAGTCATTTGCAGCTTCTGAACATTCACCGTGCAACGCAAACGCAATTGCATCCCTCACGGTCTTTCCGTTTATACTGTAGTCACCAACTCTCGTTGTTGAAAAAGTCTGCGTTTTGCTGTTTGCTGCTTCAGCTTCTTCCATCCATGAAATGAAAACTTCGTCTTCCTTTTCTTTCAAAAAGTTATGGAGAAGGCAACAAGCTTTAATTATTGTTTTGCAATTGTCAGGATGAACTTCAAGACCTCTTACAATCTTTCTGAAACGTGCTTTTAAATGACCAAAAGCATTTTATATGACCCTTCGACATTTACCTAAACGGTAGTTAAAATTCCTCTCCACAGTGGGTTGATCGATTTTGGAGGGATAGGGCTTCATCATATGACTAAAAAGTCTAAATGCTGAGTCACCTATTAGCAAAACGGGAAAATCGACATTTTTCAAGCGCTCACTGTTTTCTTCAAAGACTTCATTCGTCTCGTGTACTCGCTTCAGAGAGCTCTTTTCGACAATATACGAGTCATTATTGCGACCAGCAAATTAAATGTTCAAATATTTATTTATTTATTTATTTATTTATTTATTTATTGAAGTCAATGAAGGTAAATCTTCTTACAGACTTTAAGAAAAAAGAAAAAAAGAACACAATATTAAATCAATATTAAATATACTTAACTTCAAAATATAACTTAAATATACAAATTATCTAAAAATATCATTTAAAATACATTTCAAGCTAAATCTAGGCAAACAAAAATCAATAGAACGATTGGATAGAAAGGCGTTAAATGTTGCAAGAGATCTATTTAGTGGAGAATTTAAAGAATAGTTTGTACGTTGAAGACCAATATAAAAAAAGTCAACATGTCTAAGCGATCTAACAGGAACATTAAAATTAATAAGACTTAGAAGAAAAGGACAGTAATTTTGGAAAATTTATAACTTAAAGCGGCTATGAGTAGTGATTATGATTTCATTTACCGGTGGTCGCAGGCTGCCAACAAAATTATGGAATACCACCCTTTATAATTGTAGAAATCCACCGCCTCCTCTTTTTCTGGTTGTATTTCTATATGACAGCCATCTATAATATAAAAACGCATGATTTTACATGTGACAAGATCTATAACACTACTCTACCTAAAGCTCCATAGCACTGAGGAAATTCTAAACTTCTAAATCCTTCCACAATTCGTTGAACTTCTTCATCAGTTGGCGGATACGAACATATGTAGCCGGCGAATTTGCGACATATAATTTTGCAAAACTCTAGCACGATTTCACCAACAGTGCTGCGTCCTACACCGAACAAGTGTGCCACGGTTCTATATTCAGCGGAAGAACCTATAGCATACAGTGCAATAGCTACTCTCTTCTTGAGGGAATTGGTGGCCTCATGGCGGTATCGTGCCTAATCATTTCCATTGTTTTGTCGCAGATTATTACAAAGCTTTCTTTGCCGACACGAAAGTTGTCTTTGAACATTTTATCGTCCATTTCAGACACATCAGTTTCCCAAAACATTCCTCAACGGTCCTGTGAAAAAAATAATCACTTACTTGACTTATGATATGATAAAATTTAGCTTTACTTACAAATTTCCAAATTCTCCTCCTTTTTCTTTTACCATTCTCCTGCACGGAAACAATTTCCTGCCTCTGCTTGAAATGCACAATGGTCACAGCAAGCATAATTTCGTTGTACTTGCGCAATTCTTGAAACAATAGTGCCAGCTTCTTTTGAAAATATTGCGTTCTTTGCACCATCATCTTTAGTAATATTAAAGTAGTTTTTTTTTTTCCTTTTAATTTTTTCAATATTTCAAATTTCACTTTGGAGCACTTTTGAGTTATTTTGATCACTTTTGTTCTTCTTATTACGATTTTTGTCAGATACATAACAGCTGATACGATAATCGTATTTGTATCTATCTACTCTCGTCTGTCAGGGTGTTTAAGCAAGCAGGATTAAAGCAATTTTAATCGCGATTATGGTTTACGTTTGTCTAGGCAATTAAACGCGCAATCGTTTAAGGCAGTCCGCTCATTATGGAACCAAGAAGAAACCGAAAATCTACCACAGTTGAAAAATAGTTTTATCACCTTTATTTCAATGAATGCCCTCACACTACGATACTTAAAAGTAACCAGTTTCAAATGAGTAATTTTTCGGTTTCCGCTGGTCTAGCATGCGCGATTCGTTAAAACTGAGGAGCAACTGAAAGCACATTGTTTGTATTTTTTGACAACATGAGCGATCAGATAGCTAATATAAAATTTGTGAAAGAAGTCGAAAAATATGAATGTCTTTATAACTACAAGCTAAAGGTGCTCTCACACAATATGTATCGAGCAATATGACCTGTCAAATTTCATTCCGTATTCTTGTCAAAATTGGTTTGGAACATGCATTGTCTTTTTTGCACTCACACGACACATGTATGTCATGTCGATTAATTCCTTTGTTTTTAAATAATCAATTAATTACAAAGCAAACTATATTTACCTTTGCCGAATCCATTTCGCGCAATTTTTATTGTGAAAAGAAAACAGATGTTTTCGCGTGTGCACACATACGATTATCAAATTAGTTTGAAAATCGAATAAAGGAAGATGCACAGCCATGTGGCTCAGTCATATGTATCGACATTCTTGCATTCACACGACATGCCAGCTTCGCTTGTGGCATATTTGACAGATCATATTGCTCGATACATATTGTGTGAGAGCACCTTAAGCGAATACTCCAGGAAGGATATAACGGAAAGAGCGTGGACAGAAGTGGGCAAGGTTTTTTGTATGACGAGTGAGTCGAAATTGGAATATGGAACTTAACAAAAAAAAAAAAAAAAAAATGAACGCATTTTCGTTACATCATTTTTTTAGGCCAGGAATGCAAAGATAAGTGGAAAAATTTACGTTCGGTTTTTATTCGTCATTTAAACCCACTACCCACTGGCTCGGGAGCAAAAAAAGCTTATTATTTGACTGAAGCTATGCAATTTGCTATTCCCTACATTAAAATGAAAAAAGGAGGGACGGTTGGGAATATTCCTCCTGAATTAGACTGCGAAGGAATTGATGATAGTGTTGAGGTGCCTGCTGACTTAACATCTGAAGATCTGGATACATACGCAGACATTGCTTCTCCTTTGAAACCATCAAAAAGAGCAAGAAAACGACAAACTCAAAGCGATGATGTCGACAAAACTTTAATTGCCTACCTGGAGACAAAGAAATTGAAATACGAAAGAAGTGAAAATCCGAAAAATGAGTCCAATAAACTATTTTTATTGAGTCTTCAGCCGGAGTTGAACGAAATGTCCAAAACACAGGTACGAACTTTTGAAATTGAGGTTATGAAACTTATAGATCGTATAACAGTGGCCGATAGAAATGATGAAGATTCTTATAACGTCGAATATTTAGAATATTAGCTTTCTTTTAATTTAAAGAGCTATGTCAATAAGAGAACATTTAAACCTTTATTTTCATTAAAAATAACAAGTGTTTTATTAAAGTATTTTGCTCCATTGGCTTGCTATTGCCCCTTCAGCTTTAATGAAGTAGTTGGCCAAATAGTTTCTTAAATCTTGGGCAGAGGATTGTGGAGAAATGTGCAGATTTCGCGGCATTATATAGTTCGGCGATCCACCTACTCCTGCACGTTCATTCAATTCTGGGTGAATTATGTAAGGTGTTCCTTCTTTAGTTCGCACAAAGTTATGTAAAACGCAGACCGCATTAATTATGTTGATCACTTTTGCTGAGGTACGGCATCGTATTGGTGTATTCAAAACTCCAAATTTTTTGGCTGCCATACCAAAACCGCACTCAACAATGCGTCTTCCACGGCTTATTCTATAATTATAAATCCTTTTTACGTCGTCAAGTGTTCGCTGTGGGTAAGGTCTCATTAAATATCTTTGCAATGGAAAAGCTTCATCTCCTACAAAATAAAATGGAAATTCATCACCGGTGTCGTCATAAGGAAGCTTAGCATGCAAAGACTGCGGCACTATGTATTTTTCAATAAAACTTTTTATATCTGACACTCGAAAAATCCCACCGTCACTATTGCGTCCAGCAAAGCCTGATTGGATCATAGTAAAAACACCATCAGCATCACAGCATGCGAGAAATATGATTGAATGGTAAGATTTATAGTTGAAATTAGTTGACCCTGTGTTTGGCATACATTGGATTTTCACATGCTTCCCATCTATGGCCTCTAGACAATTCGGTAAATTCCACAAAAGTTTATATCTCTCGGCAGTTTCCATTAAGTCTTCCATGGCAGGAATTCACATGTATTCTTCTTTCAAGACGTTCCAGATTATTTTTGTTGTTTCAAACACGATCGAAGCAACCGTATTATCCCCTCTGGCAAAGTATAGTCCAAGACTTACAAAAGTGTCGCCTGTTGCCAAATATCTGGAAGATATTGCTTTAAAGAAAACATTCGCTTTATATGACCTTAAAAATCTTGTTCACCTTATTGTAATCAAAACTCGTTCTTCGGGGCTCACGCACTGCCTGAATATTGTGTCACGTTGTAAAATATTTGGAGCTATAATAGCCAATTTCACCAAGCATACTTAAGTAAAAATCGTCGTTTAAGTACAGATTTTCATTTTCATCAACCTAAATGGCAAGTCGAACTTAAGTGATCCATATCGGGCACTTAAGTAGAGTTTATTCAACTCTGTGTTGTCGTAATGGAAACAGCTGATTTAAAAAGAAAACTATTTATGTATATGGAGACTTGTTTTATTTATCATGTCCTTAGCTCTTGCGTTAACTTTATCAGTTTGTTTGCACTCAATTATATACTTCTTGCTTTGAACGCACGCAAGAAGTAAATCTATATCTTCTTCTGAAAATTTTTTAGTGCGGGACTCCATGTCTTATTTATTTATGTTTTAAATCAGCTGATTACGACGGTGTTGCACTAAAAATTAGTGTCCGACCGAAGGTTCGGCTTCGGCTTCGGTATTCAGCATAATCGGCCAATTCTTAATATTCGGCTTCGGCTTCGGCTAGAAAACGCCGAATATTTTAGCCGAATATTTTTGCATTTTAATGGAAGTAAAAAAGTCACTATAGATTTTCAATTGCTTTCCCGAGTAAAAATATACAGGCCCAAATCGGGCCCAAATGACGCCAAAAAATCAAAAGGCTCCCAAATCGAGCTCAAATTGAGCTGAAAATTCAATACGCGCCCAAACTGGGCCCAAATAATGAACAGTATCGCGCCCAAATCGAGCCCAAACCAAGCACAAATCTAACAAAAACGTGCCCATACCGAGCCCAATGCGCGCCCAAACATAACCAAAATGGGCTCAAATTGAGCCCAATGCGTGCCCAAATCAAGCACAAAAAAAATCAAAATGGGCCCAAATTGATCCCAATGCGCGCCCAAATCAAGCCCAAAATTGAAAAAATTATGAAATGTTTTGACAATTTGACTTTAAACTTATAAACGTAAAAAATCCAGTCTTTTCAATTTGGCAAAGACGGTGTCGAGGAAGAGCACTCGACCACCAGTCGAGAGTTCCGGGATTCAAATCCCACGACGAGGGAGATCAAAATCGAGAAATTAACATTTTTAAAAACAAAAGGTATTTGGAATTTTAAATAGGGAAAAACAATATTTCATATTAAATGTGTGTACACCACCGGGCCTTGTTAAGGCCGGAATTTTTTTTTTTTTAATTTTTCCCGTTTTGGGTTTATTTCAACAAATTCGAGGGCCGATAGACTCAGAAGCTACTGCCTCTCTATTTTTTTTAAGATTGCGTCTTAATTCATTAAGGCGCAATACTCAAATTATCATAATAATACGTATAATTAGAATAATAATAATAATTATAATAATAATAATAACACTTTCGGAAATCGGTCGTTCAAGACAAAATCGTGCATGAAGTCTTCGAAGACATCGTTATTATAACTAAGCCGATTTTGACATTCGCATTTCGTTTGGCAATCACGTTCTATGTTGATTTGTTTATAGATTTAAATAGATTTAATATAATCAATTATATATGTATATACTTGCGGACCCCGGGATAGACCGGGATAGTTAAACACGCAAGAAGAAGAAGAATTATATATGTATGTATATACATATAATAAATATTACAATGTCATGTCAAATAAGCGTTTTATTGAAATTTTTAAAAAATTGTAAGAACTTATTCATGTTTGCATTACGGAATACCAGTCATGTATGACTTCCTTCACGCATGGGATGCATGACTTCATGAATGACATGTCCTGCAAAGTGTCGTGCACGAAACTCGCGACATTTGTATGGATTTTGCATCGACGCCACCTATGCTTTAGTCTCGCAAGTGTCATCAACGATTTGTTCAAGTCATGCACCCAGGGTCGAAGACGGGTGCAAGGCTGTGCCGAGAGGGAATAATAAATTTGAAAGTGCTTCGGGCTCGTTTTTTGAAAATTTTTTTCTTAATTTGGGCCCATTTTGGCTATATTTGGGCTTGATTTGGGCGCGCATTGGGCTCGATTTTGGGCGCGTTTGTTCACTACCCATGCCCGTTTTGGGCTCGATTTGGGCGCGAGTCTGTTCATTATTTGGGCGTAGTTTGGGCTCGATTTGGGCGCGTTCTTTTTAGATTTGGGCCCGGTTTGTGCTCGATTTGGGCGCGATACTGTTCATTATTTGGGCCCAGTTTGGGCGTGCTTTGGGCGTGCAAAATAAATACAAATATTTGTACTCGGGTCATTGAGACCTTTTACACTAGTGAATTACTGCCGTAAAATCTCACTTTGTGGGCGACTAAAGCGAATGAAATTTAGAGAAAATTTGAGCGGTTTTTTTTTGTGCTTGTCAAATGAATAAAGACTGATTTCGTTTCCTTACTATAAATATTTTTGCATTCGGCTTCGGCCTTCGGTCTTCGGCCGAAGTCTCCAACTCTGCCGATTGTTCGGCTTCGGCTTCGGCTAAAAATCCACCTTCGGTCGGACACTACTAAAAATAAAAGGTGCTGCCGTACTTCCGCGTAACAAAATTTTTTATTTGATGAAACGGGCTGAAACTTAAATGCGTACTTAAGTGCCAATCGGTACTTAAACTTAAATGCCTTTGGTGAAATTGGCTCTAAGCTTCATTAAATGTAAGTAAGAATCCTTTGACATTCGATGAAATGACAACAATTTTTCATCACTTTGCTTAAGTTCTCTGGCGGCAACAAAAGCTCTACAGTTAATATTTCGTTCGATGTATGGATGTATCCAATATCTCCTTTTTTTTTTGCTATTTTCTTCTTTTTTCGGCAATGCAAATAAAGTAGAATATCCTCATCACTTGAGTCGCTCGACATTTTGAAAGTCAGCTGATAAAAAGTTTCAATTTAGTTTCGATTGGGTCGAAACGTGTGCGAACACAGGATTTTTTTGGGTTGAATATTTTAGTTGAGTTTCAGTTTTGTTTCATTTGAGTATCCTAATGTGCGGACTGCCTAAGCCGTATACGAAATGAAAAAAAAAAGACAAACTCCAATTTAAGTTTGGGCCGGCTAACAAATAGTTTAAATTCGAACCAGTTCAATCACCATGGAAGACAATTAGGAGCTTATCGAAACGCAGGCGAAGCTAGGTCAGTCAATCGAAACGCTCATTAGGAATGTCAAAAAGGATTTCAAGGACAAGTAAACTATAAAATACTATCAAGAAAAGCAACTGCGACTACGAAAGTTATGGCAACCATTCAATTCAAATCATGTAAGGACTGTCCCAGAAATAACTGTCCTTTTGTTTTTGGGCTATTTATAAAAAAGTGTTAACTCCATAGCAACATATTTGGTACCTTAATAAAGTATAAATATTGCATATTAAAAAAAAAATACTCATTCGTAAAATAAAAGAGTTACTCAAAAGATGTCGTCTCAACAAGAAGAAAAGCGGAAAGCAATTATTTACAAATACCTGGAAAATCCAAACACCACGAACAAAAAGATCGCTAAGAAAGTTGGCGTGTGCGAAAAAACTGTCGGTAGGACCATAAAACGATACAGACAGCTTACCCCTTTATCAAAAACACCAGGTTTAGGGAGAAAAAGTGGTCCAGCGAACCAAGCGGTGGCCCAGAACGTTAAGCGGCTGTTTACTCAGAATCCAGGCACTTCGGTTCGTGATATGGCAGCAAAAGCGGGAACATCGAAGTCAAGTGTTCAACGGATTAAAAAATTTTACAACCTATGGAGCTATTAAGTACAAAAAGTACCTGATAGGTCAGAAGAAAAGGACGCCGGAGCCAAGAGGAGGGCTCGAAAACTGTTTCGCGATTACCTGCCCAAATTTGATTGCGTGATCATGGACGATGAAACGTATTGCAAAGCGGATTTCAAGCAGTTACCTGGACACGGATATTATACTGCGGTTAGAAGGGGTGGAGCAACCTCTAAATGTACCACCGAAAAACATAGCAAATTTCCAAAGAAATACATGGTGTGGCAGGCCATTTGCCAATGTGGCCTTCGAAGTAAGGAATTTGTGACGGATCGCACAATCAACACCGAAATTTACATCAGAGAGTGTCTGGACCGGCGTTTGCTGCCTTTTATACGTCAACACCAAGGTTCAGTACTATTTTGGCCGGACCTAGCAACATCTCACTACGCCAAGAGAACGATGGATTGGTACCAAGCCCATAATTTCACTGTGGTACCAAGAGAATCAAATCCTCCGAATTGCCCCGAACTTCGTCCCATCGAAAAATATTGGGCTTTAATGAAAAGGAACCTTAAGAAGACCAAACAAACTGCGAAGAACATCGAAATATTTCGACATAAATGGCGTCGGGCATACACTAAGGTGAACGAAAGGTCGGTAAAAAACCTAATGGAGGACCTTAATAAAAAAGTGTATAATTTTTTTTAAGTGTATTTTTTTCAGTGAAATTAAAATTTTTATTTATTTTGTAATGTTTACTTAAAAATAAACTGAAAGAATTTTTAAAAAAACATCATTGGTTTTTTTGCAATAAAAAAAAAAACAAAAGGACAGTTATTTCTGGGACAGTCTTTATATATTTATAAAGATATAATATATATTACAATGTCATGTTAAATAAGCGTTTTATTGAAATTGTTAAAATATTAGTGGTATTCAAGCAACAGTGCAAATCGCAGTGTGCAATATTTGCACTGCTTTTTTTGTACGCAATTTGACAAGTGCAAATATTGCACACTGCGATTGCACTGTTGCTTGAATACCACAATTGTAAGAATTATCATGTTTGCATTACGCAAGACAGTCATGGATGACTTCCTCCACGCATGGGATGCGTGACTTCATGAATGGCATGTCCTGCAAAGTGTCGTCCACGAAGCTCGCGACATTTGTATGGATTTTGCATCGACGCCACCTATGCTTTAAGGTGCAATCAGTGATGCCATAAGATTCCATAACAGAACAGAACATAACATAAAATAACACAAGCGCTTTTTCAGTAGTCAGTGAAGTCATAAGAATCCATAAGAGCACATAGGAGCCGATGTTGCAATATGATAAGAATGTGCGCACCTTAGGGAAAGAGGGAAAAAATTATTTCGGGAAAAGCGCAACTTATTATGATTTCTTGAAAAAAAAAGTTAAAACAAACACTTCTAAATAGGGTGAAAAATATTGCCATATATCATTATATTTAAAAAATTATATAATTATAGCTTTTATCATATTTAAAAGAGTTGTAATTGCAGGCTCTTGGCAATTTCCGTAAAAGGGGAAATATGGCAGATTTAGGAAACATTTGGCAGCACTCATAAATATAAGAGAGTGCAAAGAAGTTATATTTTGACGAAAAGTGAAATTAAAAATGAATATTTTTGTTTTGGGAGGAATGTTCTTGCATACATGCGCTTTATATGTTGCATATAGAAAAAGCAAAACACACAGGCGGTGGAAGGTGCGGCCATTAAACCATGATTGGCATAAGTCCGGGTACCTTTTGTCGGGCACCACTTCCTGATGGCACGTAGTGTTTTATTTCCTTCGAAAATCGCTCACGAAGGGCATTCCAGCGCTTTAAACAAGCATCCGCTAAAAAGAAAATACGCACATTCGAAAATAAACAAAGAGATTAATCTAACCTCTTTTCTCACTTACTTGTTGCATTCATTTCAACACTTATTTCTTCCCATGCATTTCGTTTTTTGCAAATGTCTCTAAATAGAGCATGTTGCTTGTTATAGATGTAAGCCCGTTTTTCGACCAGGCTTATTAATTTTTCGTCGTCCATTTAAAATATTGAAGCACGTTCTCTAATTGCCGCTCACAATTTGAATCAGCTGATTCGCTCTAACATAAGACGCCATAAGAAAAATCTATTTTCTACAGCTTCTTCTGTTATGGTAAGTTATGTTATGGGTTGACTAACCACTTGCATGCAAAATGTATTGAATAGATCGAATCAGCTGATTATGTTATGTTCTGTTATGGAATCTTATGGCATCACTGATTGCACCTTTAGTCTTGCAGGTGTCGTCAACGTTTGTTCAAGTCGTGCAGCCAACATCGAAGACGGGTGCAAGACTGTGCCGAGAGGGATAATAATAGTGGTATTCATGTAAAAGCGCAAAGCATGTCAATTTGTCAGTTGAATACCTTAATCCCACATGTGACATGAGCGCACTTCATAAGCAGCCTGCGTGCAAAGTTGTGAAAATCAGATGATTAATACTGAAATTTGAGGAAAATCAAAACAATGCCAAAATTGAGCAGGACAAGAAAATTTTTAATTAAATAATCAATTAAAAATCTTTAAAGAATCTATCTTATCGTAGTGCAAAGGGTGTAAAATTATTTTCATAAAAAATTTGACAGTCTATGAGGATTGGGTGGGTGCAAAAATATGTGGTTTGCGCAATTTCATGAATACCACTAATAATTTTCTTATATACTACGTTTATACCAGTGATGTTCAAAATTGGCCGTGACACTGTTCGAGTGAGAAAAGAGCGAGCGCTCAATAAAGAACTTTTGCATGAATTCCTCTGTGCAATGAAACTAAAAAGGCTGTACAGATGCGCGCGATGTTGTTTCGTCGGCCTCTTGCTACCGACTGAACAAAGAGCGTAAGCAATTCGTGTGAAATGAGCGCCATCAAATGATGTATGGCGTGAACATAACTGGTTTATACGTACGCCTTTTAGCGTAGCGAATTTTACCGTATAAACTGTCTTATCCAAGAAAATCTAATTCACGAAAGCTATTCGTGAATAGTGGGACTATTCGCGATAAACATGACAGGTGATGCCACATTTTTCGCTGATTTTCCTCTTTTTGACGATCAGGCAGCGCTTTTGTTTAATTTGAGTTCAGAAATATAACAAATAAGATGGAGAACGGAAAGGAAACCAACCGCTGCATATGGATAATACTTCAATCAGAGACTGACAGTTTTTCACTTTTGAAAAACTAATTGGTAAAAGCATTCCTGATGCTCTGATATCATATGTTTTTCATGTGTGTTACCATTGCATTTCCTTTTGGCCGTCAGGAAGCGCTAAGACCAACTAATGTCCTGGAAAAATTGTTTTGTTTAAAATAAACTATTTAAAAAAATTTTTAAACTATGAAAACCTTAGGTAATTGACAATAAAATTCTCACCCGAGCCAGGGATCGAACCCCTACCGCCGCGTTGCTGAGCGAGAATCTTCACCATTCAGCTTACTATATTTTAGTGATGCAACGATGAGAAGGCAAACTTACAGCAGACAATAAAAATTTTTTGTTCCACTTTGCAATCAAAGCACAAACCTTATAGGGGGTATAGAAATGTTGTATCAACTTTGAGCGTGTGTTAGTGAGAAGGAGTACACATACGATGTCTGACGGAAAATTTTGGTCAAGCAGGTAACGATGTTAGACGGTGTGTATGAAGGTCTATATCTATGTTGGTTCAACCCTCATTTGTGCGCAATATTCAACGAGTCAACATCGAACGGAGAGCGGAAAATTTTGTAAAAGCGAGCGGAAAATTAATTGAAAAAATGGAAGAAAACAATTTGATTTTGGAGCTAATAGAAATTTATTGTAGTTTGTCGGCTTTTTGGGACTTTAAGTCAAAAGAGTAAAGTGACCGGAATTTAAAAAACGCTAGCTACGAAATGCTTTGAATTAAGCTTGAGGTACAATAGGTGCAACAGAACGACACGACGATGCGCTTTGTCGTCGTGATCTGTCAAATGTAATATCAATACACGCAAACCTATGGAACAACGTACAATGCTCTCGGATACCTCAGCATGATGCGACAAATAATCGAAAAATTGAATATTTGTCGCTCCGACACGATTTGACATTCTGAAAGCAGGGATGGTTGCGTTAAAAACAGGGCTGATATCTGAAACATCTGTTTTGAAAGGTAAATGGAAGTTATGAAATGGATAAGCTCAGCGAGGAAAATATTCAAATATTAATAGATTTGGTGCGCGAAAAGCATATGTTTTATGACAAGGGCCATCCGCACTATAAAAAAGCGATTGCAAGGACCACATGTGGCAAGATATAGCAAGAAAACTACATTCAAATAGTCAATGTCAAATTTCTGAACATTCATACGAGCGGCCTTACAAAACATTTCACGATCGTCTTTTTTCATTCCAATAAATGTTGTAGCGTAAAATCCCAATGGGTCCCGACATTCGAATGTATTTTCGATGGCCTAAAAATGCTGCCGTTGCATACAACAAAATTCGGTGCGAGCTTAATGCTCTCATTTTCCTACTTTTTTTTATCGCAAGGTTTAAAATGTTTTTGTCAAATTTTTTTGTCGTTTGCGAGTAACATATGATTGCAAGCGATACGATTTTCCCTGCTATTGTACATTGGCTTGCAACACGACAAATCGGATGCGACAAATCGTTTTGTCGTGTCGTTCTGTCGCACCTATTGTACCTCAAGCTTAAAACTCAAAGAAAAATATCTAGACACCACAAAAAAAGTTAACGCAAACAATTAATAATCTTCGAACCTGTTAAAGGAGGGAATTGAAAAGGATTTCGGCATTATGCTGGGTTCATGCTTAGCCCTAAAAGCGCTTTTAGCGCATTTAGCTCTTAACGCGACTTTAAATGTGCTTTTAGCCATACAAAATTTGAAAGCTTAATGCAACTAAAAGCAACTTCAATGTAGCATTAAGGCGAATGCAACTCTGCTAACTTCGAAATTTTTTCATGTTTCCAACTATTTGACAGTACGAATATATGGCAGCACTGCTGGTTTGTTTACGTTTTTGCTGGTTTGTTTACGTTTTCCAGTCGTCACGCACAAGTTCTATTCTTTTTTTTTTTTGGGCTTTGAAAAATGGCTTGGGTCACATAAGTTCCTCATTAGCCAGACGTATTCCTTAGTTTATTTGACCATCGTCAGCATTTTCCATTGTTTAATGACAAAGTCAAATCCAGCACGCGTTGTCCCCTCCCCACCGTCTATAGACGGAGTACTGGTTCCAGGGATGTTAGACCGCCGTCGAGTTCAAATCTTCACGTTTATTTGACCGCCGTCAAAGTTGACTGCCTCGTTAGTTACTACAAACAGAGTAACATCAGGAGACAGATTCCAGTATATTTCAATTTCGGGATCAAACTTAGACAGCAAATAAAACGATTAACGCAGGAGCTTTCTATTGACTAACACGACCCTCTAGATGCTGGCCGCGAAAGGACATAAATAATTTTCAAATGAGAATGATTGACAGTTAAAGGTATAAAAACATTTTTTTTTTTAAAAGGTAAATTTTGCTTCATCCAGGAAGTTTGCAAACTCAGTCCATCTTGCCTCTCCACCCCTCTTGAGGATGTCGAGACAACTGTTATAAGAGTTAAAGAGGCTGTATTTTTTCCTGATATCCGCAAAGGTCGGACAGTCGAAAATCTGATGCTGAAAGGAATCACTATCTCCACAAAAGCAAGTATATGAGTCTATGGCATTGATATTGTATAGGAAAACGTTGTCATAAGTGCATGAGGTAATGATCCTATTTATAAGTTTAATTTGTTTCGGAGTCAGTTGGGATTTATAGAACCATGGCTTTTTCCTTTTTTTAGTGAAAACCTGATGAAAGATTGAAGGGCTATTATTGTCCAATTCCATTGTCTTTTGATGCCACTCATTTTTTATATTATTTTCAATAACATTCCACGCCTCCTCAAAGGAGAATTCCAGTTTCACATTTATACCACCTCTGGTTGCTTCCTTAGCTAGAGCATCCGCTTTTTCGTTATACGAAATGCCAATATGACTCGGAACCCAAACAATATGAATTTCTTGTAAATTAAATTTATTGACTAAGTTGTGTATTCTCGCAACACAGAAATTATTCGAGTCTTCATTTTTGAGTAACTGACAGGAAACAAGGCTGTCAGTAAAGATAGCCACTTTTTGGCATTTCTTGCTGCCAGCTATATGGACTGCTTGTAGAATGGCATAAAGTTCTCCAAGGCTAGATGATATTCTTGACGATATGACAAATTTGTGAGCTAGATTTTGTTTAATTTGAAAAACTGACATGCCAGTGTTGACATCTCCAATGGATGCATCAGTGGCAAAACATGTGAAACCTTCGTTTATGTAAGTTTGGGGTCTATGTTCAAATTCGGACCTTATTTTGTCAACATTCATTGTGTTTTTTCTTAAGTCCTGGGGTTTTGAAACCACATTGAATTTAGAGCTTATTTTATACTGAGTTTCTGTGTTGATGTTGTTAAATATCAATTTAAACCTCGAGTACACACAGGAGTAGCTAGAGTTGATTTCAGGGTGTTCCGCTATTGAGTTGAAGACTGGTCTATTGTAAAATTTTAGTTTGATGATTTCCTTCGCTGTTAGCAACAGTGATCTTTCTTGAGGGGGTAGCTCGTTAGACAGAAGGTAGAATAGATATGATGGGGTCTGCGGGGGTAAGCCCACACATCTTCGTATGAAAGAATTTTGTAAGGCAGACAGCCTTTTATTCACGTTTTTGACATTACGAAGAACAGCCGAAGTGCGGCAGTACTCTATTTTCGATCTGACCAAAGATTTGTAGAAATTGAGTGCGACATAAGGATGCAGACCAGTCTTGATGGTTGTTAGGCATTGAAATAGCCTAGTATTGGATGAAGAGTTTTCTATCACAGATTTGTAATGATCTAGCGTTGATAGAGAGGCATTGATGATCCTGCCTAGGAATTTAAGCTGTCTGACTTGTGTTATCTGTTGGTTATTGAATGTGAGATGCACTGGATTTTTATTGTTTCTGTTTATGTACATGAATTTAGTTTTATCAATGTTAAAGGAGAGGTTTAGCCTTGAACATTCATTCCAAAAGGATGAAATCTTATCTTGCATAATATGCGCAGACTCTGTTCTGGATGAGTGATGGGTCATGATGATGAAATCATCCGCAAATTGATAAACTGCCGTTTGTGCATCTGCAATGTTATGGAGAGATTTTGTGTATATGTTGAATAGGGATGGCGAAAGGCAGCTGCCCTGCGGCAGCCCATCCTTAACATCAATCTCATGTTCACCCAGCTTTAACCGCCTGAGTGATAGAAAGTTCAGAATCCATTCACAATATTGGGGCTCTATGTTGACAGCATACAATACCTCTCTGAGGAGAGCAATGCTGACACCATTATATGCATTGCTTATATCAACAGAAAAAATGAAAACATGTTGTTTGTACTTTTTCCAAACATTTATATCGTGTAAGATCTGATTTATACACATTGGAGCAGACTTATTCCTTCTGTAGGCGAAACAGTTGTCAGGGAGTGCTTTGCATAGTTCGAGGGATTTATCAATTCTATGTTTAATCATTAGGTTTATAATTTTAATAAAAACTGAGATTAGGGATATAGGGCGGAAATTTGAGAAAACGGTGAGGTCTTTCCCTTTTTTGGGAATTGGGACTATGTTTATAATTCTCCACTCATCACGAATGTGGTTTTCTGAAAAAGCTCGATTAATTGCTTGAAGAAGATTTTCGAGAGACGTGATCGAAAGGGCCTTCAACATAAAGTACGTCACTCTATCAAAGCCCCCCGCAACCTTGTTGGACTTGCCGAAAATAACTTCAGTCAATTCGTCTAGTTCAAATTCTAAACTGCTGTTAGTAGCAACATTCATTTCAGGGATAGGGCATGGAAAGGAGCTGTGTACTTGGTTTTTGATCATTTTTAGGAACTCCAGATCGTTCTCGTGCAACCACACCGACGAGGATTTCCTGAAGTCCCCTCTCACCGCCTTTACAAACCTCCAAGAATTTTTGGAGCTTGATTTGTTGTTGAGATCTGCTATTTTATTTTGATAAGACTTACGCTTTGCTTCCCTGACCTTCCTTTTCCATAAATTCCGAATCCTAGCGTACTCCTTAAGGTTTTCTACTGTGGGTAGTTTACATGCAATAGAACATGCATTTTTAACTTTTTTGTAATAGACGGATAGTTCTGCAATCCACCACATCTTAGGCTTGAAACCATTTTTAAGGCTAATGGAACACGAATCAATTGTCTCTTGAATTTTCATTTGAATTTCGCCAAAGTCAGGGTTGACCTTGATTTTTCCAAGGGCTTTTATCAGTTTTGATTTGCATAAGAAAGTGTTGGAGCTGTCGTTAATGTTTTCTTCTCTAATCAAGACCGGAAAGTGATGACTGCCGCCAAGTCGGTCCTCAAGCACCTCCAGTCTTGTAAGAAAGGACGGGTTTGCGAATACTAGGTCTAGAACAGAACCTGCCTCCGAGGCCATGTCAGTTTTGAAGGTTGGCGACCCATTATTCAGGCACCATAAGTTGGATTTGAGAATCATGTTATGAAGACTTAACCCCCTGGGTTGATCAACATAGTCACCCCACTCTTTGCATCGGGCATTGAAGTCCCCCACAAGGAAAACATTGTTTTTATTACTTAAGAACTTGAGAATTCTTTCCATTTCAGAGTTAAACTGAACTATGCTTATACTAGGTTGAAAGTAAATACAACCAATAATAAGGTTGTTGTCCAAATTAATAGTTTGTGCAAAAATTACATCGAAATCAGAATTGAATTTTAATCTTTTGAATTGAATATTATTTTTGAAAAAAATGGCAACACCGCCGTATCCGTCATCTCTGTTTTTTTCTATATATCTGTAGTTAATTAGGTTACTGTGACTACCGTCGCCCTTGGAAAAAGTTTCGCATAGGGCACAAATATCTATGGAATTTAAGTTTAAGAAAATATTGATTTCATCTATGTTGGCATTGAGAGATTGGCAATTATATTGGACAATCTTCATGTTGGTATAAATTTGGGTGACTGCTTATGCGCAGTACATCATTTTCAATAGCAATATTGTCGAATTTATTTTTAATTTTACCTATTTCTTTCATTAAGTTCGGATCTTCTATTTTCAGGCAAACTTTGTGTAAAAGTTTATATAAGTCGGCAATAAAGCTTTCAAACTTTACGCTATTATCAATATTAAATCTGGCTTCAGCTCTTATAGCTGGGGTAATTCTTGTTTTTGGTTGGGAATTTGATAGTTTTGGCGAAGAAGAGGATATTTCCTTAACCACCATCTGTGGTGAATTATTCTTTAGAATTTTTGTGATTTTGCGGTTTTTAACAACTTGAGAGTACTTGTTTTTGGTAAGGGACTTATTTATGATTTTTTGAGTATCATGAATGTCATAATTATTGTCAGACGGTAACTCTGGGAAATCATTGTCATCAGCCTCTAAAATGCTGAAACGATTTTCACTCGAATAAAGAATTTCAATTGCCTCTTTCCTAGACATTTTTTTCAAAGCTTTTACAGTGTTAATGTTTTTCTCTTTTTCCCATATTGGGCATTTATCCTTATCATTTGCTGAATGTTCAGCTGAATGGCATAGACAGCATTTAATGCCGGTACAGGGAGGACATCCCTGATCACTTCCACACTTCAGGCATCTCTTTTGGGAACGACAGAACTTGGCTATATGACCAAATCTTCCGCAATTCCGGCATTGTCTGATAGTCGGTATAAAAGGGTTGACCAGCAACCTCAATTTAGCACTATATACATACTTTGGAATATTGTCCCCTTGGAAGGCTAATTTTACAGTTTCAGTCGGAATGAAATTATTCGAGTCATTTGGATCTCTTCTTTTGAAACGTTGCGCAGACATGACTTTAAAGTCAGATTCAATTCTATTTACGATTTCGTCCTCTTTAACAAATATAGGAACTCCTCGTATAATACCATACGTTTCAGTGGCAGATCTGGGTATATACGGAACTAGACCAGCATTTTTGAGTATCTCATTATTCACACACTTATTTGCAGCTTGGACATTATTAAAAAATATTTTGGCGAGTGAGTTGCCAATTACTTGGACTCTTTTGATATCCTCCACTTTCCAATCATGCAACTTATAGGCTAGACTAAGCCCATTACCCAGTTTCTTAAACTCATCAGACTTAGCAGTATCTATCAACAAAAAGGTAACCCCAGAGAAGGATTCCGGATATAAGGCAGTATTGTAATGATTCTTATTATTAGGTGAAAAGCTCAGACTAGCATTTGTACCAATTATGGACTCTATCACATTTGGAGTAAGGTTTATATTTTCATTAACGGCTTTACTAAAATTACTCATAACCTCGTGCACCAACGACTTGTCCGGATTTTCAGCGGAGCTGCCCGCATCATTCTCAGAACAATTTTCATATACCATCTTACTATCATAAGCACTCAATTTAGTAATTTCGGTATTTAACATGATTTCCTTTATTCTTTGTTTTTTGTATTCATCAGAATTATTCTCCTCTTTTTTCTTTTTCTTCCTAGAATTGACACCAACATAGCCGCCATTTTGCAGTTTCAGGTTGGCGTCTTTTCCGTCGTTCGCCGACATGGCGTCGACTTTCTCACTACACTTTAATTTCGTCACCTTATAACAGTTGTCTTGATTTATTAGGTTTGAGGGCAAAAAGGGCTTACCTTGCACACTTTGTGGATACGCACTTTACAAAAAGAATAAAAAGTTTCTCGCACAGATTTAATTTTATTTAAATTACTTAGCACAATTTAATTATTCACAGGAAAAAGCCGTCCTTTCACGACCAAGCGTTACCAGAGAATGCAAGTTCTATTCCTAGTTAATAGTCTAATGTTTATGTAGTTCATTACACAATTTTGGACACCTTTGTATAAAGCGAGCAGTTGCAAAAAACTGGCACGCTTTTTGTTTATAGCACATATCAATGTGTTTAATTGTTCAATTTTGTTTAAATTGAACAGAATGGACAGGTATATCTGCACAATAAATAAAATGAATTTCAGCCGACGCATTTCGATTTCTTTTTCATCAAATTAAAACAGGACAGTTGTTTTGTAATTCGAGAACATATGTTGTGTGTAAAAGCACATTTACTTAATGCGGCACTATGAACACTCTTCGAAAAATCGCTTTTCGAAAACCGTAAATGCGCTTTTAGGGCTAAGCATGAACATAGCATTAGAAAGAAGTGGCGCTGGATATAGTCATTACTCATAATTTTTTTTTTTAGGCTTCGCCGACGCGAAAATACGCTTTGGTAAAAGCAACGAGGTAGCCGAAACAATAGCGCATGTCCTTTGCACTCGAAATTCGGTTAAAAAAATGAATATCTTACGACTTGTTTATAGTCAAATTCAAATTGGTACCTACTAACACACGCTCAAAGTTGATACAACATTTGACGTGTCTATACCGCGCCATAAAGACATCGTCAAACTCACTCTCCGTAGTTCTCCTTTCAACTAGACATTGTCTGGTTAAAAAGGATCTAGTCCCGCTGCAATCACATTTCATACAACAAACTGCCGTCATTTTAGCTAGTGACATTAGGATCATACCGGGGTCTAGTGAATTTGTTGAATCTGACCCAAAACTCTCTGCAGCGTAAGTATATATATAAATATGTACTTTTAATAATATTAATAATAATAATAAAAAAGTCTCGCGCGTGCCTTCTTCGTGGCGTGCTTTGAAAATTTATTGCCGTGCGTGAATAGTGCGTGATTGGAAATTTCAATCGTACACGTGTCGTGACGTACCGAAGAGACTTTATAGGCGCCCATCCGTAACCGAGACGCTAAAATAAATTTGAGAGCATGCTTGCCAGCACAGCATATTTGACAGTGTGGCGCTGCCTGCAAGCATCGCTTCTTGTATGACGATGGTTCATAGCATGCGATCGAAAGTATGCGATAGATCAAAAAATCTCTCTGTCTACTGCAGAGGTGACCACCACTACAAGGCCGTTTTCATTATGCGCAATAGTAGTGGTACAACAAAGCCATAAAATTAGAAAATCGAGAGAATAACAAAGCGACAAGCGTCATAGATCCCACCTCGACAATAGTCTGTAGCATACTGAGCTCTCAACGCACTCTAACTGAGGCAAAACTAAAAATTATACGAAAAAAAGTTTTAAAAATTAAAACAGAGCGACACATGTCTTGCCTCTGCAAAGTTTGTCATAGCACTGATTTGAAAAATTGACGTGACTTCGTTTTTTTGCTCGCTTCGGTTGTTCGCTTCGCTTCTCGAAAACAAGTGGCATTTTGCTTTAATTGCGACCTCGTTTTGTACTTTTTCATCTCTCAATCACAGTTTCTATACGTGTGCAAAAATGTTCTCTTTTACGCTCTTTTACCCCTGGAGCTTACCCTTTGTGCACCTCTGGTCTACTGCCATCGCATGCCATAAAATTTGACAGATAGTATGCGCTGATATATCGCACGTCGAGGTTTTTTTCGAGGTGTGGTTTGAGAAAAAATTTGACTGTGTATAGCGGTGCTTGCAATCATGCAATGTAAAATTTGACTTGAGCGCGACTGTCGAAGAGTTAAGGTAGCAACACTCACGCGCTGCGGCGCACTGCATGGCATAGAGAAAATTTGTAGTTAACAGTGACGCACAGTAAAATAATATGGAAATGAACTAGAAAGGGCAGCGCTCCAAACACTGCAAGTCTCCAAACAATGGCAACACTATAGCTGTCAAATTAGCATAGAAATCTGAAATCTATAGAACGCTATGCCATGCTAATTTTTTGAGTGTCTACTTTCATACTTTTTCATACATTTTTATTTCTATGTGACAGATGGCAGAGTGAAGGTAGAAACACTAACGCACTGCGCCGCAGTGCCATCTGTCACATAGAAATCAAAATGTATGAAAATGTATGAAAGCAGACACTCAGAAAATTAGCATGGCATAGCATGGCATAGCGTTCTATAGATTTTTGATTTCTATGCTAATTTGACAGATGATGTAGTGTTGCCATTGTTTGGAGACTAGCACTTATTTCTGGCAGAGCTGCCATTTCTAGTTCATTTTCATATAATTTTTTCAATTCTAAGAACATAAAACTAGAAAATATGGAAAATTTCTATTATTTTTATTAATTAATTTTATATTTCAATTTGTTGAGTTTTTGCAATTTATAGTATTGTCGACACCGCCAAATCAAATCACGTTTGCAGTGCTGCCACTATGACAGTTTTCCCATATTGAGGGAATTATTCTGCATGATTTCTACAATTTCAAAAAAGGGATTTTTCTCTCTACTGTGGGATTTTATATTTATTGTAATTTGAATAAATGAACCTGTAAATCCACTGTATTTAATATATTTCTCTGAGTTTTCAATATTCTATATATCAGCGTTTTAAGTTCTTAACCTTTTTAAAATAACTGAGCATAGTGAAGTTTATAGAATAAGTAAAAAAAAATCTTTCGACATAATTGTCGCTGAAATCTGTCACTTGCATGTCGCTGCAGTTTGACATCTTGCGCTATCGAATTACAGCATTTTGCATGAAGAATGATGAAAAAGGCTTCATGTCAGTTTTATCAATCAATTGCGAGTTGAGTAATCAGAATTACAAGGCATTTTTCTTAAAACAAAAAATATATAAAAATATGTCAGTTTTATCCTTACTCCACAATCGGCAGTTGAGTTTGACAAAAAGTATCTTTGACAAAGCGTTTTTTCGTTCAAACATAAGATTATCAAATGTATTCAGTTTTTCCTTAATATGGACAAACATAGGATTTTCTAGACAAAAATGTAAATTTCCTTACAAAGAGCAGCACTGCACATATTGTGCAGTTCAGTACAATCAAGATTAAGCATCCAAAGAGTTTCAACGTGGGATTTTACCTAAACTAATAGGAAAAAGCAAAATAGGGATTTTCTAAAATGGGATTCTAGCTAATAGGGTGAAATTGTCCAAAACTACTGGCAGCACTGCACATATGTGTGAAACATTCATCAATCACCCAGCAAAGCAGACCTACCAAGAGTCACAAATACAAACAAGCGATTTGGGTTTTTACGCACACACTCAAAAGGAAAAAAAAACGCCAAAAAGACAGTGATGTAGTTTTCGAAAAATAGTCGGTATTTCTATGTGAATAGTGATTTGAGTACTTTTTAGTTTTGCTTTCACTAATTCGGTTGCAGCTTGTGGACATTGGACATTGGGGATTGGCATTTACAAAAACTATAATTGTTGAATGCGCCCTGCAAAGAACCGACTGGTAGACTACTCGTAATTTGTATGGCGAGTATTGGTAGAACTCCGAGTAGGTTTGCAGTTAAACGCTTATGGGAGTATAGAGAGTTTTACCGAAACTTTTGCTAATGCATGTAGCAACCGTCTTGCTCTGATCTACATAAGACTTCAATTAGTGCCTCTCTTTCTAACGCATAGGAAGTTTCAGTAGCGTTTTAGTAGGTTTACCTGGAGTTTTTAGGTACATGCTGTGAAACTTTACGAAAAGTGTTCTTTAGTAAAAACGCATTTATTTTTGTTAAATATTTTTATTTTTATTTTATTTTAAAAAGCAGTCTTCTTTTTAAACACATTTAAAATGAAATAATTAAAAAAAAATCGCAATTAAAATAAAAATAGAAGTTTTGCTTCGTGACTTTAGTTTTCATTTTGGTTTTTTTTTAAATACTTAAAGCTAAATAAAATTGATTAAAAATATTATTCAATGTTTTGTGACTTATTTTTTCATTTTGCTTTTTTCATTAGTTTGAACTTTTTAACAATGCGATGTCACATTGCTCGCCATTTGCAATTTCACAGTTAGCATTTTCCAAAAACCTCCTTTTTTCCAGCCATTTGTACTGGTATATAGTGCTTCTTTTCATTTCGTAAAGGACTTTCACGCACTGATGAGAAATCTTCAAGAATTCTTTATATAGCACTTGACATTAAAACAAATTTGTATACTCACCCAGCAAAGCAGACCTACCAAGAGTCACAAATACAAACAAGCGATTTGTCTACCAGTCGGTTCTTTGCAGGGCAGCTGATTGCTATGCGTCACTGTTTACTACAAATTTTCTCTATGCCATGCTATGCTATGCCATGCCACGCAGTGCGCCGCAGTGCGTGAGTGTTTTCACCTTGAGTGTTTCTACCTTTAACGTTGGTCGAAAGATGTCAAATCCTTGTAATGGGGCATGGCAGGAATTTTTTAGCAATATACTCCAAAATATAATATTAAATAATTTAAAATTAATTAAAAATTTTAATATAAGATATATCAAAAATATAATACAAAAGAAAATAAATTTGAAGAAAATTGACGAATTTAAAAATATATATCAGTTTCAACTGTGAAGTTTCTTTTTCAAATATATTTATTATATATTTATATTTTTATCTTTCAGCGTTTGCTGCTTCAAGCTCCAAATCAATTGATGTTTGAGCAAGTATTTGGCGTTTTGTTGAGCGTGTATGTCCAGTGCTCAAACGTGCTTGCAAGCAAATTTGCAAATTTATTTCAGCGTGTATGCCCTTTCGGAAATCGGTCGCTGAAGACAAAATCGTGCATGAAGTGTTCGATGACATCGTTATTATAACCAAGCCAATTTTGAATTTTCCATACGGCATCATAACTAAGCCGAGTTTGACATTCTCATTTCGTTTGGCAATCACGTTCTATGTTGATTTGTTAATATTTGTTAAAAAGATTAAAAATAATCAATTATTTATATATGTATATAGATATAATAAATATTACAATGTCATGTTAAATAAGCGTTTTATTGAAATTGTTAAAATATTGTTAGAATTATTAATGTTTGCATTACGCAAGACAGTCATGAATGACTTCCTCCACGCATGGGATGCGTGACTTCATGAATGGCATGTCCTGCAAAGTGTCGTCCACGAAGCTCGCGACATTTGTATGGATTTTGCATCGACGCCATCTGTGCTTTAGTCTTGCAAGTGACGTCAACGATATGTTCAAGTCGCGCAGCCAACATCGAAGATGGGTGCAAGACTGTGCCGAGAGGGTGGCTTTGGTAATGTGTACGGAATTTTCCATATTTTTCTGAAGATTGTAGGGAAAACCAAATTGTTCTCTGTGGCAACGCTGGCTATTGCTTCAATTAAAATTTTCTTTCCGAAAACCAAAAAACGTATGAAAATATTAACATTTTGGGAAGATTACGTGACTAAAAACTTTCAACTGGGGTGGTAGCAAATGGGCCTAAATGGTTTTTTGCCTATCTTTATATATGGCTTGAGGGTTTGACAAAAGACTCAGCATACGACTTTTAATCAACATGAGTTTTGTGGGTTCTATTTCAACAAGAAAAAATGTGCTCAAACCAAATATAATAATGGGTAAGAAATCGCTATGATAGAGTTAAATGGTAATAAATTCATTACTCTTTCCTTAGCAACACTTTTTTCCAAGGCACGTAATGTCTTGCATTCTTCATTTTCTAACGTAAAAAGTGTAAAAGAACCACTACCAAAGCCAGTAGGTCCACCAAAAAATTATCGTTTTGGATATCGCGAGTTTTTGCCGGATCCAAAAATACAATGGCGCAATTCAATACGCGAGAAACTAGAGCGAATTGATATGTTGAACCGCCGAGCTAACCTTGAAATCCCCGAGTTCTATGTAGGTTCTATATTGAGAGTTCTTAGCTCTAATTCACATGATCAAGGCAAAATTACTAGATTTGTTGGTAGGTAGTATATTACCAGCTGTCGATGACAATTAAATTTTATTATATTATTATTTACAGGTATTTGTATACACAGAGATCGTTCTGGTTTGCACAATAGATTTATTTTGCGAAATGTTATCAGTCATCAAGGTGTTGAAATCCGTTACGATGTCTATGATCCAACACTTCTTAAGATAGAGGTTCTTCGTTTTGAGAAACGTTTGGACGACCACTTGATTTACTTACGCGATGCGCTTCCCAAATATAGTACATTTGATATAAATCTCGTTCCTGAAGCTATTGAGCAGGACTCTGCTGTACCGACCAATGACACCAAAGTTGTCCTACGTCCACGCCCATGGTTAGAGCGTTGGGAGCAACAGAACTTACAGGGTATATCAAATATTGATGAATTTTTAAATGATAAGCGCCGTCGAACTGCTAAAGAACGTCAGAGGCCATGGGAAAAATTTGATTTGATGAAACGATATTGCTCAACCATTACTGACGAAGAGCAAAAAGAAATATTTGCAGAAATTCATACTCAATTGGAAAACCTTGAACTACAACGTAGACGTAACAAGCGAAGGACCTCATTTATTAAACCCACGAAATTAGGTTAACAAATATTTAGAAGAGTAAAAATTGTGCAAAAGGTTCGATATAAACGTTCACACGAAATACTTATGAGTGCTAGTCTCTGTATTTTATGAAAAAAAAAAACATTACATCAATTGCTGAATTGCCGTCATTTTTGAATTTATTTATTTAGTTATTTCAAAATGAAAGTTATTAATAAATTTATAACTTACATGCTAAGAGCACGGAGAACGGAGGCCTTCGCCTTAAAGCTTCAATTAGTGATCACCTAGCAAAGCATAGCATAGAATTTATGTCACTGCATTGCGCGTATGGGATGCAGTGCTGCCCGTACCACAGAAAGTCAAATTTGGAAACCTTTCAGCGAATGTTGCAGCTTTTGGTTGAAGAATTTCGAATAATATTTGGTAAAAATATCATATCGTATAACATTCATAACTTGCTCCATATAAAACAAATGGTGGAGCAGATGGGCGATCCAGTTAGCGGTTCGGATTATGCTTTTGAAAATTATTTACAACGAATAAAAAGTAGCATCAGTTTTTGTTCAACACCTCCGTAAGACTTGGAGATATCGGTTAGCTGTCTTTGGCAAAGTTGTAGCTAACGGTCTAGTGAACACAAACAAAAATATATATAATAATAATTTTTTTAAAAAGCACCCAAAAAATCTTATTATTTTTCTTTTCTGTGCATAGCCTGAAAGGAATCCAAATTTTTCCTATATGTACTATCTTTGAAAAATTTGTAGCCGGTAGGAAGCTTAACAAACTTTTCCAAACATGCTTACGGGATCTGAACGTGTCTGCACTAATTAAAATGCTAATAGAGGTCATTTTTATAGTGGAAAGTCCCGATTTTTAGGGCTCTTTTTGCCAGCTTTTGACTATATCTCCTAAAGTAAGCAAAGTTCAAGTACACTGTGTGGGAATATTTGTAGCTAAAAAACAATAGAAAAACTCTGCAACATACGTTTATGATCGGAACAAGTCTAAGGTACTTTAAGTAAGTTTTTGATTATATCTCCTAAACTAAGCAAAGCTTTAATCCACTGTGTGCTTCTATTACGTGGTTCACCAAGCTATAATATGAGCCATACAATACTACAAGTGACACTTGGTTATGGCGGGAAAAAATCACCGAGACGGGTGAGGGGAGGTGGAAAAATTGAATGGAGCATGGACTTTTACCACACAGTTTGGACATTCAACAAAAGCAATACAGCCGCAAAAAAGTTTAGACTTTCACCAAAACGCGTGTACATACAATGCCAGTATCACTAACATATCGCACCCTTGGTAATAAATCGGCACAATTCAAAATTTTTTCATCAATTTTTTTTTATGTTTGATTGCATTTTTCTGTAAGAAACCCAACACCTACAAAGTTAATGCTTGTATTGACTGATTCAGCATTCGATTGAGAGTAATATAAATTTCGAAAAAATATTAACTCTCCTTAGTTTCAAGAGAGATTGAATGATTTTCGAGAAATGCGAAATTTTGAATTGTGCCGATTTAGTAGCAAGGGTGCGATATAGTCAAGAACAAATTTCAACTCCCCACAGCTATCAGTCGTTTTCAGTCGCACTCATACCGATTATTCTCTCTGTCGTATTCGCTCTTATGTATTCTTATCAAACCTACTAGCAAATTTAAAAAAAAATGAGAGTGCCACTTGTAGTATTGTATGGTATGAGCTATGGCGTGGTTCCCCACAGTTTAACTTTTCCACCAAAACTTGGTGGCTCGCTCCAAAATTTGACCGAAGTTGCAGCTATAGTTCTATATGCTGTCATTGCGCATTACCGTCTTTCAATTTGCTGAAAGCATGTAGGAGTGTAGGCCTAACTCTCGACGTCGAAAAGCCTCTGCCGCTAATAAGAAATTCACCATTAGGCAGGTATAGGAAATTCAACTCTTTCGAGAAATTCACCAAAAAGCTACAAACAAAAATCTTAGGCAGGAATAGGAAATTCAACTCTTTCGAGAAATTCACCAGAAAGCTACCAACAACAATACGGGTAGACACAATAGTGGGACTCATGCAGCTTCGCAAATTGTGGGAAATGAGAAATTTGTCACACAACTGTCAAAATTTATATGAAAATTTACGATGGGAAAAGTTGCGAAGGAATTTGCGAAGCTGCATGAGTACCACTAATGTGGCACTATGATGCCACTTGCAAGAAAATTATCAAAGAAACACGGCGTCGGCTCGGTTTTTTATATTGCTTGAAAAGTTCATAATTGAAACTTTAATAAATGTATTAGGTTATGTTTTTGCTTAATGTGCACGAATATTTTCATTTTATAGTAAATTGACATATATTTTTGACTACGGCTACGAATTTGATCGTACATAGAATTTAGTATTTTTGCTGAAACAGTGTGATCAAAAAGTTATGTGGACAAGGTAGGACTAAAAAAAACAATTTATATTTCTCCTAAGAATTGAGTTTCCTTGATAAGATTTATGTTTTTCAAGCATTTCATATCATTTTATGAGTTTGGTAGATACTTTGGGGCCGTCCATATATTACGTCAGCATGATTTTGACAATTTTAGACCCCCTCCTCCCCCTTATCATCAATCGTCATCGTCCAGAACCCCCTCCCCGCCTTGTTTGACATCATCTTTGAGCTCTTTATTATTTCACAAGTAAATAGAAATTAATTTCTTCAAAATATAGTTTAATAGTGTTTTCTTATACGATAGAGATGATGACGTGATCATTGCGGATTGACCCCCCTCCCCCTCATCATCAAGCGTCATCATTCGCGTGACTCCCTCCACCCCCCTGCATGATGACGTAATATATGGACGACCCCTTTATATGTAATATACTCAAAAATCACCCCAAATTAAAAATAAAAGTGGCAATGCATTTCACCAGAGCAAAGATAAATATTTCGCTGCTATAGCATGCTTCTCTTTTGCTCATGCTCTATGCCTATGTTGAAGCAGCGTAGCTCTAACACATTGCAGGGATTAGGAAGAAGAAGAGTTAGACCTACACTCCTACAAGGCTGAAAGCACGTCTGCCATTTAAAGAAATAAAAGTATAAAATAAAAAAAAATTGACTAAAAAAGCCAATATTTGTTGTATATAACGTATGCGGAATGAAATCTGGACGCACTTTCAAAAAAAGTTTTTATAGTGTAAAATAAATCGGTGACCGATAAAAAAAATTGCAAAATTATTGACATCATTAAGCTTCAAAATAAACACGTGCTTTGTGTGTTCAAATATATTTTAGTTCTTAAAATGTCACTGACCGAAGTGGACCGTCGAAAACTAATTTGCGAATTTTGCAAAAATAATCCAAACAAGAAAAATATTGAAGTCGTTAAGCATTTTGTTGAACTAAATTTTAAAAAATCGACTTTATATCAAACTATTCAACTATTTGAAAGTGGAAAATCAGTGGCACGAAAAAAAGGAAGCGGAAAAACATGCAATCTAAGTAACAGCAAGGTTCGTTCTCAACTGAAAGCCGAAACTTTGGGCCGGACAGCAAAATCATATAGGTACTTAGCAAAAAAGTATAAAGTCGATGATCATACAATCAAAAAACACCTACAAGACATGGGTATCAAGAAATATTCAAAAAAACGCGTCCCAGATGTGAAAGAAAACCAAGAAACAAGAATAAAGAATTCGCTGAAGCTGCTTTCTCAAAGTTTTTTTTCTGCGAGTTCCAATGTACTTTGTGTGATAGATGATGAGTCATATTTTACTCTTGAAGGTAAGGAATGGACCCCAAAGTTTTATTTTAAGCTTCCTGGCGCAGATGTGGATGAAACTGTAAAATACATTCGCAAAACGAAATTCCCCAAAAAGGACCTTTTATGGTTGGCAGTTAGCGAGCGTAGCATCAGTGAACCGGTGTTTTTCAAGGGCGGTCTAGCGGTAAACGCAGATGTTTACATTAACAAGTGCCTTCCAGTTTTAAAGCGTTTCATTGAGAAATATCATGGAGATGACGAAATTGTGTTTTGGCCTGATTTAGCGTCATCTCATTACGCGAATGCAACTCAGCAAGCCTTGGAGGATTGAATTATACCAATTGGCCCAAAAGAGATGAACCCCCCTAACGTTCCACAGCTACACCAATGGAAAATTTTTGAGCTAACTTGAAAAAAAATGTTTATATAAAATATAATATAAATATGACTTGTAAGAAACTCTGCAAAGTTGTTTAAATTTTTAATTTAAATAAATTTTTTCAAATGTCAAACATTTTTCTGGATTTCATTCCGCATACGTTATAAAAATCCAATTTTGTGAAGTAAATTAGGTCCGCCAAATCTTAAAGCTGCACTTTTACCTTTTATTTATTAGTGACTTCGTTTATTTGATATGTTTGTACGCTTTGAACCTAGGGTGTAGCGAGAGAAAGAGTGCTTGGTAGCGCTTATATTTGCCTCAGTGGTATATTGAGCAATTATAAGACATTAACCGAAAACAAATTTGTGGGGCAAGAAGAAGTTTACAGAGTTTTGGACCAAAAAATCCGAAAAATTCATGACGTCCGATTTCGATGAAAATTTATATACAGAATAAGTGAAAAATTCAAAGAAAAAAATGCAAGCCCAAAAATCGCAGAACCTCAACTTTTCCACCCCATATCACCCACAATCAGATATATATGTGTTAATCAAAGGTTTTTCATAAGAACTCATAATATTTTATAGCAAAATATGTTATTTTTATACAATTAAAAATAATTAGATAAAATTTTGCTCATATTATTGAGGAACGCTAAAGCAGAGTACTCATGCGTCGAATATGACCGAATATCAGGACATAAGGAGGACATTAGAAGGCCACAGTATAGGTCCAGTGCAGCTCAAAATAGTTTGATGTATAAAGGGGCAAGTATATTCAATACAATGCCTAATGCGATTAAAACAGAATCAAATTTGAATACGTTTAAAAGAAAAGCTAGGGAATGGGTTGTGGTAGAATTTTTCAAAAAAATTTTATAAGCTTTACATATATAAGCACATGTAAACCAAAAATATAATATATGGAATATGGAAGTTTTTATTAAGTAGCTAGAAAAGCTAAATAAACTTTTACATTACATTATATTTATCAAAAAGTTTGAATTCCACTACAGAAGAGCTGATATGAAATATTCAGTGATATCATAACTAAAACTGCTCGATAAATAACTCAAGTGGCTCAAGTACTTATGACTAGAGCTGTCAAAAACATGCCTATGCATATTGCATGCCTTTTTGCATATTTTAAGACTTTTCGTTCATGCATGCATTTTTAATAAATTTTTGAGAAATCGAGCATATTTTGGCGTTTTCCCTATGCTTTCAAAATTTATTTACTATCATTATTTTTCAAACAAAGCAAAACTATTTCTGTGAAACAAAATTATCATTTTCGCCGAACCATGTTTTATGCCGTCAGACCAGGGACTAAAAGCCTTTGATAGTCCTGCCTCTCTATTTACATATATATTTGCTCTCTTTGAAATCGTCATTCACCATCAATTTTTATACCCGACACACTCTGTGTCGAGGGTATATTGCGTTTATGTGGTTCTGTGTAACACCCAGAACCAGTTGAGATAGACCATACAAAATGTATATAGGGGAAAGTGGGGTAAATCTGACTCGTGTATAAAGATGACCCTAGCTATAGCATGAGAATGCAAAGGTTCTGACAATTTTTTCCAACTAGTAAAACACATATTATGCTGCTGATTTTTAAGCAAATTTTTTCAAATTTTTAATTCATAGATAAAATTAAAAATTTTAAAATTTAAAATTTCTAAATAAAAATTATAACTTTTATGTTTTAGAAAAAAATTGGTAACTTATCCTGATTAAGATTTTTCTCAAAATATTGAAGGTGTATGATTGTAGTAGTGTAAAGGGGCTGTAAAGGAAAAATAAAAACTTGAGAAAAAAATATAAGGTTTCTTAGAAAATCGATTTTTATAGAAAGTCAACCGTGTGGAAAAATTTGACCCCCGATTTTCATACTAATTCAAAAAAACGCTAATTTCCAAAAACCGAATTCTTAAGCGTTATTAAAATATTTTCTTCGCAAGAATAAACTTCGGATATTGCTGAATACAATAGGATATGATTTGGGTACAGCATTTCTCTGGTTTTAAAACAAGAGATGGGGGTCATATTTAGAACACCAATTTTCAAACCTTCAAAATTTAGTATACTGAATGTTTCTAAAATTATTTATATTTAGTAGGCTATTGATGGAAACTTTTTATTGCAAAAACAAAGGTGATGATATTCTCTTGCTAATGGCATGTAAAGTTTTTATCTTGAGTATCAGCGTTTTGAATTTATAGCAAAATTTCTTAAGGGGTCAGAATTCGACCACTTTCCCCTAGAATCGATCAGCGTCACCATGAGATACCATTTAGACATGTCCGTCCGTCTGTCTGTCTGTCCGTCTATCTCTATACAATTTTCTTATCGAAGAAGTTCAGCTATCTTGCCGAAATTTGGCATGCGTGCTTACGGGGACATGAGTATGAACAGGTTCGAGAATGGACCCGATTGTACCATTTCTAGGGGTTCCTTCAGTACTAGGGTCTGTTACGAAAAACACACAAACTGCTCTAAAATCGGGAGTTTTCAAGATATTTTGATGAAATTTAATATTTGAACATGTGTAAAGGTAAGTACTACGATTTCAAAAAATTTTAAAAGTGGGCGTGGCAGAAGGGCGTTTTTCGAAAGGTGTCGCCTACACCAGAAAATCAAATGGGACTGGAACGAAATTTGGCACTTATGCCTCATTTGTAGCCTCAAACATCCTCCCCAAAAATTTTCTTGATCGGTCCATTATTAAGGGTACCTCCAGTACTAGGGTCGGTCACAAAAATCCCAAAACTGCCCCAAAATCGGACTTTTTCGAAATATTTCAATAAAGCTTAGAATTTTTTGTATATTTAAACCTCCGCTTATAATTTTTTAAAAATTGAAAAAGTGGGCGTGGCAAAGGGGTGGTTTTCATAAAAAAATTTAACAAAAGTCGGTATATGGGGCCCCTAATGGCCTTAAACACCTCTTGATATTAAAAATTATTTGAACACGTGTGTCTGTGTCGGTTATTCTATTGTCTCGCCTGACTATAAACCACTAGGCTGGCCTGACTATAAACCACTAGGTACTTTTTTTTTTTTTGTTTTTGCTTAGAAAGATTTTTGTTTCTGCCTTTGATTTCTTTGCGTTAAATAACACTGTGTGTAATTTTTTAAGTCACGGCAAAATAACCATATACGGACACCACTACGTGATAAAAGACTAAAAAAAAAAAGACCCATGTCTCCCAATTTTCCCCAAAGTCATGCACTTTTTGTTTTATGGGCCCCCAAAGATTTGGGGCCTCGGTATCATTTTCGTAAAAATGTGATCATTTTCTCAGGCTCATATCTTGTAAACCGTTCAGAAATTCGATTTACTCTCTGAGGCTGTAGCTCTTGTCATAAGGAACAAAAATTGCCAACATATAAAATCCAAAAAACTTCACCTTCCAGGTCAAAATCGCAAAAAACCCGCTAAAATTGGTATTAATGGTAAAAATCCTCCCACTTTGGGTACTGGGATTATGCGAGGTGTTGCTTTTTTGGTTCGTCTTTTAAGTGAAGATGATAGAGATTTTTTTTCAGCAACTTGGATAGCATCATGTAAGTCAATGGGCTTTGCCGTATTCAATTCTCTTGTAGCTCTCTTGATTGCAGCCTTAAAAACATTTGTAGGACCATCCTTCTTTTTCTTTACAGTTTTCTTCTTCTTTCGATTTTAAATGAAGTTTGTGAGACTACCACCAAATTTTAATTTAGCTTTCATAGCGCTTGTGACAAACCAAGCGTTTGCTTTTTCTGTAGCACCCGCGTCAGTTGATTTAACTCTCTCCCAAGCTCTTTCCACTAAATTCTTATCTGCAATATGACGATTTTCCAAGTCTTTGAATTTAGAATAGGCAATATCGTGTTCTCTACAGGCAGAATCCAATGGGTTGATACCTTTGTCGCCTCTTGCTAATCGTTTTTGAAACTTTGTGCCTGGACCACAAAACTGATAGCCCGGTAAATGAAGTTCTATTGGTAGTTTATTAATAAAATTATTTATTAATCCTCGTCCGGCAACCTTTCGTTTTTGACTAATTAACATTTTTGTGTCGACAAACATTTATAAACTTATACTTTGAATATGTTATGTAATCAAAACAATGATCAAAATCAATGTAACTTAAACGGTATAAAAGCATCATCTTTTATAGTTTAAATTTTAGTTGAAAGAAAAAATGCGTTTTGTAAGACAGCAGAAGAATATTTTGGTGAAAAATTTGGATTTTAAAAATAAATCCAAATGTTAATTCAACACAACCGCGACATAGCTCGTTGTTACCAAACACAATACGAGCATTAATTGAAGGGTAGCCGCGAATAACGTTGTAAGCGACAAATTTTTTGAACCTATTTTTCGGACTTTCGCTGTCAATAATACTCTATCCCTTTGAGCTACCAAAAAAATGTTTTTATTTGGTCAAATCTTGGACATCTCTCAAGAATTCAGAACCAGAAAGAAGCGAAGTGGCCTTGTATGTACTGAATGGCATGGCAAATTTGAAAAAATGTGAGATTTGTCACTTACAACGTTATTCGCGGCTCCGCTTCAATTGTTGGACCATCTAATTGTGGGAAAACTAACGTTATGTTGAGTCTTATTGAAAATCCTCATGGACTTAGATTCAAGAATGTATACTTGTATTCAAAATCATTACATAAACCTAAATATCAATATTTAAAAAAAACTTATAAATGCTATAAAAGGAATGGGACTTTTAACCTACTCTGAAAATTATGAAGTCATAGGTCCAGAAAACGCTAAACAATACTCTATTTTTATTTTCGATGATGTAGCATGTGAGAAACAAAACAATATAAGAAATTATTTCTGCATGGGGCGTCATAAAAATATTGATAGCTTCTATCTTTGTCAAACTTACACTCGAATATCAAAACATTTGATTCGTGAACAACGCAAACTTAATTATTATATTCAAGTAGGATGAAATGAATATACGACATATATACCATGATCTCGTTGGTACTGACATGTCATTTGTCGACTTTTTAAAAATTTGTGGAGAATGCTGGAAGGATAAGCATGGGTTTCTCGTCATCAACAAAGACGACTCACTAAATAATGGTCGGTACAGGAAGGGCTTCAATGTATTCAGTCATCTATAAAAGTAATGAAGACAGAAAATAAAACACTCAGTCTCAAAAGAGGTTTCATTAACTGTAGAGCAGGAGCAACAGCAGCAGTCACAACAGTAATATCATTTAAAATGGTTGACTCAGTTCATGAAGAAAAAGTTCATCTTTTCAACAACAACAATCACAGCTGCTATATAAACAGACCTGTTTCCAATAAAACAGCTCTGTTTCCAATAAACAGATCTGTTTCCAATAGAACAGATCTGTGTCCAATAAACAGACCTGTTTCCAACAGAACAGATCTGTTTCCAATAAACAGACCTGTGTCCATTAAAACAGATCTGTTTCCGATAAAACAGCAAAGTATTCCAGATCCACCGTTGGATATGATTGATCGAATGAGTAATGAAAGTGAACGTCTTAAATCATTTTACAATTGGCCCTTAGAATGGTTGGATATGAGAAGACTTGGACAATTTGGAATGTTTTATACTGGAACGAGTGATATTACAAAATGCTACTTTTGTAATGTTGAAATATCCAAATGGCAACTGGGAGATGATCCTCTAACAGAGCACATACGATGGTCGTCGTCTTGCCCATTGATATGCTTAAATCAAACCGGCAATCATACTATTGATCACAATGAGTTGTATTCAATCATACATATGTCGAGAATAATTTTACAATTAAAAGTTTTAATAAGTAAAAGGTGTTGTAACAATTTTATATTCCAAAACGAGCTAAGTAAAATCTCACAAATTGTTAATAATTTATAACAACTAAAAACTACTGTATCTGATTGAAATCAATAAAAATTAAAAACGATCAACACGTCTAGTCATTATCGACACTATAAAGGTCGTTAACAGTCCTAAAGTACTTTCATTTCCATTTATATCTTCAATGATACTGGTTAATTTAAAAAAGAGAAATGGATGAAAAATTGTTAAAGAACATTATTAAGACGAGGAAAATCTTAAAGGATAAGTTCAATGCCATCAAAATTAATGAACAAGGTGCTGCCGAGAGTCTTGAGAAATCGTTTCTCCCCATCACTACGCGAATTAAAGATCTACTAAAAGAAACTAAAAATAAAAACGAAATATTAAACAATTTGAATGAAAATCTAAGCTAGCAACCGCAAATACTTCAACTTTCAATAAAAAGAAATTGATTGGGAAAATAAAGTGGTGCAGCATAAAAAAATATGAATCACCTAAATTACAATCAAGCACACCAATTAAAAATATTACTGCTAATTTTTTTTTTTTTGTTTTTTGTTTTTTGTTTTTAATTGTATCTTTCCTAACAGAAATTAACAATTAGTTTTCAAACCTTAGGGACTACATAAAATGCAATAGGCAGTTAACAAATTTTTTGATTGGATTAAAAATTCAAAAGGATTTAGCAAACTAAATTAAGCTTAGCGAATTTATGTTAAGTGTTCATCAGTGTTTCCCTTCTAAGTCTTGTTCTCGTAGAGACGGTGGTTAGGCTCCTGGCCTGAGGGTTAGGATGAATTTGTAGTTTCGCGAGATATTTAGGGATGTGTGCTCGTATGACATCTGAGACTGCTGCAGTGTTTAGGTCTTTGTGTATATTTGAGTTTTTAACGTACCAAGGAGCGTTCGTTATTTGTCTCAGGATTTTGTTTTGTACGCGTTGGATTTTTTCGATGTTTGTTTGTGAAGCAGAGCTCCACAATTCAATTCCATAAGTCAAAATGGGCTTAATTATCGCATTATAAATTAAGAGTTTGTTGTCAAGACTGAGCTTCGAGCCTCGTCTCAGTAGCCATTGTAGCTGGTGCAGTTTAAGGTTTATATGCGTTTTTTTGCAATTTATGTGAGAGCTCCATGTCAGCCTTCTGTCTAAGTGGATTCCTAAGTATTTTACTTCATTGGCCATAGGTATGGGAATGCCATTTAAGCTGACTTGAGGACAAGTTTCTTTTTTCAAGGCAAAAGTGATTTGTACACACTTCGTCTCATTGACTTTTATGCTCCATTTCGCTAACCATTCCTCTAGGAGTTTGAGGTGTTTGGATAAATTCCGAGAAGCCGTTTTGTGGTCAGTGTGGGTGCTTACAATGGCGGTATCATCAGCGAAAGTAGAGACTAGGCTGTTTGCATAGAGAGGAAGATCTGCGGTGTATATTAGATATAAAAACGGTCCGAGTACGCTGCCTTGTGGAACTCCTGCTTTAATTTCAACTTCCTCCGACAGGTACTTTCCATATTTAATTCGGAATCTGCGTTGGGTTAGGTAGGATTTGAATGTTTTTACCATGTTGCTTGGGAGATGTTGTTTTATCTTCAACAGAAGACCTTCATGCCAGACTTTGTCAAAGGCTTGTGCAATATCCAGAAAGACCGCAGCGCAGTATTTTTTTGTCTGAAAAGCTTCGTGTATTACTTTTGCAATCCTGTGAACTTGTTCGATAGTGCTGTGCTTACTTCGAAATCCAAATTGATGATTTGGTATAGATTTATTCTCGTTTACGTAGGGTAAGACCTTTTCAAGGATTATTTTTTCAAACACTTTTGAAAGCTGTGGTAGCAGGCTGATCGGTCGATATGATGCTGCCATTGTAGGGTCCTTTCCAGGTTTTGGAATCATTTTAATTTGTGATATTTTCCATTGTTTAGGATAATATCCTAGCCCGAGAATGCTGTTGAAGATTACCAATATGAGATCAACGGCGTTATTTGGCAAAGATCTTATCATTTTCCCGGAGATTTTGTCATAGCTAGGAGCTTTTTTGGTATTAACCTTATTGAGAGCTACCTCCAGCTCACTTTTTGTTATTTTTGGGGGTCATAGTCCTCCGGTATAGTTTCGTTGTCAGGCTGAAAAGCATTTGCTTGGGGATTTGGTTGGAATACCTTTTGCAAGTGTTGAGCAAGAACGATTCCTTTTTCTTCGTCGCTTCGAGCCCATTACTGCTAATGATGCTGATGTTAAATGCAAGCAGTAGTAGAGACGTGTTTTTTAGCGATGATGAAGAAGGAAGTAAATTAAAAACTCTTATAAAAAGTTATGAAGAAAAGGAGAAGGAAGAGGAGAGGCAGAGAAGCAGCAGCAGCAACAGGAGTCGGATAGCGAAAAGGATGTAACCGATGATTATAATTTTGCTTCACTACACAAACAAAACAAACTCGACACTCAATTTAATCTGCATAAGAGTGCTGATGACCAAAATTTGATGTTTGGAGACGCAATATTAACGCTCGGAAATTCCAATGACTTTCAGATTGGAAATGACCATTTAACAATGACAACGGGGCTCTATCAGTTAATGTTTTATAAATCTCCTCAATATTATGAACAATCCGATCTTGACCTCTATAAGCATATTTTGTTAAAAACCAATGCATATAGACGCGGCTTCACATCAGATGGACATATAAATGGAAACAGAGGGAAAAAGTATACCAAAGTTATTCGTAAGTTAATCCAAGATGTAGACCATGAGTCCAGCTCAAGCACACGAAATGTGAAAAAAGAAGGATTTGGATTGATAAAATTAAATTCTGTTCCAACCAACTATATATATTGGAACGATCCTAATGAATTATTCAATTATCTGAGACTGCTCTTGTCATCACAGTCAGCTGATCATAATAATCATAATAACGAAATTATTTCAATTATTGAAGAGCTCAAAGAATCTAATATAATCGTATAATGGGCGTTGACAAATTTGGTCGCTATAATAATACAATTAGAAATTCAAATAACTTTAGTACCCAATTGACTGTTGGTAAGGATACTTGCTTTAATGCCCATTTCCATCGCATTAAAAATCTGAAAGATCCAATAGAAGATTAAGACGCTGCAACCAAGAATTTCATTCTTTTCAATCTTAATGTGTTTCGAACTGAATTTCAGAGTTCGATTGAAGCTCATGAAAAGCGTAGCAATAAAGAAGTTGAAACCATTTACAATAAAATTAAATCTATTGAAAACATTATTGACGAGAACTTTAAGGCATATATGGAATACATTGAAAAACGTCTAGAAGGTATGGATAGTGTTTTGTTTTCAATGATTTCAAATGCTAATAATACAAATTCTTCAAAACAAAAAATAGCACGGAAGGACCACAATCGTCAACAGTATGAGTCGCATGCAAATAGTTCAGGAGCTACATAGACAGGCTCGACGAAACTTTAGACGTAGAGCAGTCATAATCAAAGGTCTCGATGATCTTTGGCAAGCTGATTTGGTTGAAATGGGTAGCTATGCTGCTCACAATAAAGGCTACCGCTATCTTCTTACAATCATTGACACATTCTCAAAATATGCATGGACAGTTGCACTGAAATCTAAAACGGCTTCAGACGTCACCAAGGCAATGAAAAATAGTTTAGAACGTGAACGAAAGCCTTAAAATTTACAAACAGATGATGGAAAAGAATTCTTTAACAAGGGCTTTCAAAATTTAATGAAACAAAATAAATGAAATCATTATTCGACCTATAGTACATTGAAAGCATCGTTTGTCGAACGATTTAATAGAACTCTAAAAAATATGATGTGGAAGGAGTTTAGCAATCGTGGATCATACAAATGGATTGATGAGGATGATAACTTAACTGAGATATACAATAATACAGTGCATAGAACTATAAAAATTGCACCAAATGATGTTGATTCTTCGAATGAAGCTTTAATTTTACAAACAGCTTACAACCGTCTTAAAATCTACGATAAACAAAAATTTCATGTGAACGATTATGTACGAATAAGCATATATAAACATATTTTTGAGAAGGGTTACACTCCCAATTGGACAACGGAAACCTTTCAAATAAACAAAATTCAAAATACCAATTCATGTACCTACACACTTAAGGACTATTAGGGTTATATTGTCAAAGGTGCTTTCTATAAGGAAGAGCTGTTAAAATCACGTTATCCTCATACATATTTAGTAGAAAAAGTTATTAAGAAACGAGAGAATAAAGTGTATGTAAAATGGTTGGGATTTTCATCTCATCACAACTCATGGATTTATAAAGACGATATACTATAAAGAGAAGCCTAATTTTCTTAATTGGTGCAGTTTAATTTTCTTATTCAAGATGTCAAGAACATTAACTTTGACTGGAAATTCATCAATTCTCGTGGCGAATTATTTTCCTCCCATAGAGCTTAACCGGGACTATGTTTGTGGGCTGATTGATTTTGATACCTATTACTCAGTGCCGAATGTTGATGAAACCACTAATATTTTTCATATTGCTGATGAAAAAATTGTGCTTCCTATTGGTTTATATGAATTTGATGACATAGCAAAATATATAATCGAAGACTATGAAACTCTGGAAAAACGAACTTCTGGTGCTACACTAGATATATATGCAAATAATAATACATTAAAAGCTGAAATCTATTCTTCACACGATACAATTTTCTTTGATAAAGAGCAAAGCATCGGGCCATTATTTGGATTTTCGAAACGAAAACTTGAACCTTATAAACCTCATACTTTTCATTAATTGTTATTTGGGCTTTATGGTCCCTCATTTTTCACTTATAGTGAAAAATGTATTATTTTGGCAATTGAAAAAATTTATTTTTCATAAATTTCCGAGAAGTGTGGAAAGCCGATACGACCAGTTTCAAACCCAGCTGACAGGTTCATCAACAGGTATCTTTAACCATCACCTTAGCCACTCTGACCACCTCAGCGATGTGAGGTAGGTCGGCTAAATTGTGCATATATATGCACCATTGGCATGTTCACTTATAGTGAAAAATGTATTATTTTGGCAATTGAACAAATTTATTTTTCATAAATTGCCGAGAAGTGTGGAAAGCGGATCCGACCTGGTTGGCACTGAAATGGTTAAATACTTTTGAGAGTCCAACAGGACGAGTTGCGCGTTGGGCATCGGAACTACAACAATACACTTTCGACCTTCGATACCGCCGGGGTAAATTAAACGTCATCGCTGATGCCTTCTCCAGGCAACCACTTCCAGTGTTTGCCACCGTTAAAGCAATCGAGACGACCGCTTGAATACAAAACCAAATAAAATTGGTTACTCAACAACCAGCAAAATATTCAGATTATAAAATCACGAACGGACAACTCTTCCGCTATCTACCGACAATTGGCGGGGATGACGATAAACGTTGTTCGAAAAAGTGTGTGTCCAAATAACACCGAGACCGCGTATTATCTATGAATCACGACTACCCAACAGCAGGACACCTGGAGTCAAAAAGACTATCGCACGCATCACCAGGAAGTACTACTGGCCTGTGTAACACCGAAATGTCCGAAAACACGTGAACAAATGTCTGGGCTGCTTAATATACAAACACCAACAACAAAAGGCCGCAAGATTCATGAAAACACAAATAGCCGAAGAACCATGGGCTATACTATGCGCCGATTTCATTGGGCCACTACCACGCTCATCCCATCAAAATAGTTATCTGCTGGTGTTTCCCGAAAAATTTTCTAAATGGACTGAATTAGTACCCCTTCGTAAAGCCACCACTGACACGGCTCAAAAGGCGCTAATATAACGAATTATTGCACGTTTTAGCGTCCCAACGATCCTGCTGACAGATAATGGAACCCAGTTTACTAGCGGGAAGTTCACCAGCTTTCTCATCCAACTAGGCATGCAGCACCAGTGCCCTGCACCCTATACCCCACAAGAAAACACTACTGAAAGAGTAAACCGAACAATCAAAACAATGTTGGCACAATTCGCAGAAAACCAACATAAGAAATAGGACGAATTCCTGCCTGAGCTATCTTCAGCAATCAAGACTAGTATTTCGGAGAGCACGGGATACATTCCTGCCTTTCTCATCCAAGGAAAAGATCCACGGCAAAAAAGGCAAATCTACGACGAATACGCCGAGCCAAACATCGAACAACAACCCCCCCCCCCCCCCCATGTCAAAGCCCAGCAGCTGCAAGAAATATTAAAGCTCGTACTACAGTATCAGGTCAAAGCTAGCCAGGAACAAGCACGTCAATACAACCTTCGACATCGAGACTGGAAACCAAGTATAGGCGAATAAGGCCTACTAAAGACAACACCCCTCCCGAGAGCTGAGGAAAGTCTCCCTGCAAATTTAGCCCCAAAAATCGAAGGAGCATAACGGGTTAAAAAGTTCACGTCCTCCGTTCTCGTCGTATTGGAAAAAGACTGGAAAACTCATACAGCGCAAGTAAAATAATTGAAATCAGTCATTCAGAACGTCCAACAAAGAACAATAAATTCACCAAAACAATAGCAAATTTAAATAAAACACAAGGAAAATAATATGAAGCTCAATCATTAATTATGATTCCTACAGCTGCAGCAGACGCAGACTATACAAGCCAGCGAACTTAAAAAATCAGCATCAGTCTGTGAAATAAACGAAGATGGACAAGGTCACAAAAAGTAACCAGCGCGTTCGGCAGCGATATAAGTCACTACAGGCCGCACGGAGACAGCAATTACTATACCCCACCAGCGAAACTACGCCGAGCGAAGACAAGCCGAAAGAAGCCCTCACTTCCTAACGAATTGGTGGACCTGTCTTACAAATAAGCGGTGAAATACCTTTTTATCGATGACTCTAGGGACGAATCGGAAAAACTTCATACAAGCCCCCGGAAGCGCACGACGAGAACCTGGAGGCGATATGCCGACGGAAGTACAGCCATACTAAGCCGGGCGCACCACCTAAAAAGCCACAGGTACCACCGCCGGAAACCAAACTAAGGGCACGACCAGAGCTCAATGTCATCTCCCTCGACTTCTCGGATTTCCAGGAGGAGACTTTCAAGGATGCCTTTAGGCGCGTGCAAAACTAACGGTGGCCACACCAGCAAATACGGTGCCTCCATTTTATTTTTATTTTTATTATTACAAGCCTTTACATTAAGAATCGAATTTTGTTGTCATATTTTTATGCGCATAGAAGCAATATAAGCATCCTCTTATTTTGCTTTGACTATTGTAAGGTCTAGCTAGCTAAGGCATACACACAGCAGGTAGACGATAAGCAACCATTGAATGGAAAAATCCATAGCTAATAACCAAGGCAAATTGTTGTAAAGGAGAATCGGCATGGCCTACTCTGCAAACAACCACTAGTCAACGTCCGCCAGAAATGGCTATCATCTAGCGGAAACTAGCCAAATTCAAGTCAGAAAAATTGTTTAAAAAGTGGCGCTCCGTCCAAATTCAGTCAGTCGTTAGCTGGCTCGCGCCGCGTGCACATCGGTGATCGGAAAAATAAAAGTGAACAGTGAAGTCGTTTTGATTAAGCATAGCTGCGTGTGAGTTCTCAATCGCCGTAGTTCGGTCGATTTGCAGTGTACTTAGCATAGCTATGAGTGAGTTCTTAGCCGCCATAGCTCGGTCGTTCGAGCATTTCAGAATCCTATAAAAGACCGCTGGGTCGCGTCGTCCACACAAGTGCTCGGAACCTCGTTTTGATGTAGCATAGCTGCGTGTGAGTTCTTAACCACCGTAGCTGGGTCGTTCTGCGTTTTTGAATTTTTTAGCATAGCTGCGTGTGAGTTCTCAACCGCCGTAGCTCGGTCGTTTTTGAAATTAAAAGCATAGCTACGTGTGAGTTCTCAACCGCCGCACAGTGATTTGAGCCCATACAAAAGTTGGTAATAAATAGAAGGAGTACTCCGATTTTTGTGAAATTTAGCATGTATGTTATTTTAAGGTTGCTGATTCCAAAAATTTAATTTAATTAAATGTACACCTTATATTTTTCTCAAAAATCGGGTTTTTGTTCCAAATTTTGCGCCTTTTCAAAGCATTGTAAATACAAAATAATCAACAAATATTGCCATTTATTAATTCATATTTTTTACGCCACATTTCTTCTTTTTAAAACTGATCTTTTCACTTAAAGAAATGGTTTCGGTTTTAAGATACAATTTTTTAAATGAGTCCACTTTTGCGCTCACCAAGTCCTATGGAACATCGATTGCATGAAGACAGCTATGTGTTTTTATAGATTTGAAATAGTTCTTTTAGAACGAAAAAAGAGTAAGTTTTTATTTTAATTATCTTCATAATTTTTCTCACAATCTTCTTCGTTCAAAATGTAATTTTGAACATACGGATCCTCCACACAATATTGTTTATTGTATTTATTTTTCCTCATGCTCACTAGTTTTAAATCTGAAGAAAGAAGATGGGGGGACGCAAGCGGAAGATAGAGCAGTTGTGTTTTCTCTTTTCACTGTGCATTTCTTGCCCATAGCGAGAACCTTTTTTATCGAAATGTCTTAGCTTTTAAACAGCGTCTAGTAAAACGAAAGAATATAATAACAACCCTGCAGGAAATGTCAATAGTGAATATATACTAATTTTCTATTGATAATGTCACCAGCACTAGTGACGAACTATCCCCGCTGTAATGCAAAGCACGATTGACAGTTAGCATTGGCGTGTCATTGCACTAGTAGTGGCGGTAAGCTATTGACAAAGTACCGACATTGGACAATATGATGACAGATTTCCTGCAGGGAAAGAATATTGCAAACACAAATTAGAAATATATATATATATATGTATAATCTATTAATATATATGTTAGAGCAAAATTAGAAAAAGTATTCACTCTGTGTGAAATTGACAACCTTGGCTTTGAGTTATGTTTAGGCTGTTCACTGTTCTTGAAATGAACAAGCTTGGCATAGAGTTCTGTGAAATTGAAGGAATAAAAGTTTTCTTGTTGAAGAGAACTTTTCAACAGACAGATCTGTGAGAGCTGAGCACGATAGCCCACAGAATTGTCCGATGCAAAGAAGGACTAGTTTTTAAAAAAAAAAAAGAAAAGAAAAAGGATTGTCAACTCCTTTTATTTCAAAAAATCCAAGGAAGGATCGTGAACTCTCTTTCCTTCGATTTTTCTAGCATCAGAAGTGGGATTTGAACACCGAACCTCTACAAAATGGACGAACAGGATGCCGAAAAACGTCGTAATGGAGATGAGAGACAGGAAGATGCTCCCAATGTTTCGAGTATTAACGAATTGACGATGAGTGTCGACGTCTTAAGGGAATTATTAAAGGGTTCTCAAGAAGTTCGACCGGTGCAACGGAGTGTTGGGTTTCCTTGTTTCGATCCAGACCATTCGCGCATCGACATAAAAAAATGGTGTGCGGATGTAGATCTCAGGGTACTACGCGACGGCCTTGAAGATTTTGATGTCGTCCCTCGCGTCCAAGCAGCTTAGATGGGCAGATCAAAGAAATGGTACGATAAATACGGCTACCAACATTATACTTGGTCGAGTCTAAAAGAGTCGTTGATGCACACGTTCTACAATGGCGTGGATGTAGTTGTGGTGCTGAGGAAGGTGGCTAATTCTGAAAGCAAAGATTTTAGTACCTATACTGATTTTGCCATGGAAAAGGTGTCCCAGATTAATAGACTTCCATTCGAAATACCCGAGGACATTGTGGTAAAGATTATTATCGGTTGTGTTTCCAAAATGGGTTTGCGCAATTCGCTCACGTTCGCGATGCCAACTTGCGTTCAAAATTTGGTTGATCACTTGTCCTCTATACGCGAGCGGCCGGAAGAGAGGAATGTTTCTCAAAGTGTGGTTGAACGGGAACGTGGGCAACAAAAATCATATTATGTGCGAGAAAGCGTTAAGATTCCTAGTGAAGTTCCTTTTAAACGGTCACGGAGGGAGGAAGAAAACACTGGCTAAGATGAGAGAGTATTTTTGGATGCCGTCAATGACTAGGAATGTGCGTAAGTTCGTTGAGTCTTGCTTGGTCTGTTTGGTGGCTAAACGACCTTCCGGTAAAAAAAAAAAAAAAACAGTGAGTTACACCCAATAAAAAAAAAAGACCTATCCCCTTTGACACAGTTCATGCCGATTTCATGGGACCTTTTGACGATAAGAATTTTAGCTATATTTTTATTCTCGTTGATTCATTTACCAAGTTTGTCGTTCTCTTGCCGTCCAAAACCTTAAAAGCCTCCGAAACAGTGCAGCTTTTTCACAACAATGTAATGTTGTTTGGTGCTCCAGGTAAGTTAGTGAGTGATAAAGGTACTAACTTTACCAGTGAAGACTTCAAGAAGCTTTGTGCTTCGCTTGGAACAGAGCTCCATTTTATCACTCCTGGAGCTAGTCGAGCCAACGGACAGGTAGAGCGGTACGTCGACACTGTTGCTAATTTACTTCGAACTAACACGAGTATTGAGTGGACTAGCTATGTACTAACTGGTGTTACGGGTAGAACTCCGGAGCTTGGGGTATTGCTATCTGAACTTAAATTGGAACCTCAGTATGATGACATACAAGCAATTCGGGAGTTAGCAGAAGAACGGTCGGATGAAAATTCTAGATGTCGTATATTCCAGTAGCCAAATACGGAAGTCAAAACTTCAGAATTATTACCAAGGACCTTATGAAGTTGTTGGGGTGCTGGCGAATGACCGCTCGAAACTGAAAAATGAAAATTCGGGCAAAATCATAGTTGCAGGAAGAGAAGTTATTCGTCCAGTTCTGATTGTCGAAAATGATAACGCACAAATATAACAAAAATTTAAAGTAAATTCATTGCTTTTGTGGACTCTTTGATTTCTCAGACAAGCGTAAGATCGCCTCTGAGCTGGGAATCGGGGTAATAGTTTTTAAAATGTTTTGTTGACAAGCTTAAAATTGCCTCTATTTCGTGGTATTGTTGGAGCATGAATTTCAGACAAGCGGAAGGTCGCCTCTGAGCTGGAAATTCACATGCTTCTGTTGTGTACAAATTTTTGCGTTCAAGCTTAATATTGCCTCTGATCGAATGAGTTGTTCTGACATGAATTCCAGACAAGCTGAAGATTGCCTCTGAGCTGGAAATTCACGATTTTCTGTTTTGAAGAACTTATGTTCTGACTGCGGTCAAGCTTAAGATTGCCTCTGATCGAATGAGTTGTTCTGACATGAATTCCAGACAAGCTGAAGATTGCCTCTGAGCTGGAAATTCACGATTTTCTGTTTTGAAGAACTTATGTTCTGACTGCGGTCAAGCTTAAGATTGCCTCTGATCGAATGAGTTGTTCTGACATGAATTCCAGACAAGCTGAAGATTGCCTCTGAGCTGGAAATTCACGATTTTCTGTTTTGAAGAACTTATGTTCTGACTGCGGTCAAGCTTAAGATTGCCTCTGATCGAATGAGTTGTTCTGACATGATTTCCAGACAAGCTGAAGATTGCCCCTGAGCTGGAAATCCACGATTTTCTGTTTTGAAGAACTTATGTTCTGATTGCGGCCAAGCTTAAGATTGCCTCTGATCGAATGGGATATTGTGGTCCGAGTTTCAATTTTGAGGTTAGAATTGGAGTCATAGTCTCGCAGTATTGTGGTCAGTTGAAGTGTTGGTCTCAGATAGACCATAGTTTGTGAAAATAAGACGATGTGCTTTGAGCAAGAAAGAGGGAGCTGTGTTTGGTACTTTGAGTTCTTTATAAGAGAAGTTGACTAGACATTAGTTGTTGTGTTAAGAATTAATACTGAATCTCTCATCGAGAGCGATGATATTTGCAGGATGGCCGTGTTAGAGCAAAATTATCATCGAGAGCGATGATATTTGCAGGATGGCCGTGTTAGAGCAAAATTAGAAAAAGTATTCACTCTGTGTGAAATTGACAACCTTGGCTTTGAGTTATGTTTAGGCTGTTCACTGTTCTTGAAATGAACAAGCTTGGCATAGAGTTCTGTGAAATTGAAGGAATAAAAGTTTTCTTGTTGAAGAGAACTTTTCAACAGACAGATCTGTGAGAGCTGAGCACGATAGCCCACAGAATTGTCCGATGCAAAGAAGGACTAGTTTTTTAAAAAAAAAAAAGAAAAGAAAAAGGATTGTCAACTCCTTTTATTTCAAAAAATCCAAGGAAGGATCGTGAACTCTCTTTCCTTCGATTTTTCTAGCATATAGATATATATGTATAGTAAGCATACATATTTCCATTGCATGCATACATATCATCACTGCCTACACATACGGTAAGTTAAAAATCGATTTTAGGCCTATTTTAAAATGCGCGTATCTCTTCTGCGGGGATCAACGGGGACGAGAAAAATACATATTCTTAAAGTGAATGAACTGAACTAAAAATAGTGTAAAAATTAGAGAGAAGGTTTTAGATGTATTTTAGATTTTGTCTACTAAAAATCGATGATTTTTAGTATAAGTCTTAAATTTTACAAGTATTTAAACTGCTATAAAAAACAATTATTATTTTTTTTTAAAAGATTACAAAAATGTATTATTAAGCTCATAACGTCCAATAAATGAAAAAAAAAATTACGTCAATAACTTCATAAATGTATTTAATATAATTTTTTTCTTTGCCTGCTCAAAATCGCAGATTTGGTAGCTAAAAATTCGAAAAAATGCACTGACTTTGAAGAGATGTAGCGTCCATATGTATTAACATTTTTTTAAAATATTTTGGGGTTTTCTTCATTGAAGAATTTCCTTTCAAACGGTACCAAATTCGTTATGTTCCAACACTACAAAAATTTTGATTTATGTGTATGAGACAAATCACTGTGCGCCGTAGCTCGAAAATTTTGCATTTTATTTAGCATAGCTGTGAGTGAGTTCTTAACCGCCACAGCTCGGTCGTCTTGGAACACGGTTGAAAGCATATAAATAACGATACGTCTTGGAATATCAGCCAGTCGGTATCTGGCTCACGTCGCGAACACATCAGTGAAATTCATAGTGAAATCTCGGAAAGTCGTGTCATATTATCATAGTTGTGTGCGGGTTCTCAACAGCCACAACTTCGGTCGTTTTTATATAGCATAGCTGCGTGGGAGTTCTTAACCGCCGTGGCTCGGTCCTTTGTGAATAAAGCCATATTCGTACATCGCTAATATAACTGTGAAATTTCGGTACAGCCAGCCGACTCCCCAATGAGATTTCCCGTGTAATCGATAAATATATAGTAAGAGATCAAGGTTTTGAATTATAAATAAAGAAACCAAACTGGGTTATCCAGACTTGTAGCCACCGTGTTTTATTCTGGAGTGACTGAGATATACCCCGGCCATCAGGAAAGATTCGTTCCAGTTTATTACGAAGCTTTTCAATGCTATCATGTGATTTAAATATTTTCCTATTATGTCATAATCCTCGTTAATTAAAGTGATCCCAAGGCCTGGTAAGGACGCGAAAATTGTGTTGTCCTATAGAATAATTAGCCTGCTCTCATGAATTTCAAAACTTTTTGAAAAAGCACTGCTCTTTTAATTGTCTCGATTTATATCAGAAAATAATATTTTTTTAAATCATTAGTTCGGTTTCCGTAAAAATTGTGGTACTAAAGAGCAAGTTAGTCGTATAACGAATAAAATACGAAAAGCTTTTGAACATAAAGAATACTGTTCTGCTGTCTTTTTGGATGTAGCTCAGGCATTGGTTAAGGTTTGGCAAGAAGGACTTATGAATAAAGTAAAATCTCTCCTACCTCCTTCTGTTCACGGGATTCTTACATGCTACTTATTAGAGTCTAATAGAGTCTTTAAAGTTAAATTTAAAGACCACATTACCCATTCCTATACTTACTGTTAACAGCGGATTTCCCTGTAAGCAATAACCTTACAATTTCTGCTTTTGCCAACGATACAGCTATACTAAGCCGTCATCAAAGCGAGATTTATTCCTCTCGAAATCTGCAATCATACTTAAAAGTAATCGAAAAATGGCTTACGATATGGCGCATCAAAATTGTTATAAGGCCATTTGGATCGCCATGTTATAATGCCATTTGCATATTATAAAGACAATTTAATTGGTTGAATATCCTTTATTAGTAGGTAGGACCGTATTCAGCCGAAGCCAGAATCAGTCGTATAAACCTTTTTGATGTTGAAACTCTAAGTGTCTTTTACTTAAACAATCTACTTTCTTTTATACTTATTCTAAGAGAGGAGAAATGTTATGTATATAGAAATGTTATGTATATATTTTATGTATTTATAAATGCTGATTCAAAAGAGGGGAAAGGCCACACAGAATTTGGCTGACATATGAGAAGTGTCAAATGACCAATTGTGAGCTATGCACAATTGGTTCGGTATTGAAATTCTGTCATAACATTGCGTAAGTGCCGTTTGTATCGGCTCGTGCATTACATATGTTTAGTGCCGTTGCCTTGCGTTTGGTGTTTTGACCGTCGCTTCGTTCAATGCTATAAGTGCATTGCTCGAAGTGTCTTGTTACATATGCTTTCAGGCATACAGGGCCGTAACGTAAGTAACCGTACAGGGTCGGTATGTGAGTTGATATTTAGGGCGCTAAGGCGCTTATGTGTCATAGTCATGCAACACCTTCCCTCTTTTGTGAAAAATCTTTAGAATAGAGATTTTTCATAATTTAATAATGTAGATATATTATATATATATAATATTTATTTTATGAATGTAAAATAGAGATATTGGTTTTGTTTTATTACTCTAAGATGTATTTATAATTTATTTATAAATTTAAATTGATAAACCCCCCTATTACAAATTCATACGATACACGATATACGCTTGCATTCTGTTATGCCATATTACGAGTTGAAATTTATCGTATTATATCTGACAGTTAGCGTTTATCGTATATCGTTAATATATGGTATTGCGATACGATACGTACCGTATCAGCTGTTCAATTTTAAACGCATGCAAGCGGATGAAAAATTGTGTACGATACGCAGAAAAATATTGAAATTGTAAATTTTTTTACTCTTTACAAACAAATTTTAATAAAAAACAAGTAAAACAGTTTACATCGGCTAAGCAAATTGCACACATACCTTTTCCTCAGCCTAAAATATGTTAAAACATTGACTTTACAAAAAATTCCTGCCGTTTTCGTTGTTCTAGCTTGGATATCTATTTATACCTTATATATACTTCGATTTAGCTTCTAAAACTCGAGATTATTATTAAGCACAAAATTTTCGCGGATGGTGGGCATGGTCAAGTTTTAACCGTTGGAGGACATTTTTTCTAGCTGCGAAATACTCAATTCAAAATAGTGAAAATCAAATTTTTGCGAATTTCGCGAATGGTGGTCGAGGTCAAATTTTAACCGTTGGAGGACATTTTTTCTAGCTGCGAAATACTCAATTCAAAATAGTGAAAATCAAATTTTTGCGAATTTCGCGAATGATGGTCGAGGTCAAATTTTAACCGTTAGAGGACATTTTTTCTAGCTGCGAAATACTCAATTCAAAATAGTGAAAATCAAATTTTTGCGAATTTCGCGAATGGTGGTCGAGGTCAAATTTTAACCGTTGGAGGACATTTTTTCTAGCTGCGAAATACTCAATTCAAAATAGTGAAAATCAAATTTTTGCGAATTTCGCGAATGGTGGTCGAGGTCAAATTTTAACCGTTGGAGGACATTTTTTCTAGCTGCGAAATACTCAATTCAAAATAGTGAAAATCAATTTTTGTGAATTTCGCGATTGGTGGTCATGGTCAAACTTTACCCGTCAGAGGACATTTTTTCTAGCTGCGAAATACTCAATTGAAAAAAGTGAAGCATCCCTTAATTGCCTTCTTGCGACTGCCTCAATGCGGGTCTCATTTTCATTTGGAGTTATTAAAAAGGCAATCGATGTTGAGGTAAACATTTGGATTTTAATTTTTATTTTTGAAATTCAACTGACACCTCTTTTGAAAATATGTGTTATAATTTGACAATAACAGCTGTTTTCAAAAAAAAAGTAAACATACATCACTGACACTAACACAATTGCAAATCTATCGGGCGTGTAAAAACGATAATATCAAAACTGATTTCATACGATACGCTTCCAAGCGTTTATCGTCTATCGTATAGAAATTCATAATAGGGGGGAAATTTAATAATTGAATATTTAAAATATTTATATATTGAGCTAAATTTATTAATTGAAGAATTAACCTAATTATATTTTAAGTTGATGCGCATCAGTTTAACAGTAATAAATTTTTATTGTAATTTTAATCTATTTTTATGTAAAATTGCAAATTTATTGCCTATTTTTATTTTGCAATTTCATCTATTGTCAATTTCAATAACTTCATATGGGCCTTTGAAAACATTTTCTAGTTTGTGACTGGATTCGTCACGGAGGTAGACCTTACTTTTGACTTGAATATCTTGAGGTATTGCCTTTTTGTCATAATTTGTTTTTGATTGAATTTTGGCATTTTCAATTAATTTAAAGGCTAGCTTTTGAGCTCCTTGTAACCTAAATTTAAATTCTTTGACGTTATTATCGAAATTATAGATAGGATCAGTTGTTCCATTTACAAAATTAAACGGTCTTGGTGTTTTGCCGTAAACTAATTCGAATGGCGTATAGCCATGAGTCGAGGACGGTGTTGTGTTGAAGCAATAAGCGAAATACTTCAACCACTCGTCCCAATCGGTTTTTTCAGGGGATAAGTATGACCTAATCTACTCGTTGAAGGTTCTATGACTTCGTTCCAACATGCCAAGTGTTTGGTGATGGTATGGGGTTGAATTTAAATGTTTAATATTGAGTAATTTGCAAAGTTCTGAAAGTATTTGATTTTTATATTCGGTACCTGAGTCGGTAAGTATTTCGTTAATTGGTCCGTAAATTAAGATACAATGTTCAACTATTGCTTTAGCTATTGTTTTGGCAGACTTGTCTGGAACGGGTATGGCTATTAAGTATTTTGTTAATTCGCACATTATCGTTATGCCATATGTGTTTCCGTCTATTGAGGTTGGTAAGGGACCGATTGTGTCAATTTGAACTTTGTTTAATGGTTTTTCTGGTGTTTGTGTTGTGAATAATGGCTCTTTAAAGCTTTTTCCTGGTTTGTTTAATTTGCATTTTTCGCAATTTTTAACAAATTTTCAAACGCCTTGATTTAGGTTTTGCTAAATTTAGTTTTGTTTTGTTATACCTTTTCCGAAGGAAAGGGTATATTAAGTTTGGCACGGAGTATGTAACATACCAAAGGAGTCGCGGTAGATATAGACATATATATATATTCTTGATCAGGGTGACAAGAGGAATCGATCTAGCCATGTCTGTCTGTCTGTCTGTCTGTCTGTCTGTCTGTCTGTCTGTCTGTCTGTCTGTCGGTCACACTTTAGTTTTTCGTAATTTACTCCTAAGCCATGAAAGATATCATATTGAAATTCGGCATGGACTTGAACCAGGTAAATGTCCGAAAAACTGCATAAAAATTGTTTTCGTAGTCCCTCCTTGGGTTGTGGGAAGTGGTTCAGAAGTTTCAAAAATCACGATTTTTAAGGTTTTTCCTGGATAACTTTTTTACTATACATCCCAGCTTATTGAAATTTGGTGTGTGTATAGCTACTATGTAGACTTAAGCTTTCGCTGAAAAAAAATTGCGACATCGCTATAACTATGGTCATCATCCTACATATAAGAAAAAAACACTTTTTCTCTTATTCTCATATCTGTATACAAAAATGATTTTGTTTTGCTTCTTCCGATTGTGTATTTTGTCGCCAAATAAAGTCGTCACTTAAGGTTAAAATTTGACCATGACCACCATTCGCGAAATTCGCAAAAATTTGATTTTCACTATTTTGAATTGAGTACTTCGCAGCTAAACAAAATGTCCTCTAAGGGTTAAAAATTTATCAAGACCACCATTCGCGAAATTCGCAAAAAATTGATTTTCACTATTTTGAATTGAGTATTTCGCAGCTTAACAAAATGTCCTCTAACGGTTAAAATTTGATCAAGACCACCATTCGCGACATTCGCAAAAATTTGATTTTCACTATTTTGAATTGAGTACTTCGCAGCTAAACAAAATGTCCTCTAAGGGTTAAAAATTTATCAAGACCACCATTCGCGAAATTCGCAAAAAATTGATTTTCACTATTTTGAATTGAGTATTTCGCTGCTAGACAAAATGTCCTCTAACGGTTAAAACTTGATCAAGACCACCATTCGCGAAATTCGCAAAAATTTTCATTTTCACTATTTTGAATTGAGTATTTCGCAGCTTAACAAAATGTCCTCTAACGGTTAAAATTTGATCAAGACCACCATTCGCGACATTCGCAAAAATTTGATTTTCATTATTTTGAATTGAGTACTTCGCAGCTAAACAAAATGTCCTCTAAGGGTTAAAAATTTATCAAGACCACCATTCGCGAAGTTCGCAAAAATTTGATTTTCACTATTTTAAATTGAATATTTCGCAGCTAAACAAAATGTCCTCTAAGGGTTAAAAATTTATCAAGACTACAATTCGCGAAATTCGCAAAAAATTGATTTTCACTATTTTGAATTGAGTATTTCGCAGCTAAACAAAATGTCCTCTAAGGGTTAAAATTTGATCATGACCACCATTCGCGAAATTCGCAAAAATTTGATTTACACTATTTTGAATTGAGTATTTCGAAGCTAGACATATTGTCCTCTAACGGTTAAAATTTGACTATGACCACTATTCGCGAAATTTTTTTGCTTAATAATAATCTCGAGTTTTAGAAGCTAAATCGAAGTACAGATAAGGTATAAATAGATATCCAAGCTAGAACAACGAAATCGGCAAGAATATTCGTTAAGGTAATGTTTTAACATATTTTAGGCTGAGGAAAAGGTATGTGTGCAATCGGCTTTGCCGATGTAAACTTCTTTACTTGTTTTTGTTAATAGTTTATAAATTCCGCAATGTCCGCCTAGAATTGAATATTAATGCGATTTAATTGAAGTCTATTGAAGCGATTTGATTTTTCTTTAATTGATTTTGGAGTTGCCGGAAGTTTGTGGGGTGTTGGGAAAGTGAAGGTCTAAAATTCGAGGTGCGCTACAGTCGGCATTAGTCTCGCATGGTTTATCTCCTTTTTTCACAGTAGGAATCCAGCCCATATCAAAAGCCGGCGTCAATTTAAGTTGCTCTCCTTTGAGCGGTGAACTCGATCAAGTTTGCGTTGAACTTTTCGGAAAACAATCTCGTCATAATCGGCTCTCGTGATCAATATCCGTAGACAATATGGATCGCTTACGGCGTTTTAACTCCGCGGTATCTGAACTCAATACCATGTGTGATGCAGCCATGAATAGCGATCCGATAAACCAAAGCGAACAATTGTGAAAGATTAAAATCGAACAAATATTTGAAATAATTTATTTGTCCGTAAAAAATCTCTATAAAAATTTTCGAATTTCACACACAACAGGCATGCACAGACTATCAGCAGGGCGCCAGCATCACAGCATATGTTTGTGTGGTATTTTATATCTAGCAGTTACAGTCCAGCAAAGCAAGGGAGCCAACATACAACACGCTTTGCTCTTATTGCTCTAGTCCCGCTAGCTCAAGAATGTTTAATCGATGTTTGGTCGATGTTCGACGAGCTTATTCACAAAAAAATATAAGCGGTGTATCGTGCCGCAATGAAAAATTCAATATTTAAACGTTATAAAATTTTATTGACTCTAACGATTTACTTGAATCCCAAATTCCACCTAAACTTCAATTTACAATTAATCTTATTGCTACCGTAATCTAAATCCTTAAAAACGACGTGTCAGCGATCCCACGCTGACGGTTATGCTGATCGGGCGCGCGTGCATTGCTGATCTCATGAAATTGCGTTAAGGTCGGCTGCGCGTGCCGAGTTCAGCGGCTTTGATGTGCATCACAAGCGTATTGCAATTTTGGTCTCACGTTGACATACAACGTGATGTGGTTAACTTACATATATAAACCTGAATACATATGACCACTAAGGGCGTGTAATATATGTACAAGCTCGTGGTGTTTTCCGCTCGAAATAATAAAGAAATTCACACGAAAAAAGAACATTCAAAGCAAGAAAACCGGTTTCGTAAAGCCTTTCAGAGAAAGAGGAAAACAAATAATTCGCTCGCCGGCCGACTTCCTCTCTTCGTTCTCACATAAAGGGAACGAGGCAACGACAACTCGACTGTGAGTCTCCTGGCTATTACTTTGTTTCTTTGCTTCTACCTTTGCTTTGACCGTTAGTCGGTGCCCTTGAAACTGCAGCAGGGCGAAGGATGGTCAAACACGTGATGCACGTGGCGCACTTTCTCACTTTCTACAAAGATTTGTCCTCCAGAACCTGATTCCAGCCTCCTAGGAGGATCGAAAAATGTTGAAGTGAGGGCAGTAATTATAGCACGTACCTGTGATTCCACCCTGGACTCCGGAAAGCGTGATGGAACAGTGATAGAGGGTGATAGACTGTGACTCGGTGGATTCGATTGGCGAATTGTGCGGCGCGATACGGGCGGATTTAGCGGTTTGTGTTTGGTCACGGAAACACTACAATTTTGACAAGCCTTCCTGGCTTAGGATCTCGTAAAATGAATAGAAAACGACTGCCTTTTTGGCTTGCAAGGAAGATGTTTACTACGGTGTATCGAATTTTGGAAAATATTCGCATCCAATTTTCTACATGGGTATAACCTATGCACGGGGTTGTGAATTGCATGTTTCAGCCATTTTTTTCAAAAATTCGCGAATTTTCACCTGCGGCAATCCAATTTTGTATAATAATTGCCACCTTTAGGTTTTTTTCGAATTTTTTGCCATTGTTTACATGTTTTTTAAGAAAATATTCTGAATACTTACCAAATATGAACTGAAATTAACTGAATAATTATTGATTTTCATGTTCCAAGCCTAACTGGTACGTTTTTGACAGTTTTCTAGTAAATACTTACATTTTATAAGAAAAATTATGAAAATGTTGCTGTATTAAAAAAAAAACCAGAAGTTAGAATTAGAAATCATTACCGTTATGTTTTACAAAGAGAGATAGTCAGTGCTGCGGCACATCTCAGCAAAGTAAATAAAAATTCCGTTACACAGTGAAAGAACGACCATTAGGTGATGCTTTGTTATTGTTTTTTATTTACAGAAGTGCATAACTTCTTCAAAGTGGCTACTCCATCTCAATACGCATGTTAAAAAATTGCATTAACGATGAATATATACATTACACTGTGCGACGAAATTGCACTTTTATAAAAATCCAAGAGGTTTGAAAACTGATTCCGGCGTGGCTTGGTCTCCTGATCACGAGGATATCGTTATTTTTTTTGGGTCACGTCAGAGTTATATTTTATGGGGCTCCAAAGTTTAGCCTATAAAATACCTTGTGAAAGAAAAAGATGTTGCATATTCAAAGGCGTAGGCTTTCAGTCAAAAAATGAAACTGCGATAAAGTTGAGCTCTTTGAATAATCCAGATAGTCTGAAAGTGGTTTCTGGTCTGATTTCTTTTCCTGATGACGGAGATGTCTTGATTTTGTTTGGGTTACGTCAAAATAACATTTAATGGGACTTTCGAAATTCTGTGTTGTGTATGAAATGAAAATTTTTTGAAAATAAGTTGGCTATCGTGTTAGCATTGCATATTCAAATTTTAATCTGTAAGGTTTTTATGTTTGTTTGTTTGTTCGGAATAATAAAGCACGGTAACTGTGTGATTTGCGAAACTGACTGCACGACGAAGAACGGGCGACTCCAACTCACTTGACTGCCGGCGATCGAAGAATGTCCCGTCTTCGCTTCGATATAACAGTTGATTATTCCTATAATATCATATGCCGAAACATTCTACTCAAGGCTTGATTCAGCCTCTCTCCACAATTTGCAGGTTGCTTTCAATTACGTTGCGCGCTATATTTATAACCTTGGCAGGCAGAATCATATGAGTGAATGGAGCAAGAAAATATTGGGGTGCCCTCTAGATAATTATATCTGCTTTCGGAATTGCATATTTCTGCACAAAATAATTCATGTTAAAGAACCACGATATCTGTACGAGATGTTACAGTTAAGTCAGTCCACGAGGAATATGGTGCTTATCTTGCCTAGACATTATTATGCGTAGTCTGCGAGATCTTTTTTCGTTATTGCAATCCGACTATGGAATTCATTACCAGCGGCATTACGTAGCTTAAAAGAGAGTAGCAGATTTAAATATCAATTATTATCCTTTCAGTTAGCTTAGAAATGTCTTTTGCCGATAATTTTATACCATCTTAACTTAAATTCATAATTATTTTACTTAGTTTTAGGATTTAAAGTGGTTCAATCTATTGAATCTTAATCTTATGTTGTGAATTGTATATAAAAGATTGTAAATCTTAAATACAATAAGTGGTTAGAAAATAAAAATGAAATGAAAAACTGAAGTTAAAATGAGGTATTAACATACATAGTAAGACCCCCTCAATTGCTTTCGCAAATATTTGACCGCGAGTTGGCCGCTTCAAGCACATTCTGTTAGGGACATGCAATTTAAAATACCTAGGTAATTCACAGTTTATGATAACTAAAGGCTTAATGTGCTAACATTAATGCAAAAAACGTAAATAGGAACAATCTGGTCGCATACCATGAGTTGTAAGAGTTTTTCTTAACCGATATTTCCACCCAATCAGCGCTTGGATCATCTTCGTTCAAAAGAGATTCCTCGACGTCGTCTTGGTATTGATATGGGGTATTTTACGGTTTTGTTGTTCTCTGGCAAGCATTTGGATTATACCATACGGACATCTTTTTTTCCAACACGAACAATAACATATGTATTGTCACCCAATGCTAAGTTTTATACTCAGAATGAAATTTGTTATTATTAAGGAACCTTAAGCTGCAATCAGTGGTGGCATAGCATAGTACAGCATAGCATAGCATAAGAATCTATTTTTAATAAATTTTTCTTATGCCGTCTTATGCGTTCACTAACTGGTTTCATTCAAATGTATGAATCAGCTATTTTCTTATGCTATGCCATACCATCACTGATTGCAGCTTAACTCTGCATTGCGATGCGATAGGCAATTCGCTGCAATGGCTTATTCCGAGCTGCAATTGAAACGTTTTTTTAAAGTTTTTTGATTCGTCAAAATGAACTAAAAGGACTGGAAATGCATTCGCAACACACCAATTGAACTGTAAAAAGAAATACGCGCAAACAACCGTTTCAATTACGACTCGAAATAAGCCATTGCATCGACTTGCGTATCGCATCGCAATGTAGTATAAAACCCAGGTTATGTTCATAATACATATTAAGCGGCAGAAGTGAATTTTTTGCGAATAATGAAGGATTCCACTTAAAAAAGGCGCGCAGTTTTAGTTTTCAGAAACAAAGTTTGTGCGTTTGTTGTGAATATTGCGTTATATTTCTTCCAACTCGATGCAATTGCAACAAACACGTTGTGAGTTAAAACCATAACTGATTAAAGAATACTGTTACAAAAAGAACTCATTATCGTGAGTATTCAATATAGTGAAACAGGTACCTATTGCAGTAAATACCAATAAATGTGTATAACGACGCTACGACGCAACTGGAATGAATTTTTTTTATTACCATGGCGTCAGCTCAGCTTGAAAACGGGATTAAATTTATGGGGTAGGGATGGGTAAAATTGGAATTCGAATATTCGAAAATCAAATGAACCGAATTTTGCCCCAAAATGAAGATTTTTGTAAATCGAACATAAAAGGGCCGAAATTCGGTATAGAAGGAGAAGCAACACTATTTCTGGAACTCCATTAATAAAGTTGCATATGACATATTGTAGCAATGTTACAGTGGACGTATTGCAGCAATACTGAAAAGCAATATTGCTGCAATGTAAAATTGTAGTATTGCAAGTGCAATATTGATGTAATATTGCAGCAATACTGCATTAAATGTTAGGTTTCAGCCTTACATATTTAGGTCACATCATTGACTTCATATTGATGTTAACGAAATGCATTGAACTCACTCGCGTTCATAAAACACAAATGCAAGGCATGCTTTTCTCAATGTGTAATACGCTTCGTATTCATATTTCCATTCGTACATCAATCCCGCGATATATGCTGAATTGAAGTTAAACTCCTTATCTTCATTAGCATTCCGTTCCCACGACAAATGCTCCCCAAGCATTTCGTGTTTATTTGATTCTTATTTTATGGAAATAAAATGTACCGCGCAGTCAAGTTGATCGCCTCATATTTATTTTCCAGACATACAATGTCTTGCAAAGCCGGCCGTGCATATGCAATTCAAATCCACTTCACTTGATCGCGACAAACCTCCCTTCTTTGTTTAGAATAAGCCAATATACCGATAAGACTTTTTGTAAGCATAAGCATTTTGGTAAGCCTTTCGGCTTTTCATTTTGAGTCGCTAGACAAATTAAAGTGCAGTTGGAATAAAGACTTAAAGACGCAAAAATCAATTTTAATCTTTTCGGATCGCGCTAATGCGTTCCATATTTTAAACAACTATACGACTTTCACGAGCACGAATATGTTGTGCTATATGGCGATCGTGACAGGACCCGAACCTACAATGTTCGGATTTTATTTACATGGATGACCTAATAGTAAAAGGTTGCTCAATAAAGCACATGTTAAAGAATTTGATGGACGTCTTCAGATCAGGTAAAAATACAAACCTTTCATTACACCTAGCAACATGTACGTTCTTCAATCATTAAGTTACATATTTGGGTCACAGATGTACCAACGAAGGAATACTACCAGATTCCTCGAAATTTAAGATTATTCAAGATTACCCTCGCCCTTCTAACGCAGATGAGACAAGATGTTTCGTTGCTTTCTGCAACAATTACCGAAGATTTATTTCCCGCTTTACACATTACTCTATTTATCTCTCACGTTTAACACGCAAAAAGAGTCCATTCTTATGGACCAGTGCTTGCAAAGATGCATTTGTTTATCTTTCTCACTTTAGAATCCCAGAATTTTAAAATATCCAGATCTCAAAAGAATCTTTTGTATTACTACAGACGCCAGTAAATTGGGGTGTGGTGCTGTTCTGAGTCAAGAATATGACCGAATTAAACTTCCAATTGCTTTCGAATATAGAGCATTAACGGCGGGAGAATCCCACAAAACACCAATTGAGCAGGAATTATTGGCCATCCATTGGGCTATTAATTATTTCCGACTTTATATATATGGAAAAAAATTCCTCATTAGAATGGACCATAAACCACTAACGTATTTATACTCTTTAAAAAACCCCTCCTCCAAGTTGATACGCATGCGGCTTGACTTGGAGGAGTAAGATTTCATAATTGAACACATAGAATCAACTTCAAGTATTTAGTAAACACAGTACACCCTGAAAATCGTCATACCAATTTGGTAACAACAAGATCGAGAAACAAAAACATTTCACAAACAACTGACAAAGAAAACCCAAAGAATACAACGCCAGAAAAATTATCTTGCTTTGAAGTCTTGAACCCAGCTGAAGTCATAAAATATACATTGTTGAAGTCGAAATCTACCGAAATGAGCCAAGGTCTATTTTTAAAAAAGGCAGACGGACTCTAACCAAAGTATCATTGAAAAACCCTTTCGTTAATAGGAAAATAAATCGAAAACAATTGTTCTCAAAGCTAATTGAAGAAGCCAACGAATAAAATATCAATAAATTGAAAATTCAAGCGCACGATGATTTGTTCCAATTAGTTCAAAAAAACACATTTAGAGAGTACTCCAACAGAATATTAAAAGGCCTTATTAAAAATAAAGAGTTGAAAATCGCGATTTCACCAAAAATTACTCACGTCATCGATGATAAAAAAAAAACTTGAATTGCTCCAAAAATATTATAATGATCCCGTTACCGGAGGTCTTATTGGGACAACAAGATTATTATAAAAACTAAGAAAATACTATAGTTGGAAAAACATCACTAAGGATGTTAAAAAAATATAAAAAGCTGTGAAGATTGTAAAAAGAATAAAGCATAAACCACAAATAAAGCGGCTATGGTGATAGCACCAACACCAACTCAGGCTTTTGATAGACTATTTATATAGCTATTTTCGATCATTTCATTTAGATTTCTTGCAAAATAACACTATAGACCCTTTATATAACGTGGATTCATTTGCAAAGGAAGTAAAATATAGACTTCAAACAGCTAATTTGAGAGCACATGAGCTCCTAAAGCTTAATAAAATCAAACAAAAAATGTATTATGACAAAAATTAAAATTCAAGACCTCTTCAAGTTGGTGACATGCATTATGTGAATAATCCACCAGGTCATAAACTAGACAACCTTAATAGGGGTGCTTTCAAAATTATTGAAATAAAAAACAATAATAACTCTTGTATACAAATTAATAAAAGCAAACCTATAATTGTACATAAAGATAGACTTAGATTAAACTAAATATTTTTTATACATTCCTTTTAGACTTATATAAACTTACTGGATAATAACATTTTAAAATATATTTGCAAATATTAATTTCTACTTTCATTAATAATTTTTCCTTTAATTTTTATCCTTTAATCACAAACATTGTTAGATTTTAGTTTTATTCCTACTTTATAATATCATATAATAATGTTACATATTTAAATTATGATCCCTTTATACACTCACGGTATAACGTGATAATTTCAAAGGGGGAAGATGTAATACGCTTCATATTCATATTTCCATTCGCACATCAATCCGGCGATAAATGCTGAATTGAAGTTTAACTCCTTATCTTCATTCGCATTCCGTTCCCACGACAAATGCTCCCCAAGCATTTGGTGTTTATTTGATTCTTATTTTATGGACATACACTGTACCGCGCAGTCAAGTTGATCGTCTAATATTTATTTTCCAGACATACAATGTCTTGCACAACAAAGCCGGTCGTGCAAATGCAATTCAAACCCACTTCACTTGTTCGCGACAAACCTTCCTTCTTTGTTAAGAATAAGCCAATATACCGAAAAGCCTTTTTGTAAGCATAAGCATTTTCGAAAGCCTTTCGGCTTTTCATTTTGAGTAGCTGGATAAATTAAAGTGCAGTTGGAATAAAGACTTATAGACGCGAAAATCGTCTTTTAATCTTTTCGGATCGCGCTAATGCGCTTCATATTTTAAACAACTATACGCCGTTTACCAGCACGAACATATTGTGCTATAAATGTTTCATGTTACAATCAAAACAATTGGTCTTTTTAAATATTTAAATTTTGTCAATTTAATACTTTAATTTTCGATATTTTCCATCATTTTCTTTAACACTTTACCGTTTTAAGTATATATAGTCAGTAATATTTGCATATAAAAGAAATTGATTTTTTAGTAAGAAAACAGTACTTTACTCCTCCGTTTGGCACACCTCAGCGGACACACATTCGTACCACACCGTATGTTTTCATACAGTTGTATGGGATTTGTATGGGTTTTTTACCTGATTTTAAATGCATATATGAGGTCGCCAGGTATAAACTTTTGGTTGTTCATCATTCAGAATATGTTTCTTAAGAACTAAAGTGCCTGTTTAGGTAGAAATATCAAGAAAAAAAATTTTTTGAGTAAAAGAAAACAGTTCGGTTTTTGTTCATTTTTTCTTTATTTCAAGGCGTATTAGGGCAATTAACATGCGATTTTAGGTATTTTTTTGTTATGAAATTTGATAATTCTTCGGTTTCTTCTTGGTTCTTGCAACTAAAACAAGTATAATCCATGATACGAGAAAACAAGATAGCGCCACTTCAGTACCGCTATTTTGAGGCTCTCTGTGAGAGCCGAAAATTGAGTTTGTGACGTCACTGAGCGAGAAATTGTTGTTGTTTCCCATGCTATTCAAAAAAGGAAACAGCCGGTTTAACATGGGAAACAACAACAACGAATCGCGATTTTGAGTCTGTGACGTTTCCTCTCTCAAGTGGCGCTATCTTGTTTTCTTGTATCATGGAAATTTGCATTAAATACTCGCAAAGCACCCAGTTCAAGGTCATTTCAATTATTATTTGTTTCTTATAGGGAAACCATCAGCTTTGCAAAAGCATAAATAAATTAGAGCAAATTAGAATATGAAACAAACAGTGTTTTTTCCTGTGCTTCACTTGAATTTGCCACCAGTGGCATAGTTTGGCATACACTGGTCTAAATGCTCGCCAATGTGTGTACAAGCAATGCTGGAATATTATTTTAGCAGCATAAAAAACAATACGAATTTACTGCACGTTTATGTGTAAATCATGTTATATCCCATACATTTCTATATGAATTACATGGGTGGTCTGGCCAGACCACTGTGGTACAAATGTCCAAAATGTCCTTACAATTATCCTTCTGTAGCACGGATCCTTACAAAATTATTTTCAAATGGAAGAGGGCAAAAAGTTAGGAAAAGTCAATGAATTTCAAGTGTCTAGCTCAATTAGAAGTATGTTATAATTACAGTCAAAGTTGAAAATGGACCAGACCACCGTGCCAAACGGAGGGTTAAATCCATTCGAAGTTTTTTAATCGTGCTCTAATATCAAACAATCAGACATTGAAGGAAACTGCAAGGCCGATGAACTTGCTAAGATGGGAACATCGCTTGCAGAGACCTTCTTTTCCAACATAGGAATCCCACTGGCTACAGTGAAATTCCGCATAAAAGAAGAATATCTCGACCTGGCAAACAAGCTTTGGGTCGAAGAAGATTTCTGCGGGATCACTAGACAAACCTGGCCAGCTCTGATTAAGAGACGATCCAGGGACCTGGTGAAACTCAGCAACACCTCCATCCATCAGACGGTATCAGTTCTCACCGGCCACTGCCTGTTCGGCAGAAATGCCGCAAGGCTGGGAGCCCCATACAATGACTTTTGCCGGAGTTGTCGCTCGAAGGAGGAGGAGGAATCTATTCGCCACCTCCTGTGTCAGTGCCCGACCTTAGCGTCAAAAAGACTGTCTCTACTGGGACACACCTTTCTGACCAGACTCACCGAACTATCAGAAATCAAAATTTCAGACATCGCGCGGTTCATCAGGAAGTCAAATTGGCTTCTATAGGAAGTAGAAAGGCGATAGTCGTGTCTCTATGGTACCACAAAGGGCCTATCTATGAGCCTAAGTGAGCTATAAGCTGCCACACCAACCTACCTACCTACCTTCACCTTCGGCAATCGGCCGAGGGTGATGGCAAATCCTCGGCTTCGGCTTACCACCTCCGATCGGACTCTACTATTAATGCGAGTCAAACTTCAGTACTAGAAAATATATAATGCTACTTCAAAAAAACTGCATTACGAGTAAAAATTTATTTGTATGTTAGTAAAAAAATATTGCACTGCCAGTAAATATTTAATGGTTCAAGAAAAAAATTGCATTTTCAGTTAAAAAATAAAAGGAAGTCCTAAACCCAAATTTTGATTTCGAGATTCTTGACTTAGAAGGCAAGAAGGGTAAAGAGAATGGAAATAATCAACTTCTCCCTGTCCCTCTCTCCTACTAAGTCAAGAATTTCTAAATAAAAATTTTGGTGTGGAAATCAGGACTAAAAGAAAACAAGTAAGAAAGCAAAAGTCGGTCAGGCCCGACTTTGAAATACCCAGCGTCCCGACATTATGTGCGCACTATGTTTTGCTTCTCTATTTGTGGGCGTGGCAGTGGGAGGGCATTATAAATTATTTCTCTACACCTTTCATTCGCCTTGGTGAACCCATGTTGCGAATTTGAAGCTTCTACGCCTTTTACTTCGGAAGTTACGAAAAATCTTTATTTGTGGGCGTGGCAGTGGGTGGGCCACAAAAAGTTTTTTCCTACACCTTTCATTTGCCTTAGTGAACCTATGTTGCGAATTCGAAGCTTCTACGCCTTTTACTTCGGAAGTTACGAAAAATCTTCATTTGTGGGCGTGGCAGGAGGCGGGCCATATAAATTTTTATCCTACACCTTTCATTCGCCTTGGTCAACCTATGTTGCGAATTTGAAGCTTCTACGCCTTTTACTTCAAAAGTTACGATAAGGCCTTATTTGTGGGCTTATTTGTGGGCGTGGCTCACGGAGGGCGGCGTCCATTTTTTCCAGGATATGTCCCTTTTCGTAGTTTACCAGTACACCAAATATCAATGGAATGTGTTGAGTGGTTCCCAAGTTACAAGCATTTTACTGAAAACACATTATATTCATTTGTGGGCGTGGCAGTGGGCAAATGTCTCCCATTTTTACTAAGGATCATACTCGGGTCTCGATATACCTGTGTGCCAAATTTCGACTTGATTGGTCCAGCCGTTTTGGAGGAGATGCGACCACGGACGGACGGACAGACGGATGGACGGACAGACGGACGGACGGACGGACGGACGGACAGACGGACGGACGGACAGACGGACGGACGGAACGGACGGACAGACGGACGGACGGACAGATGGACAGACGGACATGTCTAAATCGATTCAGTTTTTGATCCTGATCATTTCTATATGTCGCAGGAGACCGGACGCGTTCCTTTAAGACCGTCCCCGATTGCGTCAGATTCTCTTCCATCGTACGCTTTTATTAATTGAGAATCTCTATCTACAAAAAGTGCCGTTTCTCCTTTTTTCTTTCCTTAAAGAAGACTTCCACTTCATTCGATCCCGGCCTTGTTGATAGATTTTCTCCAAGTGTTTCCCACACTTCATATCAAACTCATAGATTACTACGACACGGCCATTCTGACAAATCACACGTCCTCGTGTGACTCAGCCCATTTTCGAGCAAGCTTGGTCATCTTGGCCTGACTTTTTAGCACGATTCTCCAAAAATACTTCCCAAGGTTATTGTCACATTGAAAAAAATATCCTTTTCCCAATGCTTCTGCACTTTGTACGAAATTGTCAATCCTGTCTGTCTCGACCATCCTGATAAATCACACGTCCCAGTGTGCTAAGTTGCTAAAAGAAGAGTTTCGCCACCTACCTGTGGGCAACACATACGAACACTCTCAATAGTGTTCCGCCACCTACCTGTGGCAACACATACGAACACTCTCAATAGTGTTCCGCCACCTACCTGTGGCAACACATACGAACACTCTCAATAGTGTTCCGCCACCTACCTGTGGCAACACATACGAACACTCTCAATAGTGTTCCGCCACCTACCTGTGGCAACACGTACTTTAAATTTTAAGAATTAGTTCCACCATTACAAGAGAACAACATTTTAATAACATACAAGATTAATTGCACAACCAGATTTGTTACAAATTTTTTTTTTTTTTTAATACATGCGACGATCCCATTGAAATTCTTACAACTGCATCTCCTCAATCTTTGTCATCATTATCTAAAAAATCATTATTGTTAGGTACTTTTCTTAAACGGTCATGCGCATACTTATAGGTTCTCTTAGAATCAAGAGCTGCAAGCATATATCTGTCTCCTTCTAGTACCTCCAAAATTTTGAACGGACCCTTATACTTCGGGTCGAGTTTTGTTTGGTTGCGCTCCTCGTTTTGAATCAACACGTATTCGCCGACCTCAAACTTTTTGACTGAAGACCTAGTCTTATCAAATCTTTCTTTATCAAACTTAGCATTATTGTCAATTCTAACAATAGCCTGTTGTCGTGCGCGTTCTATATCTACTTCCGGTTCTACATCGTCTATTGTTAACAAATTAAAAGGCCTCGCTACCCGTCCGATCAACAACTCAAGTGGACTATTTTTTGTAACTCGATTTATGGAACAGTTTAAGGCTAATTGTATTTTTGGTAATGCTTCTTGCCATGAACTTTCTTTATTAGTTTCCACAACCGTTAACATATCCTTCAGTGTTCCCATAACCCGTTCGACTTGCCCATTTGCTCGACTAGTCCCTGTAGCTATCAAGTGAAGATTAATACCATGTTTCTTACAGAACTCCCGAAAAACCGCACTCGCAAAACATCGACCCTGATCCGCAATTACTCGTGTTGGCGCTCCAAATAAACTGACACAAAATGACAGGGCCTCAACACTACTCACAGAATCGATGTTGAAAGTATGCTGCAGAAGTACAAATTTAGTGAACGCATCAACCATAACAAACACATATTCTTTTTTATCGTTCTTCCCGCTGAGCTTTCCTGTTGCATCAATGTGAATTGTATGCCAGGGGACTGGAACTTTTGGGATGGGGTGCAATTCCGCCTGAACTTTCCCCGAATGTGATTTTGCAATTTTGCATGTAGCACAGTTTGCAATAAATTTTTTAACACACTTGGACATGTGTTCAAACCAATAAAATTCATACAACTTCTCGAGTGTTTTTTCAATACCTGCATGAATTAAGGACTCATGGACCGAGTTTATCACAGACCATCGAAATGCTTTTGGTATTACCGGTAAACACCTAGTACTACTATTTCGTTGTATTTTTCTGTAAACAACCCCCGAACGCAACTCAAATGTCTTAGCCATCTCTTTCTCCATTTGATTTTCTTTTAATTCACGATATACTTTGGAAACATAAGGATCACGCTGTTGTTCGGAAAGAAGCCATGTCCTAGTTATTTCAGCTAACAAAATTTTTTTGTCTAAAATATCCGTTCTAGTTTTATTAAGACTTGCTGATAAAGCTCTGTGTTGAGTTGACAAAGGGTTCCTTGAAAAGAAATCTACATGTGACATCTGTTTCCCTGCCCTATAAACTACGTCAAAATCAAAAGATTGTAAAAACGACCACCATCGATGTACCCTTGGAGCCAAATCCCTTTTGTTCCTTGACGCCTGCAACGAGTTGCAATCGGTAACCACCGTAAACTTGCGACCGTATAAATAGTGTCGAAAATGCTTAATCGCATTTACGACAGCCAGCGTTTCCAACTCAAACAAGTGATATTTCGATTCTGTAACTGTCGTACGCTTACTATAATAAGCAACAACGTGTGGCTTCGTCTGTTTCTTTTGAATCAAAATGGCTCCATAACCAATGGCAGACGCATCTGTGTGAACTTCGATGGGAGATTTTGGATCAAATATGGCCAGAACTGGTTCGCTCGTTAAAGTACGAATCACTTTTTGTCGAATGGTTTCATTTTAATTTCCCAATTTCATATAGGGGAGCCATAACTTGCGAGAACTTGGGCATAAATTGTCGAAAATACGATGCCAAACCAATAAATTGACGCAGTTGTGTAACTGTTTGAGGAGGTGGTAAACAACTTAAAGCCTCAATCTTTCTGGGGTTAGGTCTGATTTCACCACCGCTTACTTCAAAGCCCAGATACTCCACTTTGGTCATCATAAACTTGCATTTTTTGCTATTAAAAGAAAAACCTGCCTCCGACAAGACCTGTAACACGGTTTGGACTCTCTTCAGGGATTCTTCAATGTCTACGGTTCCTAGAATCATTATGTTATCCATATAAACTACTATATAACTTCTTACAAGCTCACCTAAGGCATTGATAACTGCGCGCTGAAAAACGGACGGGGCGTTACATAGGCCAAATGGTACACTCAGGTATTCATAGTGACCATCGGGTGTCACAAAGGCAGTCTTTTCTACCGAATCGGGGTGCATTGGGATCTGATGATACCCACTTGCCAAATCTAAAGTGGAGAAAAAATAACAGCCATTCAGCCTATCGATTTGGTCTGCTATGAGCGGTAAGGGATACTTATCAGGTATTGTGTTACTATTCAACTCACGATAGTCGATACACATCCTATCTGTACCATCTTTCTTTTTTACCAGAAGTATAGGGCTTGCAAATAGAGAATAACTCTGCCGAATTATACCAGCGTTAAGGAGCTCATCAACTTTTGCGCGCACGACTTTGCGTTCCTCCTCGCTTAACCGATATGGTCTTGGACAAACAGTTTTACTTGGGTCTTTTAGCCGAATCTGCATTGGTTCTACGTTTGCAACATGAGAAGGCGTACCAATAATAAAATGGTCTTTAAACCCTTCCAAAACGTTCAATAACTTCAACTTGTCCCCACCAGGAATATCTATGTTGTCCAAATCGAGGAAGGCACCCTCTTCCTTCTCGCAACACAATATAACATTCTCTCTTTTAAACATTAATCGACTAGAGGACAGTTGGACAGATATACCGCTATCCAAAATTTCTCGACCAACTAATACATCGTAATGTAATGAAACATTAGGCAGGACGTGGAAAAGAATCTCCAATGGGATACTGTCGATGTTTACAACCGTTAAAATTTGCAAAGTGCTTACTATACAATTTTGTCCAATGCCCGTCATTCTCACAACATTATTTACTCGTTTGCCCGTTAATTTACAAGCAACCGATTCCCTAATTAAGGAGCACTCCGCCCCTGAATCAAAATAAAATTTGTAGCGCTCACCCTGTATCCACATATTTCCTTCGGGCATTTGGACTGTACACATGTGTACTTTTCGTTCGATCACCTTGTCCTCGCCACGATTACCACTCTTATTAGTACAGCTGGAAGCAACGTGCCCGACTTGACGACATTTAAAACAGGTAATCGGGTTCTTCCACTTATTTTTGGGATCCATCAGCTTCCGATTTTCCCAATTTCGGCATCGAGTTGCTTTATGGCCCATCTCACCACACCGAAAACACTTAATATGCTGCCCATATTCAGAAAGCTTCATTTTTTTTTTTTGCAGACTCCTCGCTTTCCTCCGCCTTCCTTTTATAGTAAGTCCACGCTTTTAGCTCCTTTTGCAACTGCATCCGACTCGATATGGTTGTTGTGAACAACGTACGCTGTAAACGTGGTTCGACTTGAGCCATATGAGCAAGAGCCATGCACACAGCTATTTCTTCGGTGCTGGAATTTGCCCAGGTAGACATTAGGGTGGTTACTACGCGGCTTCCATATACAGCAAGGCTTTCCCCGTCCTTCATGCGACCATTCAAGAAATGAAATAACGTCGCAGCTGGAGTCTCTGTACCACCAAATGTTGATAAATTAAGTCCTTAAATTGGCGTCCACGAAATTCCAGGGAACGAAATTTGTGACAACCAGTGTGACGCGCTTCCTTCCAGCGACCTGCTCAGCGCCATTATAAGGCTACTGCCTTCCAAAGGATTTTCCATTAAAATTGTTTCGACTATAGCGCACCATGGGAGAACTACAGCGCCTGGTATATCAGGATTAAACTTAGGAAACGAAATAATTTTCGTCTCCGGTGCTGATGTGTTTCCAGCCTGGAGCGCTTTTATGATTTCCAAAAAGTTCCAATTTTGCGAGTCCAGAAGGACTCGCATTTGCTCATTTAGGACTTCGGGTGGGGAACCGCATCCCACTTCTGATGTCGCAGGAGACCGGACGCCTTCCTTTAAGACCGTCCCCGATTGCGTCAGATTCTCTTCCATCGTACGCTTTTATTAATTGAGAATCTCTATCTACAAAAAGTGCCGTTTCTCCTTTTTTCTTTCCTTAAAGAAGACTTCCACTTCATTCGATCCCGGCCTTGTTGATAGATTTTCTCCAAGTGTTTCCCACACTTCATATCAAACTCATAGATTACTACGACTGGATTGGTCCAGCCGTTTTGGAGGAGATGCGACCACGGACGGACGGACAGACGGATGGACGGACAGACGGACGGACGGACGGACGGACGGACAGACGGACGGACGGACAGACGGACGGACGGACAGACGGACGGACGGACAGATGGACAGACGGACATGTCTAAATCGATTCAGTTTTTGATCCTGATCATTTCTATATATATATGTCTATATCTCCGGAGCTTAGTTCTGCCTGTTACAAGATTCGCACAAAACTTACGCTTACGCTGGGTATTAAAAGTATAAAACTCAAAAACAACTTTTATTTATTTAAGTTAAAACTGATTTCTAAATTTTAAAAACTATAGGGGTATTCACAAAGGCGTCGGAAAGTCGGAAAGTCGGAAAATCGGAAAATTTTATATGCTTAAAAAGTTGTGCAAAATACAAAAAAAGTTTAAAAAGTTTTTCAGAAGTCGCAATTTTCCGATTTTCCGACTTTCCAACGTTTTTAACACGCCTTTGTGAATACCCCTTATGTTTATTATTTTTTTATCCAAATTGAGTTTGGGATTTGATAACAGGTTGGCTGATAAGTCCCCGGTCTAACAAAGAAAAACACATTTTTTTGTCAAAATTCGTTTTTATTATTCAACATAGTTCCCTTCAAGAGCGATACAACGATTATAACGACCTTCTAATTTTTTGATACCATTTTGGTAGTACTCCTTCGGTTTTGCCTTAAAATAGGCCTCAGTTTCGGCGATCACCTCTTCATTGCAGCCAAATTTTTTCCCTGCGAGCATCCTTTTGAGGTCTGAGAACAAGAAAAAGTCGCTGGGGGCCAGATCTGGAGAATACGGTGGGTGGGGAAGCAATTCGAAGCCTAATTCATGAATTTTTGCCATCGTTCTCAATGACTTGTGGCACAGTGCGTTGTCTTGGTGGAACAACACTTTTTTCTTCTTCATATGGGGCCGTTTTGCCGCGATTTCGACCTTCAAACGCTCCAATAACGACATATAATAGTCACTGTTGATGGTTTTTATCTTCTCAAGATAATCGATAAAAACACAGCCACACAAAAAAAAATTTTTGGTTTGATCTGGGTATCTCACTACCTCTACCATATGTTTTCGGGGTCGCTGATTCCAAATCCGTTGCCCGTTTTGCTCCATCAGATCAGCATTTTGCCATAACCTCAAAAAACCTCAATTCGAGCTATTAAAATTTAATATCGTGGACAAATTTTTTTTTCGTTCTGATCTGGGTATCTGATTACTTCTACTATATGTTTTCGGGGTCGCTGATTCTAAATCCGATGCCCGTTTTGCTCCATCAGATCAGCATTTTGCCATAACCTCAAAAAACCTCAATTCGAGCTATTAATTACACAGCCACACAAAAAAAAAATTTTTGGTTTGATCTGGGTATCTCACTACCTCTACCATATGTTTTCGGGGTCGCTGATTCCAAATCCGTTGCCCGTTTTGCTCCATCAGATCAGCATTTTGCCATAACCTCAAAAAACCTCAATTCGAGCTATTGACAGCCACAAAAAAAAAAATGTCATGTGCCAGAATATAGACCCACCTATTCCTATGTATTTTGATGCGCTGAATCCAAAAATGACCTTCAAAATTTATTTTGATCGCTCAATTTTCCGCTATTCACCCCCTTCAACCCCCTAATGGCCCAAAATAATTAATAGCTCGAATTGAGGTTTTTTGAGGTTATGGCAAAATTCTGATCTGGTGGAGCAAAACGGGCATCGGATTTAGAATCAGCGACCCCGAAAACATATAGTAGAAGTAATCAGATACCCAGATCAGAACGAAAAAAAAATTTGTCCACGATATTTAATTTTAACCGCTCAGAATCATCAACACGTTGTTATTTTTGGTCAAATGTGAGCTCGCGCGGCACCCATTTTGCACAGAGCTTTTTCATATCCAAATATTGATGAATGATATGACCAGCACGTTCTTTTGATATCTTTAAGGCCTCTGCTATCTCGATCAACTTCATTTTGCCGTCATTCAAAATCATTTTGTGAATTTTTTTGATGTTTTCGTCGGTAACCACGTCTTTCGGGCGTCCACTGCGTTCACCGTCCTCCGTGCTCATTTCACCACGCTTGAATTTTGCATACCAATCAATTTTTGTTGATTTTCCTGGGGCAGAGTCCGGAAACTCATTATCAAGCCAAGTTTTTGCTTCCACTGTATTTTTTCCCTTCAGAAAACAGTATTTTATCAAAACACGAAATTCCCTTTTTTCCATTTTTTTTACAATAACAAAAGTTTCTTCACAAAAGACGCTCTATCTCACAAACTAATTGACTTACAGACGTCAAATTTTGACACAATTCATTTGAAGGTTGCCACTATATAAAAATAATATGCATTTAATACTAGCGACGCCATCTATGTGTCAGACCGGGGACTTATCAGCCAACCTGTTATGTGAAAGACAAGGCTTCTGAAGTACTTTTTGGTCGCCAAATGACTAATGAACTTCTGACGAGTTGTTATTCACAATAGACCAATAGTGCAGAGGTAAAAAATTTCAATAGCATTTTTATTGAAAATAAAGCTGTTTAAGTTTTACATGTGACGCAAGCTTTCGATGGTAGAGACGAAGAGAAAAATCATTGAGAGTAGTGGTTCTAGAACATCATCCAAGAAGACACTGCTTCTACATCCTTTGAGTTCGGTCCGCAACAAGAGCTGAAAGGCAAAAAGTAATTGTCAGAGTTTTTACTGAAATCTCCATTAATAATTATTTTTTGTTTAATTACCGAGAACTATTGTGATACAGCGCGGGATCTTTAATTGAAAACTTTGCCTTCATTTTCAAAATACTCAGCAAAACAATTTCGAATTTTGCCAGCTTCATTAGTGTGCCTCCTTGGATTGTTTGCTCTGTTGCTATAACTGTTTGCAGCAGTCATAGACGGTGTTTGTTGGCTTGCTGAACTAGCCTAGTTAAAACTTCTGCTTATTAAAAAGTAATGCAGAACACAACAAGCCTGTACAATTTTAACCACCTTGCTCGGTCGCAGGTGTATTGCCGTTTGCAGAACTCTAAAGCTGTTAGAGAGAATTCCGAAGGAATGTTCAATAGTTTGCCTGGCGTGGCTCAGTCGGAAGTTGAATATGCGTTGCGATTCTTCCGATGTGTGGTGCGGAAAAGGCTTCATAAAATGTCTTTCCAAAGGAAACGCATCATCATCCAAAAAAACGTTCGGCACAATTCTGTTATTCCCTATGACACAATCGGGCGGGAAATATTGGTCGTCTTCGGAAAGAACATCGCGCAAATCGCTACGATTAAGCACGCCTCCATCGCTTACCCGACCATTGCATCCAATCTCAACAAACGTCAATTTGTAGTCTGCATCGCACATCGCTAGCAAAACAATACTATTGAAACCTTTATAATTGTAATACAAAGCGCAGTCCGTTTTTGCTGCTTGAACGCAATATGTTTCCCATCGAGGCATCCCAAGCAATGCGGGAACTACCACCGTTCTTCAAAATTTTGAGCAATGCTTTCCCATTTTTGGCGAACTGGAAGCTATAAATAAATCCAACAATAATATTGCAATAAATATAACTATAAACCAAATTGAAAATTGCATTTTCACCTTCATATACATATAGCATTTTGACAAATAGTTATAATATCTTTGGCAATAAGGAATAACTGCTCAAATCGAACTTTACTATTTCGAGAAAATTCGATTTAAGGCTTTGCAAATTGTATGCCTTTCCATGTAAAAGCAATTTTAATTTTTGAATTGCTTTTTGATATGAAGGGTTGTGAAGTCAACAGTTTTACTGAAACATGCGTCTCTTAATAAGAAATTTATTACTACGAATAAACCTTTTTTTTTTAGCTTAAATTGACTTAAGTTATTCCTTATCACCTTAAATATATCAGTAGATTTGTGAGTAAAGATTCACATACCTCTAAATATTGGTTTCCCAAATTTTCGTACAATATTTCGCAGATTTCAGGGACACGTTTCGAAATATACGACAGTGATATTCGTGTATGAAATTCCATGCTGCGATAAGTTTCTCCGGTAGCCAAAAAACGAATCACACACGTTAACGCATCAGTTGGAGGAAAAGCCGGCCGCATTCTGGTGTCTTTCCGTTCCATGTCGCTTTGAACTAATCCAAGTAACTCCGTAAAGCACTCCTCTCTCATCCGCAAATATCGCCTGTAAGAGTGTACATCTTCAAGCTTGAGCTCCTTGTGCACTAACCCAGATAGCCAAATGATTGCACGATGCGTGCTTAATCGCCGTCACGCGTACCACAATGAGATAACTCATGACTGCGAAATGTCAGACATATGCCATGTCACTCACGCTGCTTATTTGCATTCACCCGTGATTTTCTTAGCCAAATGATTACACGATGCGTGCTTAAACGCTGTCACGCGTGCCAGGATGAGATCACGCGTGACTTCAAAATTTCATACACCTGGCATGTCAGCTACGTGCTTGTTTGCAATAAAATTTGAACATATATATTTATATTATCGAAATCTCGAGCTTTTGGACTTATATGTAGGTTTCGGTAACTCATTCTTTTTTTTTTTTCTAGTGAAAAAATTGACAAGACATTAAAGGTTAGAAATTGTTTATAGGAAAACAATAATATAAGTTCATTACAATTTTTGTATATACTTACTTTTTTTTTTGTGTGGATTAGATTTCCAGCTCGATTTCATCTCAAGAAATACAATTATTAAATAATCAGAACGATATAATTTTTAATCAATTGCGCAAAACACAAGTAGGACTCGACCAGTCTGGACACATCTGATCGTGCACTAGAGCTGGCAAACTACCGATGGCACTATGAAACAGCTGACAGCTGTTGACGTACCAGCTTTTTCGCTGCGTTTTCAAAAGCACGCGTGACATTCTCACATGACAGCTTTTTCGCTGCGTTTTCAAAAGCACGCGTGACATTCTCACATGACAGCTTTTTCGCTGCGTTTTTAAGGGACATGCATGAGACCCCCGACAATGTGATAGTTTTATTCTTCATTTTCGCGCTCACGCGTGAAAATCACGCTGTGCTATGTGCGTGATAATCACGATAGCTATCTGGGAAATGGGTTGCACCCTTGCTTATCCTTCTTAGCTTCCATTCCTTCACCCACTCACGTTTCTTTTTCTTAAAGCGCTTATTTCTCTTGGTAGCACATAAAGCAACACAAATTATCGCGTTTAAGATTCCAAGAGCACACAATTCCTCTTCACTACCCAGATAGTCAAATAATTGCACGATGCGTGATTAATCGCCGCCATGCGTGCCAGAATGAGATAAATCATGACTGCGAAATGTCAGACATATGCCATGTTACTCTCGCTGCTTATTTGCATTCACGCGTGATTTTCTTAACCAAATGATTGCACGATGCGTGCTTAAATGCTGCCACGCGAGCCAGAATGAGATCACGCATGAATTCAAAATTTCATACATTTGGCTTGTCAGCTACGTGCTTTTTTGCAATCAAATTTGAATATGAATAATTATATGATCGAAATCTCGAGCTTTTGGACATTTATGTATATTTGGGTAACTCATTCTTTTATTTTTTCTAGTAAAAAAATTGACAAGACATTGAAGGTTTGAAATGGTTTATAGGAAAACAATAATATAAGTTCATTCCAATCGATGCATAATATGCATTGCATATACTTACAATTTTGTTTGAGTGGATTGGATTTCCAGCTCGATTCCAGCTCACAACCTAGAGCTGGCAACTATCGATGGCACTATAGAACAGCTGATAGCTGTCGACGTGCCAGTTTTTTCAAAAGCATGCCCGATATTCTCACGCGACAGCTTTTTCGCTACGTTTTAAGGGACATGCATGAGACCCTCGACACCGTGATAGCTTTGAATCTGCATTGGCTGTGCCATGTGCGTGATAATTACGATGGCTATCTGGTTATCACTCATTTTTTTTTTGCAAATTTTATTCACCGAGCGTTTGTTATTGTAAACATATGATTTCTTTAGGTTATATTCTATGTCAAACGTCAAAATGAATCGGCTTCAAATAAATCCGCAGTATAAACACAAAATGTCAAATTTACGTCAAAATACATCCGATACCCGGACGCAAATGAGTCGTGTGTAGACAAGCTCTTATGGGTACTTTACTTACTTTATATCGCAGTATAGGCTTTAAGCAAAAGTAAAGTAATTAGTGCGAGGTAATTTTCGACTTTTTTTCTTGTGTTTCCTATGGGCACTTTGCTTACTTAATATTCTGTATCTAAAACAGTGATTGCCAAACCCACACGTATTTTAATGTAACGATGTGCATGCACTGCGCGAAAATCTGCAGTCAAAACAAAAATGCGAGCCGCATATATCAGTGATATAATATAAATCTAAATTTTTTACTCATTTTCAGAGAATTAACAGAATTTGGACATGAGTTTAGAGGTTTGTTCACTTTCGAAAATATAAAATAGGCCGGGTCGATTTTTTGGACAAAAAATCGTACCCCCGGAAATGAAACTTCAGACAAATCTAAGCATTTTTTCCCAAGAAACCATGGGTATAAAATGAAACGTAGATCTGCGCTGAACGATGGGAAGTTTTAACCATACATATGTTATAAACAGGGATCGAATTTAACATATTTGAAAATATTTAAAAATATGTAAAAAAAATACTTTAAATATTTTTTCAACTATGTATGTTGAATATTCATAGTAAATACTTCAGCTAAATATCTCCCTTGTCAAAAGGCTTATACGGTGGAGTTGGTTAAGGAAAGGAAAGGAAAATCAAAACGCTTGATTTTTCGCTTATGTTTCTTGAGTTTATGATTAGCGTGAGACAGAAGTATACGTTCCTATTCAGGTTTTGGTACACAAGTAGTGTTAAAGTTGTACCTTAAAATGTTGTCCTTTAGAGGAAATAACGTCTTTATGTTTAGTTTTAAATTAACCTTTATTAACCGGTTTGAATTGGTGTTGTACTCGGTTTCGTGGTATTATTACAACTCAGAGTTTATTACAATTCAAAATTAAAATCAACTTAAAAATATTCTTAAAATTACTTAAAACTAGGTTCGCTGACGCGAACTCTGCTGCAGTCGTACTCCCCCGCTGCCGTCTTCTCCCTTTAGTTTCCGCTGACGTCTTCATCTTGCGCAACTTTCTTTCGCTTCTTTCGCATTCTGGTTCTTCAATATTCTGCTAAAATGCATTCTTTGCCTTGCACTCAAATGCCCCAGTTTAGACTTTTTAGGCCGTTGGTGCTTATTGTTGTTTTCTTTCTTTCGCATTTCACCACAGTGTGCTCCCGATGTTTGTGACATGATCACAACATTCCTTCCCCCTTTTTTTTAAAATATTGTACCTTTTAGCGCATTTGTGAATTTCCTGGAACATTCGCCGGGTTTGCCTGTATCACTTCTTTGCGTTTCTTGTCGCCACTTGTTTATTATTTGCCGATTTTTGTGTTCAGTGACCTTGGTTTTTGGTTTGTTTAGACTGTTGCTGTCTTTGATTGATGATGAAATATCTCAGTTCATGACGGTTGAAAAACTTCCTGCACCCGACAATTATGTGCGGTGGGAGTTCGTAGACTGCCTTCGTCGTTAATGTCAAGGATTTCGGCATTGTTTGTTATGGTGGTGTCGATGACGTTATCTTCGTCGGAACGTACACCAAACGGTTACGACGCAGGGAAGACCAACCCATTTTGCTTGAGGGTGGCCCACTGGATACGCCCGATATCTGGATGAAAGAGCTGATGTCGCCTGCTGGATCCCTCGCTGCCGTCATCACTTCAACTTAAAATTAAGGTTTTCTATATATAGATTTTAATAGTTTCTCATATATATATATATTTTTTTTATTTATTTATTTTTTATTTTTTTTTTTTTTTTTTTTTTTTATGTATTTTTTTCTGGTTTTTATAAATTTTTTTTTTTCGTTCTTTGTTGTTAATAAATATTTTTTTTTTAAACTGTTTTTTTTTATGTTTATATATATATATATTTTTTTTTCAAAACCATTTTTATATATATTGTTTTTTTTTAAATATATTTTATTTTTTATATATCTATGTGTATATAATTGGTCCTTAAATTACCCATATTCTCCCATTCTTTCTCGTTAGACGTCCGGTTTCCTGAATAATATTTTACACATTTATCTTAATGCTAGCCTAAACGCCTATCCTTTGAACTTAAAAATAATAAATTAAACTTAAAAATAAAAAATTGAACAAGACTTTATGTTACGTTAAATTGAATAATATTTAAATTCGACAAAACTTTTATTATAATATATATATATATTTTTTTTTTTTTTGTGTTACGTTACGTTAAGATGAATATAACAATAAAATAAATAAAACTTTAATTGGTCAAATTCCCCATGTTTCATACAACTGGTCACCGATTCTACGTTTATTCTTTTTCCCTATTGGTCGTTCTGTTTCTCGTTGACCGTCTTCAGCGTTGTCATTTGACTCGAATTTTGCAACGAATAAATTATTGTAATAACTATATACTACACTTTTCATTTTATGGTTCAAAACAAAACAATTTGTGATCATTTCAAATGTAGAATAACTATACTCATGGCAACGCTGAATGGTCGGGTTACAAAAAAAATCAAAGCTGGAAGTAGTGAAAGCCAGTGTAACATGTGTGTATCTTGTGTGTCTTTGTGATTTGTGTGGATATTTGTGTGGAAGACGGATGCCGCCATTTGTTGCTGAGATCTTTGTATCCTTTCTCTTATTGTAAAGTAAGAGGAAGGAAGCGATCACCGCTTATTTGAGACTATATGCCGTTCGCTCTTCTCTTTCTGATCAGAAGCTTAATCGCTTTTGATACAGTTGTATTAACTTGAACATCTTCTGAATGAAAATGTTTGTTAATACGTTGTCTAAATAAGACACTTCTTGACAATTAATTCACCATCAACAATGAATGGATATTCATTGCTGCTGGTTTTGCATACTTTTCTTTTTTTTAAATTAATTTAAACTTGAACCGTCCTCTCTGAAATAGCCCTTCTGAAAAGAAAATAAAAGAAAAGAAAACAAAACAAAACAAATATGCAAAACAAAACAATCGGTTTTTTTTTTTTTGTCTGATCATCAGAACATTGATTGACCATGAACTTGAATTGTTCCGTGCTTTCGTTCGCTCCGATGTTGTCGTAGGTCATGCTTAATGCAATTGCTGAAGTTGACAATAAAATGAACAGAAAATAAATGTTAATAATAAAATCATTAAAAAATTTGTTTGTTTTGCCCACTTTTTTGGCTTCTTATATTTCGACAATGGTAGTGAGTCAGTATACTCACGCGACAAATAAAAAAAAATTTTTAATCTTTAACTCGTTTTAAAGAAGAATGACTTTTCTTGCCACTTTCTATCGACTCGATTCTTTTATATAAGTTGCTACATTTACCTTTTATAGCTACTTTTAATTTATATAAAGAATGGGTTGTGCTAACCCATGTATTGGCCTAACCGTGCAGTCTGGCATATTTGTTAAACAGAATGAGATATAATTAAGATTTTTTGTTTTTACACAATTGGTGGTTGCTTCTTGGAGACAGATGCGTCTGCGAGTCGTGGAACTGGTAAAGGATTTCCCTGATCTGGTCCTGGTCGTTCAGGACTTGGACCTTCTCAGGTCGACTTGGGGGTTTTTCGGAGGTATTCTTGCCTCCGGGTTCACCCTCATTTGAATTTTTGGCTTGGGTCTGAGCCCCGTTTACTATGTTTGTATTTGCGTCGCCTTGACCCTGCCGAATCTTACTCAATGCATCTGCATTGGCATTGTCCTTGCCAGTTTTGTACGCAATTTCGATAAATTTCCTGCCCAACAAATATAATCTGAATACCCTAGTTGCCCATGCAATAGCTAGGAATTCTCTTTCTTTTGTGGACTAGCGGAACTCGGTCTCGCTAATCCTTCATTGATAAAATACAATATAATAAAACCCATCTTCGCCTCCTTACTGGGGCAAGACGTTTCCTACAGCGCCACCACTGGCGTCTGTCGTTAAAAAAAAATTGGTTGCGAAAGTCGACATAGCGCAACACCGATGGATTTGCACGGGCAATCCAGAGGGGTGTGGAACTTCACAGTCTACTTATAGTGCGCACCTTTTCCTAACAATTTAAACTCATGAGCAGCATGAATGAATTTACGATAACAGTGAATAAGACCTACAATCTCCTTGTATTACTTTACGTTGCTTGGTACTGGCATGTTCGCTTAGACCGCATACGTTTGAATTCTTACTGTCTTTTGCCGATGCTAAACGCTATCTTCTCCCTATCTCTGTCGTTCGCCAATACTTGGGGAAATCCGATGGCGAAAAGTACGTCTATAATCGTTATTTCAAATTATTAAACTTATTTATTCGTGTTCTAAGAACGAAGTTTTCATGTATTTGTAGCAATATCAAAGGCAGTTGTATTAAACAGCCAACGTCAAAAACCCATATTTTCGATTATATGATACCAATGGACCCATCGCAATTATATCGAACATAAACGGCTTCCTGAATGTACGATTTTCCTGGGAAATAATATTTCCTAAGTTTTAATAAAAATTTATCTCTTCCATATTCATTATAATCAAACAGCTTGCTCGAACCGATTCAGGTTAAACAAAAAAAATTTTTTTTATTCATAATTAAATTAATAATCTATAACGAGTACCTTGGGTTGTCATTATTCTTACATTTTTTATTTTCTTTTTAAACAAAAATCCACACATTTTATATCTTTGTATATTCATTCAATCGACATGAAAAAAAAAAAAAAAACGATACGACATATAATGGAATGAAAACAACAAAATTTCTCTATCGCTTTTATCCAAGATCCATTTTACGTGAGAAACAAAAATTAAGAGCTTCATATAAACTTCATTTGTGGTTTTGGTCGGCTTTCACACGGCGTACCAAGCATGCATTCATACTTTGCTTTGCGTCTTTCATTTCACGCCCCCTTTACTAATGGTATTTCTCCACGAGTATGGCAGCGAAGAAATGAAAAACTTTCACTGTGTTAGTGCAAATGCTTTGCCCAGTGAAAGGTCCAAAAATTGTTCCATGTTTTAAGAACGAGTTCAAAATACATATATAAGAAAAAAAATTATAACTTATGCAATTCGACATCATAATAAAGCATATTATGACACTAGACCTGAGGAAGTACAAAAAAAAAATTTTAAAACAAACAAAAAGCATGGCATACCACCAGGGTTTGCAATGAATTTCAAAGCGTGCAATAATAAATTTCAAAACGCACGCATTTCAAAAAATACAAGGCAAGGTGTGCAATAATAAATTTCCAAATGCACGCATTTCAAAAATACAAGGCAAAAATAAGCAGATCATACTACGAAGTTGCATAATAAAGAATTTCAAACTATGAATCTGTCAAATAGAAATAAAAATTTTCTTCACAAAAAAAAGGTTTTCTTAAATTTAGGTTAAAATCTAGATTGAAATCTTATTGCATAAAATATTGTTCGGCACTCGTGTCGAAACTCAGCTTTTTCCGAACGAATGCGTTTTATTTTTTCTTCAAGAAAGATGTGTTTTTACAAAAACAATATTTTGAACACAAAAATTTTAACCGCACGCACGTGATATAAAATTTCAATTTTGTTTCAATCTTTTTTCTCAGTTATATTGGCAAGCGAACCTTGTCTATATAAACTTTGCTTAAAAATTATAATCGCTAATGCAGTTCAATTCGACGAGCTTTTCTGCAAGTTTGGTAATAACTAATTACTGTTTAAGACTGTCACAGTCCCAATTTAGCTGATTAGCGTCATAAATCAAACCGCACAACGATCAATAATTTAAAAAAAAAACTTTTAGAGAACTGAGTTCGATCCAACTGGAACTGTCTTCACAAAGCGCTCAAAAAAAAAATATTTTTAATGCAAGGATTAAAACTTTATCAAAGAAAAATCGGCCGAACACGTTAACAACGTCTTCGGGCAAATTTGACTTTGTTTGAGTTTTCTTAATTGTTTTTGCGGTATGAATTGCGAATTTTTGAGTTCGGCTTTTTCGGTTTTTGTTTACCAATTTTTTAAAACCTGCAAGGTTCCGCTTCAACTGAACTCTTTTATTTTTTCGCACGTCGTACTTCAAAAATTTTCAGGATAACTCTTTTATAAAAGCTTTGAGCCTTGTTTCGCATCCAACTGAGAGGGTCGTTCTCTTTAATCTTAATCGCGCAATTTTATTGAACGTTCTAAAGGTGAAAACACTCACGCACTGCGGCGCACTGCGTGGCATGGCATAGCATAGCATGGCATAGAGAAAATTTGTAGTAAACAGTGACGCATAGCAATCAGCTGATTGATGAATGTTTCACACATATGTGCAGTGCTGCCAGTAGTTTTGGACAATTTCCCCTTTGTAGTCCTTAGAAAATCCCTATTTTCCCTATTAGTTTAGGTAAAATCCCACGGAAACCTTTGGATAATCTTGATTGTACTGAACGAAAAGCGTTTCTTTGTAAGGAATACATTTTTGTCAAACTATGTTTGTGCCAATAAGGAAAAACTGAATAAGTTGAAATTTTATGTTTTGAGAAAAAACGCTTCAAAGTCTTGCAACTCAACTGCCGATAGTGTGGAGTTGATAAAACTGACATCCTTTTTATATTTTTTTTTTTATAGAAAAATGCCTTGTAATTCCGGATTTTTCAGCTCGCAAATGTAAACTGCATGAAGCTTTTTCATCATCTTCATCAAAAGTTTGAAGCCAAGATTCAAACTCAGCGAAGCAATTATGTCGAAAGATTTTTTTTACTTATTCTATAAACTTCACTATGCTCAGTTATTTTAAAAAGGTTAAGAACTTAAAACGCTGATATATAGAATATTGAAAACTCAGAGAAATATATTAAATACAGTGGATTTACAGGTTCATTTATTCAAATTACAATAAATATAAAATCCCACAGTAGAGAGAAAAATCCCTTTTTTGAAATTGTAGAAATCATGCAGAAAAATTCCCTCAATATGGGAAAACTGTCATAGTGGCAGCACTGCAAACGTGATTTGATTTGGCGGTGTCGACAATACTATAAATTGCAAAAACTCAACAAATTGAAATATAAAATTAATTAATAAAAATAATAGTAATTTTCCATATTTTCTAGTTTTATGTTCTTAGAATTGAAAAAATTATATGAAAATGAACTAGAAATGGCAGCTCTGCCAGAAATAAGTGCTAGTCTCCAAACAATGGCAACACTACATCATCTGTCAAATTAGCATAGAAATCAAAAATCTATAGAACGCTATGCCATGCTATGCCATGCTAATTTTTCTGAGTGTCTGCTTTCATACATTTTCATACATTTTGATTTCTATGTGACAGATGGCACTGCGGCGCAGTGCGTGAGTGTTTCTACCTTAAGAACGAAGAAAACTTATCAACTAGCCAGCTGCACGATATATGATTATAGGAATTAAAACAAAATTTAATAATGTACACTTTTTATAATTTGTACAGAAATGTGAAAATTTCGAATTTTTTTAAATGTTTTTTTTTTTTTTTTTTTTTTTCATGGATATCCTTCTCTTGGAAGGATTTATATTTTTAATTTTATCTTTGTTTAGGTTATATCCTAGAGATTTTATTGAATTATGTCCCGCTATTGCTGAGCGGCAGGACTCGCAAATCTGTTCGGCGCAAGCGCCCAATTTCTCTATATTTATACGGCGGAGATACGCCAATTAATTCAGCGCATAGCGCTTAATTTTTTTTTTTATTCATTATTATTTATCATTTATTATTCGGTTTAAGAAATTATTTACAATATGATTGGCAGAGACCACTCACCACTTCCTTCAGGGTCTCCATACTCCTTGTTTCTTCTCCAGGTAACTTTTGGACGCTTGGAGATTGCTTGCGATTTTGCTGCTTGTTTTTTTTTTTATATATGAATCCTTTTTTTTTTTCACTTTCACTTTCTATTTTTATAATTATTTTTATCTTGTCTTTTTAATTTTCTGAATTTTTTTTTTGTTACAAAAATTCTCTTTTCACTTCCGCGAAAAACTTTTTACGTTGGGCGCCAAATGTTAAGGTTGTACCTTAAAAGTTGTAATTTAAAAATGTTTCAAAGAAGGAATACGCAAACGATTAAGATTGTTCCGTTTTTTAATTATATTCATTCGATGGGTTTATTACAACTGAAATTTTATTACAATTCAAAATTAAAATTAACTTAAAAATATTCTTAAAATTACTTAAAACTAGGTTCGCTGACGCGAACTCTGCTGCAGTCGCATTCCCCCGCTGCCGTCTTTTCTCTTCAGTTTCTGCTGACGTCTTCTTCTTGCGCAACTTTTCTTTCGCTCACTTTGGGCTCGCATTCTAGGTCTTCCATATTTTGCTGGAATGCATTTTTGTCTTGCACTCAACTGCCCCAATTTAGAGTTTTTAGGCCGTTGGTGCTTATTGTCTTCTTTTTTCTGCTTTCGCTCAGCACAGTGGCCTCACGATACTTGTGACATGATCACAACAGTAGCCAAAAAACTTGTGGAAATTTTGAATACATTAGAAACACCGCTTATTAATGCAAAAAGTGTGGTAAAAAAATTAAATAGATTGATCGATAAATATCAAAAGGAAATAAAGAGTACGGCTAAAATCAGCGCATTTTCCGCCTTTTTAGAACCGCTTGATGATGTATTTTTCATCGGAAAATGTGCATGCAAAATAAAAGCAACACTTTGCTCCTGTGGGTGAATATCTGTTCATCTGCAGGACTTCATACTTGACCAATGCACTGTACAATTGCAGAATTTTTTCCTGAAGTAACCGCTCAAAAGCAACGTCTCCAACTAGTTTCGAACCCACGTACGCAACTGACTCTATGGAAACCGAATATACAACACAGCCAGATTTGCTTAAGAGAGTATCTTATAGCATTGACAGACATATGGTGTAAAGTCTATAGACTTCACACTACAATGAAAAAAGTCTATGTTGGGGTGACACACTGTAATTGATTGTGGATTTCTATTGTGAACTTCTTTAAAACAGCTGATAATTTAAAATTAATACAACAACAAAAACAATAAAAACATTTTGGTAGTATTAAGACTCGATTTCATCTCAAAAGAATCCATGAAAATATCGTTTGTTTGTTATATAAATCCATACGATGGAATTAATTTCATGCATTTCGCATAAATTACTTGAAATTAGAAATTTAAACATCTGGTTTCCCATAAAATAATCGATATTTCGTTTAATTTTGTGCAGCGTTGCCATATCAATCTAAGAAGTCCACAATAAATCCTCCCTTTCAATGTAGTGTGAAGTCGATAAAAAGTCTATGTTGGCTAAGGTAGACTTTTGAGAAATACCTATGTGTGTCACCTAGACTTCACACCATCATGGTGTAAAATACCTATGTCTGTCAGTGCTATTACACTAAAAGGTACAACGTCTTTAATTTTGCAATGATGTGCGATAGATTTGGAGTATCCAACCGAGTAGCATCATGTTTAGCTACGGCTTTATTTAAGGACATTGGATTCAAGGATGACGATGGCGAATTTGTTGTTATGGACAAAGCTAAGGTGGCTCGGGAAAAGCAGAAATATAGAGATTCGGTCTGGCGAAAACAGAGTGCTGATTCAAACATTGTAACGTTTTCGTTTAATGGCAGAAAAAATGATTCACTAACAATGGAGAAAATTAGTGAAACCAAACAGCGAACTGATGGAATATTTGAAAGTAGATGCCGACGACGCTTGTACAAAACAGAAGCAATTCCAGGAGTTTTTTGCATCAAAAAATAAATGATGAGATAAAAACAAACAAATAAACAAAAATAACCGGCACAAAAGAAAATTTTTAGGAAACGAATATTGTCAATTAAGCATTTAACAGGTTGGCTGATAAGTCCCCGGTCTGACACATAGATGGCGTCGCTAGTATTAAATGCATATTATTTTTATATAGTGGCAACCTTCAAATGATTCGTGTCAAAATTTGACGTCTGTAAGTCAATTAGTTTGTGAGATAGAGCGTCTTTTGTGAAGCAACTTTTGTTATTGTGAAAAAAATGGAAAAAAAGGAATTTCGTGTTTTGATAAAATACTGTTTTCTGAAGGGAAAAAATACAGTGGAAGCAAAAACTTGGCTTGATAATGAGTTTCCGGACTCTGCCCCAGGAAAATCAACAATAATTGATTGGTATGCAAAATTCAAGCGTGGTGAAATAACCACGGAGGACGGTGAACGCAGTGGACGCCCGAAAGAGGTGGTTACCGACGAAAACATCAAAAAAATTCACAAAATGATTTTGAATGACCGTAAAATGAAGTTGATCGAGATAGCAGAGGCCTTAAAGATATCAAAGGAACGTGTTGGTCATATCATTCATCAATATTTGGATATGAAAAAGCTCTGTGCAAAATGCGTGCCGCGCGAGCTCACATTTGACTAAAAACAACAACGTGTTGATGATTCTGAGCGGTGTTTGCAGCTGTTAACTCGCAATACACCCGAGTTTTTGCGTCGATATGTGACAATGGATGAAACATGGCTCTATCACTACACTCCTGAGTCCAATCGACAGTCGGCTGAGTGGACAGCGATCGGTGAACCGTCTCCGAAGCGTGGAAAGACTCAAAAGTCCGATGTCAAAGTAATGGCCTCTGTTTTTTGGGATGGGCATGGAATAATTTTTAACGACTATCTAGAGAAGGGAAAAACCATCAACAGTCACTATAATATGTCGTTATTAGAGCGTTTGAAATAACGGTCGAAATCGCGGCAAAACGGCCCCATATGAAGAAGAAAAAAGTGTTGTTCCACCAAGACAACGCACCGTGCAACAAGTCATTGAGAACGATGGTAAAAATTCATAAATTAGGCTTCGAATTGCATCCCCACCCACCGTATTCTCCAGATCTGGCCCCCACCGACTTTTTCTTGTTCTCAGACCTCAAAAGGATGCTCGCAAGGGAAAAAATTTTGTTGTAATGAAGAGGTGATCGCCGAAACTGAGGCCTATTTTGAGGCAAAACCGAAGGAGTACTACCAAAATGGTATCAAAAAATTGGAAGGTCCTTATATTCGTTGTATCGCTCTTGAAGGGAACTATGTTGAATAATAAAAACGAATTTTGACAAAAAAATGTGTTTTTCTTTGTTAGACCGGGGACTTATCAGCCAACCTGTTATGAATTGAATTTTGTTTCTCGATCAATGTTCTAAACGGCGACAAATGACAGTCAACTAACTTTCTGACTCTATTTCTTCTTCTTTATAATTTTAATTTACTAATTTATGATATAACTATTGATTTGTAAGCATTATAAACTTTAATTGAAATGTGATATAACTACTGATTTGTAAGCATTATTTGTATATAAAAGCACCATTAAAATTAAATATAATGTGCAGAAAAATATCACTTCTTTTAATTGCAACACGGATTTTTAGTGCTTCTACCAGAACACACAACACCACCAATTTTATAGTTTAAGGTAGTAACAAAAGCTATTTTAACCCAAAAACAAATTGAAGTCCAAGATCATACTCTTGAGCTTCTCGTCTCTGGCTATCAACATATTTAAACCATGCTATTACGTATTATTCTATTTTTCATAAAATCAGACTTTTAGCATCCAGACGGTTTCTTTGTGCGTGCATAATGAACTTGGATACCGATTGAATATCGATGCATCGAAGAATATCGATGTATTTTTTGACGCATTGAAGCATTTTGGAGTTGCATTCCCGTTTAATTTTTTTAAAAGTAATACCGAAACCGATACGTTTTTTATTTCGGTTACGGTTACGGTATCGGAAATGAAACGGTTATGAAACGGTTACGGTTTCCGTTACGGCTGCCAACCCTGTTTATCAATTAGTTTACTAGCGTCCTTGCGGGGCACTGTGTTAAAACTCTGTTTTTACACCTTTGACACTTTTCAAATGGACTTTTAAGAGGAGCAGGATTTTAAAGTTTGAAGCTTGCTGTCCCTAATATATAAAATTTTCATATAAATTATTAGCCCGCTTTTGGTTCCCTTTGAGGAAATAGAAATAGGTATCCGTTATTTGTTCTCTGCTTTTTAATAAATTATTAAAAAAAAAAATAATAATAACAGCTACGGTCGGGATTTGAACCCACGGCCTTTCGCAACATAAATTAACGTCTCAACCAACTCCGCCGCATAAGCCCTTTGACAAGGGAGATATTTAGCTGAAGTATTTACTATGAATATTCTACATACATACTTTTTTACATATATTTTACATATTTTTAAATATTTTCAAATATGTTAAATCCGATCCCTGTTAATAACATATGTATGGTTAAAACTTCCCATCGTTCAGCGCGGATCTACGTTTTATTTTATACCCATGGTTTCTTGGGCAAAAATGCTTAGAATTGTCTGAAGTTTCATTTACGAGGGTACGATTTCTTAGTTTTTTTTACCCATACAAATCGACCCGGCCTAATATATATACTTCTACTTCAAACAAAAACAAGAAATTTCAAAATTTTTAATATATTTTTTTTTTTTTGAAAACAGCTCCAAATACGGTCTGAGTAATGCAGAAATATAAAAATGTTTTAAGTTTTCTTCATAGCTACTTTCTTCCATATAAAAAATGTACGCTATAAAATCAATATTTTATTGCTTCTATGTCTTTTTCAGGGTGTAAGCATAAAATAAAAGGCAAGCAAATACACCCTTCCCGTTTGACAGTTTTCATATGACTGATTTGATTGAAATGACGTAAAATTTTAAGAAGGAAATCTAAAATTTCAAGAAAGCATGCGACGCAAACCTGCTTGTTCGACATTTCACAACATACTGATGTTCGTTTTTCAGCTTCGGCTTCACACGCATAGGCGCAGCTACATAAGTGCGTTGCCCGCGCGCTTTACACTGGCAATCACTGATCTAAAACAATGTTTTAGGGCCAATATTACCAAGCATATTTAAAAAAATTTTAAAAATAAAATCTGATTTTCATTTTCACCAACGAAATTTTTAAAATATTTTTTAAAAAATTTTAAACTACCTCAGCAGGTCGTTTAAGTTTTTTTTTAAGATATGGTAACAGCCCTGTTTTGGGCGGTAGAAAAACAGCTGATTACATTCATTCTAAAATTTTACGGAAAAATTCTGCACAAAACGAAACAAGCAAAGCTTTAAATTTATGGATTCAGATTACAGCGATATGAGACTGATGAAAAATCGCGCGCACACGGCTCCATGCTCTAAAATAATAATTCAATCATTTGTGAATTTGACTGACTACCCTGACAGTGGAGCGTGCTGCCACATTTTGCTATACTTAAAAAAGTTGCATATTGAAAATGAAATTTAAAATAAAAAAATTTTTATTTTAATTTTAAAATTTTTTTAAATATGTTTGGTAATATTGGCCCTTAATATTGAAGATTTAGCTTAAAGAAAAAATTCGAAAAAATGCAAAATAACCCTGAATGTTGCCTGAAAAAAATGGCCCAAACGTCAGGTGCAGGAAATATATATTCGATAGATATCCAATTCCATTAACCCTCTAACCGGTAAGGGTGCATCTGAGAACCCTTTACATAATTGCGTTATTAAGTACGAAGGTGTAACAAAATGATATGGAAATTAGTATGCATCAGTTCGCTTTACCTTACTTGATATTTCTTTCTCAGAAGTTTTTGACCAGAAATCAATCCCCAGTTTCAATCAGAAACCCACTAATACCTCGAAGATATACTACAAGCGAGATCGAAACCCTTGTTCGAGAAAAAAAAAACGCCAACGAAGAGAATGGCAGCGTCAACGATCACCCTCCGCAAAGTACAGCTTAACACAAGCTACTAAGCGCCTAAGAGAAGCTCTTGATAATGATCTGAGAACTAATTTAGAAAACTTCACACGAAAATTGAGCCCAACAGCCGAAACTAATTACTCTCTATGGAAAACAAACAAAAAGGTGAAGGCACCCAAAATAAACGTATCACCCCTGCGTACCAACACTGGAAGTTGGGCTAGAAAGGATGAAGAAAAAGCTCATCTTTTTGCTAAGTACCTAGAAAACGTTTTTAAGCCTAATCCACCTACCAACCCTTACCGTTTACCACAAACTCACCCACGTCTAAACGAAAATATACGTGCATTTCAGCATAAAGACGTTCAAACTATCATTAAAGAGCTAAACCCAAAAAAAAAGGCAGCAGGCTTTGATCTTATCACGCCACAGATGATACAACAACTCCCGGCCGCAGCCACAAGACTAATCCTCTTCATATTTAATGCTATATTAAGAATAGGATTTTACCCTCGAGCCTGGAAAATTTCAAACATCATCATGATCCCTAAGCCAGGAAAAGATCCCTCATTGCCATCATCATATAGGCCAATTAGTCTACTGCCTGTGTTCTCAAAAGTTTTTGAAAAATGTCTCTTGGCAAAAATTTTACCGTCCTTGCAAAGCTCCAGAGTAATCCCCGAGCACCAGTTTGGTTTTCGAAAAAGCCATGGTACTATTGAACAAGTAAACAGAGTTACTACCGAAATCAGAAACGCGTTTGAAAAAAAGAAATACTGCTCTGCCATATTTCTGGATATTTCACAAGCCTTTGACAAGGTTTGGCATTCCGGTTTAGTGTTTAAAATAAAACAAACACTACCCAATAATACCCACAAAGTCCTACAATCGTACCTCTCTGAAAGGAAGTTCAAAATTAGATATGGAACTCACACGACGAATGAGTTCCACATCTCAGCAGGCGTACCTCAAGGCAGCGTCCTCGGGCCATTGTTATATTTGATATACACGGCTGACCTGCCTGTTTCCCCAGAGCTATTCACATCTACATTTGCAGATGACACAGCAATTTTGTACGCACACAGCGACCCTGCGGTCGCCTCTCGAGTTCTTAATAATCATCTTCATATTGTTGGAGACTGGCTTGCGAACTGAAGAATAAAAGTAAATGAAAGCAAATGCACCCACATAACTTTCACGCTGCGTCGCGAGACATGCCCCCCAATTATGCTTAATAACACACGAGTTCCACAGGCCAATGAAGTGAGATATCTAGGCATTCACTTAGATCGCCGACTCACATGGCGCAAGCATATTGAGGCAAAACGCACCCAAATGAAGCTGAGCGCCCAAAAACTGCACTGGCTACTCAACAGTAAGTCAAGAATGCGGCTCGAACACAAAGTGCTTCTTTATAACGCAACAATTAAGCCTATATGGACTTATGGCTCCCAGCTCTGGGGAAAAGCGAGTAACTCTATAACAGACATTATACAACGCTCACAGTCTAAAATCCTTCGGACTATCACTGGTGCTCCATGGTTCATTAAGAACGAAAACATACACAAGGACCTTTGTATCCCGTTGGTCAAAAACGAACTTATTTCATTAAATCGCAAATATAGCACTCGGTTGTCCCACCCATCCGAACTCATTAGCCAGAAATTTGTTATTAACAAACAGCTACACACAGCTCAAGAGGCGTGACCTGCCTTCTCTCTATCAGCACTAATTCTCCTATTACCCTCTGTAACAGCCTTGGAGCAATTCAACACACTAAAGGCAGCCTAATCCATGCGTTGGCTTGGACCGGAGGCCAAATAATATAAATACATATATATATAAATATATATATATATATATATATTTTATATTCTAGTATTAAGATTTTTCACTTATTGTTAGTTCATAAGTATTTTGAAGATACAATAATAAAAATACGTGCAAAAAAGAAGTTTTTGACGTGTAACGGAAAGTTTGGCTTGTTAAGTCATTCCAGTGTGTGCTTTCGTGAATAAAGCACGATTTTTTGTTAAAAAAAAAAAAAATTTTTTTAGTGTCGTGTATTCGCGGAAACAATAATTTTTACGTTTGGGAATTTTTGCTAGCTAAAGGTAAGTATTATATTTATACATTTTTTAAAGTTTTGTTCGAAAAAAGTTTTTTTTTGTGCGCGAAACTTCATAAAATATAAGGGTGCTTTAAAGCACCCATGTCGGGTAACGTAAACTTTTTTACCCTATTTAGATTGTAAATATGAGATTCTCTTTTTGTTTTTTGTATTTTATAATGACTATAATGACCATCATCAACCAGCCGATCATGTTTAACCACGATTACACGCCAATCATCCACTACACACGCAGAAGGAGGGGCAGGTGTTTCAATAGTTCGAAGAAGAGTGGTTCATCCTGTAGCTGATATTCACTATGACGGTATGGATCATTTCCCAATTTTCAACAAAAATCGCCTCAAGCGCCAATATTGTAGCGAACCAAAAAAAAAAAACACAAACTTTCTGTGTTTGCCAAAAATGAAATATTGCTCTGTGTTGTAATACCAACAAAAATTGTTTTTTGGAATTTCACACAAAAAAGAATTAATTTTACCGAGACTCATTATTAATTTAATCTTATTCTTAATGAAATACATTAAAAAAGAAATTTGTACCTATCTTCTTTTTTATACTTAAACCGCTAAGAGTGAATCTGAGCACCTTTTCTCACCTGGCGGCTAAACGGTAAGTCAAATTGAAAAAATAATGATGTCATTGTGTTTTTTAGGCTCAAATTAGCCTAAAAAAATTATTCCGACTCTTTTTATCAACTATTTAAACAAAAGTGGTTAGAGGGTTAAAGCGAATTTACACCAAAACAACCCTTAATTAAACAAAACAAAAAAATTATATGAATTCTTAAAAGAGCATGCTGTGTTGAGAAAAACACACATTTTGTAAAGACCAGTAATACTGTTATGCTATGAACAGCTGCTCGAAAAAAAAAACGGGTGCGCAGAATAACATTTTCAATGGTAAATTTTGCATTGCGAGCACAAATCTGGCAGCGCAAACCTGATATATTTTCACCCCCACAAACCAAATGGAAAATAATGTGTGGAAACAGTATCATAATTCATGAAGTTTACGTACGGTTTAATAGCGGATAACGTACATATAAAGTGCGTAATTTCGTTGACTGCACCAACTGATTTTCGTTAGGACTTTTACATCCGAAAATTGAAGCTGCTTAAAGAAATGTCGCTTATAGTCTACATAAATTTTCTTTTTCACTTTATTTTGGTGTTTTACATAGTTTTATTTTTCATAATACATATGCTTATTGATACTTGATTGATATGATTGCTATGCTATGATTTGCGAGAGAAAGCATTCAACCTTAAATTTCGCTTAACTTGATGTTATATGACAACCACTAATGTGTATAATGATCCACAAAAGTAGAATGGCACATATTGCAGTTTCATAGAGCTATTATACACGAGGCGTTTTTAAACTAGCGTGTCGATTTTGTTGGATAGTGGTGTAGAGATGTAAGCGGGGTAGGCAAACACGCTAGGGCAGTTCTACCCCGCCCTACACCTAACTCGAAACGCGAGTGAAGAAACTCGCGTTAAAAACCGATCGTGTATAACAGCACTTATTGTTAGCAGTTTTGGTGTATAACAAAAATCCCAAAACCTGTTTAAAGATATGAAAAACTCAACCTGGCAACACTGTTTGCAACTTATTTACAATTACTAGTCCGGTATACATTAAAATAAACCAAACAAGAAAAATGCCTCAATAAGTGACAGAAGGCCAAAAATAGGACACAACTTGCCTACAGTCAAACACTATTGTAAACAGATTTATCTCAGTTGCACAAAACTTTGGTTTTGAGTTAGACTATTGTTTAAATGGTCTGAAATTTCGATTGAAGTTGATTTTTACAAGAACGAAATACAACATAGTTTGTTTTCATCGTCTTCGAAGTAGTTAAATAAATACTTATCCATATAAAGTATAGGCAACGAATGTTTTAATATTGTGTGCTACGGTTTTTAATTGTGTGGGCTCTCTTATATCGAGTAACAATTATCTTAGACTAATCTTTTCCACTTTGTGGCCTTTTTCTGATTACTGCCACTGTAACACAAACGCCGAGAAAGTGGATTCGCTTGGTGTTCCTCAAGAATATGTCGGAATGGTTGGAGTAGCTACCGGTTCTGGTGGCGGAGGGCCTGGAACATCAGGTGGGCATGTGTACGGATCACCACAAGAAAGTAAGGGTTTGAAAATAAGTGTATAAAAAATATTCACTAAGCTACATTTTGATACGCAGCGATAATTGTGAGAGATATGGTTCAGATGCCCCCTCCTCCACCAAATGCGCCCACATCAGCCGATGCCTGTCTAAGTATTGTGCACTCCCTAATGTGCCATCGGCAAGGTGGTGAAAGTGAAGGTTTTGCGAAACGGGCCATTGAATCCTTGGTCAAAAAACTGAAAGAGAAGCGAGATGAGTTGGATTCATTGATAACAGCTATTACAACAAACGGCGCACATCCAAGTAAATGTGTGACTATACAGCGTACTCTTGATGGTAGATTGCAGGTAATTTGTTAATAGAAGTTTTAAATTCAGAAGAGTGCCCAGATAACGAGTCTATATATATCATAATTATCGAATGCGGCCCTCATTGTGGCATAGCCATTTCAATTAAAACCACAAAAAAAACTATCGAACGGAATTCACTGGTTTAAAGTTAAGCTTAATTTTTGTTTATTTCGTTGCATTTTGCATTCAGCAAAGACACGTATTTCTTAATTTCAATACTTTACTTTCATATGTAGACGATTTCAGAACAGTCGCTTTGTTCAATTATAGAATGACAAATAATAATAGTTAAATCCCTGGATGAGTACGCAATTTCAGATGCTAAAGTGCATTTATTTGGTTTCAATGCGACTGTGTATTTATTCGACGCCATCCGAAAAAGATAAAAATATTCGTTTCGGAATGAATAATAATAACTAAACAGTATGAGAAAGAAACTAAGGAATAGATGTATGACAATAATATAATGACTGAGACAAAAGATTTAAAAAAGCACCTATAAGTGTAGCCTTCGCCTGAGTTCGGTAAGAAATATCCGCGGAAAATCCTAGGCTATTTCGCCAAGGAGAAAAAGGTATCATAAAAATATTCTCAACACCACTGACAGCATAAACAGCTTATTTAAATTTCAATTTGAGTTTGAATTTCGAAATGGAAACTTATTTGTAAGTATTATTAAACCACCTTCAAACTATTTTGACCCCAACTGTCACAATTCAACTTAAATTAATTCTGCTTGGATATCCTTGGATAATTATATCTGCTAGGAAAGCTGGGCTTTGATGTGAATTTTGCGTGTGCGTTGTTTTTATATAGAACGTTGTCTTTCTTGTGAACAAATAAATTTGAAAAACAGACAAATTTCAAAGAAAATAACAGCAACAAAATATTTTCATTCCCCCTGCATACTCTATTGAAATTTTTAAAATTTGCGTGTCGCTGTTGGTTTGTATGAGCGTTAGGCTGCAATTAGTGTGAAGCTGTCATGTGCTTGTTGTATTTCCGCAACAACAAATTGCAACAAACACATGACAGCCTACGCTTCAGCTTTAGCTTCATTATAATTGCAGCCTTGGACATCTTACTAGTAATTCACTCTTTGGTTACATTACTTCAACCTACAACTCTCATAAGCATTATGCGGATGAACATATAAGACGTAATAAAATTGTCCGAATAATTTTTGCAATTTATTAGTAGTGTCCCCTCCTCGATGTATTGAATGAAGTTCTTATTATTAAAAATGAAGTTGCAATTGTTTTGGATAATGCAATGTCGGCTTCCCTCTAACTCTTTTAAAATTGCGTTTTCTTGATATGTGAAAATTATGCCATTGATTAAAGTCACGATTTCATCATTGGTCATTATTTGAAAATATTCATTGTTAGTGATTGCTGTGATTAAATTGATCTGTCTCTACAAGTGTTTTGGGTATTTTTATTACTATGACAATTTAATTGTGTGCAAGGGATAATATTCCTACTCGTATAAATTTCAATTTATAGAAATGGATTTTGAATTTTTCAATTTCCTCTGGGGTTTAAAAGCTGGGAAGTATTAATCTATTTTTAGCTGCTGCAATACTATCTTGTATTAAGTCTATTTTCTCTTCCAGACGTTTTAGTTTAAACATTTAGTCAATGAACATTTGGTGGTTTGTAATGTTAATATTTCGACTATCCAATTTATTAAAAGTTTGTCGGAGCTGGTCTATGGCTTTCTTTATAGCACCTAAGGTGTCATTTAAGTTGCTATTAATTGTTATTTATTCGTTGAGGCCCGCTGCATTATGGCTATTCCCTACCACTGTGGTAAGGTGATTTTCTACTTTCTGTCTATCCTGATCGTCCATCACTCCGAACAACCATTTAGTTGCCGTGCCCTCTGCATTTTTATACTTCTCTTAGTGCGTTTCTGTTTGAACGGTGTTGTATGTCTTTGATTTCGTTTGCTAGCAAGAATTTGTTGTATATCGGTACCTTATGTATATAACTTTCCACGGAATCCAGCATGCTTGCAATTTCTTGCGGGTGGATTATATGTAAAATCGTGTATGAGTCCGAAACGATATATGTATCGCGTAAGTGAATTTCGATATAGCCCTTCTGGTCGGTAATTGGGGTGGATATTAAGTTTTCTTTAGCCATGCTGACTACGTATAACAAAAGTGGCAATCTAAAACACGACAAAAAAAAGATTAGTAGATTTCCAGTCATAGTTTAATAAAGTTGTTGGATCGTCATTATTTTGTCTATAAAAGCTTGGAGTTCTGGTCATTTCGAACATTCGCAAAATGATTTCTATTCTGCTGGGTACTCTTATTATTATTATTAGGAGAGGGACAATTGTGCACTGCGACCAGAGGTGATCTATTGTGCTATCCCGTGTCTTGTTAACACCAGCTCAATCTAAGGCTTTTGATAAGCGCTACGATTGATCTGGGATTAAATGTTTTTATCTCATCAGGCTGTGGAAACGCCTTGTTGAGGTATTTCAATCGCTTGGTGGCGAGTGCCGGGCAAGAACAGAGCAGGTGAGTGGTGGTCTCGCACTGCTCTATGCAGTATCGGCATATGTCCGTGTCTGAGAGTTTTATTCTCTTCAGATGGTACCCAACTGGTCCATGACCAGTCATGAATCCGGTTAGTAGGCTGATTTCAAGCCTACTGAGGCTTAGGATTTCCTTGGCTTTAAAACAGCCTGGTCTCAGGAGATTTTTTGCCTGCCGTAGGCCGTCGAGCATGGCCCAGTGCCTGCTAATCTTCCTGTGTTTCCATGCCTCCAGGATTTTGTCAAGATAGCTCGCCTGTACAGTACAGAAGGGTTCTGGACCTATGAAGTCTGTATCAGCTCCCTTCTTTGCTAGCTGGTCTGCTATTTCGTTGCCTTCAAATCCTTCGTGTCCAGGAATCCATATAAGCGTTACATGATTGCACTTAGATAGTTCCTGAAGAAGTTTTAGGCAGAGCAGCACAAGTTTTGAGCTGGGTACTCTTATGGTAAGTATCTTAACATTATTTTTTGTTCTATGGTCTTATATATGTTTACTTTACTTATTTTCTTTTCTTTTTCTTCCCCAGATTTATTAATAACTACTATAGCTGGACGGCCTTTTCGCTTTTAATGCGCAAGCTGCCAGCGTCATGGAATTGGCTCTCCGAGAGGATTTTCGCAGGCGTTTGGGTATGACATGCGTCGCCAGACATGCCGAATGGCTCGAGTCGTTACGTGGACATGCGGTGTATTTTGACTAAAAATTGTCATTCTGCAGGAACGCCTTTTCTTTGGTTTCGAATGCTATCGCCACCGAATTGAGGATATACCCCGTCTACCACGGCGACCTTTGCACCACTTTCGCAAAAATCCATTAGCGTGGCGCACACGGTCAGAAAGCTGCATTACCGAATTTGGGCCGGACTATGTGGTGTGGTTATAAGCAACTCTTAGTTTTGTTGGCAATGAGAATAATCAACAATAAAAAAGTATATAGATATTATAAAACTCTGATTTTTCTTGATTTTATGTCGACTTGGAAGGCATTCGTTCTCTTCATTTTTTTTAATCAGAGATGGTGCTGTTTCTCTTTCAGAAAAAAATTGCGGAAAAAAGTTTACTGCATGTGCTCGCTGTGCTCGAATTTTATTTATTATGTTTGAAATATTGCATTTTAGCCCTGCCGCTAATGATTCGATTGCTATGTCGAGTGCAATGACAGTGCCAGTTCGGCCAACGCCGGCGCTGCAATGTTATATGATTTTTCTATATTTATTTCTTGTTGTCTTTTCATCTGTGCCCAAAACTGAAGTGAAGCATAAGGGTTGGGTGCGCTATTATTGTACCAGCATGTAAATTGCCAATGCCATATGACTTAATTGTTTCGTATTTATATTCTTTAATTCTCGTTTGGATTGAACAGTATTTCTGTCCCCTATTCTGTCTAAAGTTTTTGCAACGAAATTTTCTGTTTTAATTACTTCAATTATTTTCTTTCCTCGATATTAGTAACATTTCTCTTTTCCCTTTTCTGTGCCTTTCGTAAGCATTATTATGTTAAAACAAATTTTGTTCTCAAACCATGGACCAAAAATCCTTTACTGTGTTTTCGAGCGGACCTTGTGTAGCAATATATGCTTTCTTATTATTAAAATTGTTTATAAAATATGTATGTAGTGGTTGGTGAGATAGATTTACTCTGCTGTGATCAAATCATGGAATATCTAAATATCTGTTTCTCGTTTTATATTTGTGAAAACTCTTGATATTTTCCTGATTTATTTGGTGGGAAAGGCTAAAGTATTCTTTAGAAATTCTTTCTTCGTTTAAAACTTTATTGCATATTTGTATTCAAGTATGGTTTTCAGGTATTGTATCATTTTTTAAGGTAAAAATTTTTCATTTTTGTTTTGGTGTAATAGATATTAATAAGTTTTTCGTTTAATGAGTAATCGTACATTCGCTGGAGAAGGTATAGAAATTACTTCGAATGGTCCCTCCCAAATGGGTGAAAATTTATTTTGGCTTTTTTGAGTTTTCAGCCACGCTTTATCTCCTATCTTGAATTGTCTTTCTTTTGAATTTTTATCATAATCGGTTTCGACTTTTCTTTTGGAGATTTTTGATTTTGTCTAACAATTTCATAGCTTCTTTGAATTTAATACTTTAAAATTTTGCTATAATCGTCCGGATTATTTAAGTTTTAATATTATTGGAATCTCGAATTTCAAGCCGAAAAGTATTCTACTGGGTGTTAGTTTTAAGGATGAATGTACTGTGTTGCTATGCACGTGTATAGCAATGCAGTAATTCATCCCGAATCGTCCCATCCTTATTGACAAAATTTCGGAGAAATTCTGCAAGAGGTCGGTGGCTTCTTTCCAGAGCACCATTGGTTTGCGGGATGTATGGCGAAGTTTGAGACTTTTATTACCAAGCATTTTGCAAACCTCTTTAAATAAAACGGAGGTGAAGTTAGTTAAATTTGGAAATTATTTCATTAAAAAAGGCTCTTGCTACCGTTGCTGCCTCTGCATCTGGTATGGCTACGCAAATAAAATATTTCGAAAAATGGTCTATAGGGAGTATCTGTTATAGCTATAGGCATTTTATATATGCGGGCACTTTAGATCTTTTCGCAAAGTTACCATGCATTTGTTTAATCCTTAATCTGTCTTTGTATTCCTTCCCACTTAAATCGTTTTCTAATTCGGAGGTATGTTTTCAAAAATCCTTTGTGGCCTCCTATTGCTGTATCGTGAAAAACCTTTAAAACTTTTTGAATCTCCTGCGGATCTGTAAGGAAAAACGCTGTGTCTTCGTTATTTGTGTTGCGGCTAATTTCCTTATCTTCGTTTAGGGACTCTTCTCTTGCTGTGCCCTTTTGTGTTTTTGATTTGGACCTTGTAATAACTGATATTTTGTTTTCCTCTGTCGGCAGTCTGCTCTATTCACCTGCGTTTAAATTGTTTTTCCTGGTTCATAAATATTTTCAAAATCATATTCCAAAAGTTTTAAGAGAAACCTACCTCATCGGGTGACCTGATCTTTTAAATTTGCTATTCCCCTAAGTGGTTTATGGTCTCTGTAATTTTTAAAATGACTGCCTAAGACCGCCTTTCTGTTGCGCTGAGCGCTCTACTGGCGTAGTATATCGGGAGATATTGTCCTTGCTCTCCCTGAGAAAGAACTGTTCCCAAAGCTTTGTTGCTTGAATCCATACTCAAGTTAAAAATTTTATTAAAGTTTGGATATTGCAAAATTGGGAGACTTGTCACTGCCTGCTTCAGTCTATCCATTGTCTTTTCGCAATCTAAACTCCAAACAATTTTCTGATATTTTCGTAATAAATTAGTTAGTGGTAGTGAAATTTCTGCTGCTTTCGGGATCAATTTCCTATAATAATTAATTAAGCCAAGGAACGCATGTAATTGTTTTATATTCTGTTTTTTCCGGTTTTATGTTTTTTACACATTCTTCTTTTTCAAGGTCTGGTAAAATGCCTGACTCGGAACATTTATGCCCTAGATATACAACTTCCTTTTTTAAAATTGAAAGTTTTCTGTTGTCTGCGAAAAACGGGAAAAACGACGGCAGCACTTCAAGCTAAGCTGCTTGGGCTCCCGCAATGCTAAATAGCAACACTAGTTGCTTCAACGCTTTTAAAGTTTCCAGAAGTCAATCGCATCCCGCGAATTCTCCCTCGTCCGTTGTATAAGTGAACAGAATCGTGTTAAATAGTGTTGGGGCATTCCACCGTCACGTACAGACAAACTCAACTTTTTTTTGGTTTTTAAAAGCGCCTAGTTTAAGATTTATTAATAAGATATTATTTTAAATTATTTTATATAATACCTTGAAGTTTAGACTGCTGATGACCACACAGAAATAGTACCAAAAATTTCTTAGATTGCCAGGAAAAAAATAAGAAATGCTGTCACGTAATGGACAGGTCTAGTCAACCAGTGTTCTAAGTTGAAGTCTTTATATTTAAATTTCAGCGAAACTATTGAACATGGAGCACTGATATGTTTGAAGCATATTATAACCAGGAATTGAAGCCTATGTTAAGCAGAAAAAAATCTAAAACAAGTTCGTCGGTAGTTAAAAAAAAAATATTTTATTGTCTTGTCACGTAAAGAAAAATTACGTCACGTGTCGAACAGAGTTCAATTATACAGTGAATATTGGTAGTTTTTCAATGGTTAACTACCGTTTGTACTTCATTTAAACTGTTATATCGGCACTCCACAATTTTTAGAAGCCTATTCCCGTTTTCGATTTCGTAATTCAGCAATTCTCATGAACTCCTTGGCTTTAAAGTCTGGATCTTCGGCCTGTTTCTTTTCACGAAGTTTTCTCATACGCATAGCACTAATTGATTGCGTGTGATCAGCTAATATTAAAACTTGATAACCTTCATGAAATAAAAATCATTAAAAAATATTCACCAACATACTTCCATTTCAAAGTACCTTTTCCCCAAATAAAAGGTGATACCAAGCCGAAAGGCCTCACGAAAAACAGTTTGTTTTATTTAAGTTTTTACGTTTTTTATTACAGCTTTAGAAACTACTTGTAAGGACAAGAAATATACAGGGTGTCCCGTAGGTGAGTGCTTTTTTTTACAGGGATGGTAGGGGAGGTCACGACGAACGAAAAATCGTATGGGAGGGAGGGGTCCCAAATGCACCCCTGAGGAGTTATAGGGCCTTAAAATTTTCTCGCACTAAGTCCAGAAAAACAATTCTCCCACGCTAGTGGCTTACTGTAGAAAAAAAATTTTAATGCGGTTTGAAAGCCAATTGTACAGGCTTTTGGGCAAAATTGAATTGATGTTCAAAACTGCAGTTATTGTGTGAAAAATAAACGCTCAAAGTCAAAAATTCTGAAAAAATTTTCAATTATTTTACTTTAGGAGCCATTTTGCTATGGAAAAGGTCCAATTAAGACATGCTTTTTTAATTTTTTTTTAAATCTTCGATCAATTTACTTCAAATCTGTGGTACACTTGTTATACCTTATTAGCGGTTTAACCTCAGGAAAAATAGGATTTAAAAACGAACTTGAAATTTTTTTAAAATCAATTTAAATAATCTCAGCAAAAAATTACCAATTTTTCCAATAAAAGTACGTATAATTTTAAACCAAAATTTGTCTTAAATAAGAAATTGCTGGCTGGCCATTGTAAGCCAAAGATTGCTATTTTAAGAATTTCATCACATAAAAAAAAGTTGAAGTTCGTTTTTAAATCCCATTTTTTCGATGGTTAAACCGCAAATAAGGTATAACAAATGTACCACAGATTTGAAGTAAATTGATCGAAGATTTAAAAAAAAATTAAAAAAGCATGTGTTAATTGGACCTTTTCCATACCAAAATGGCTCCCAAAGTAAAATAATTGAAAATTTTTTCAGAATTTTTGACTTTGAGCGTTTATTTTTCACACATTAACTGCAGTTTTGATCATCAATTCAATTTTGCCCAAAAGCCTGTACAATTGGCTTTCAAACCGCATTACAATTTTTTTTCTACAGTAAGCCACTAGCGTGGGAGAATTGTTTTTCTGGACTTAGTGCCAGAAAACTTTAAGGCCCTATAACTCCTCAGGGGTGCATTTGGGACCCCCCCCTCCTATACGATTTTTTGTTCGTCGTGACCTCCCCTACCATCCCTGTAAAAAAAAGCACTCACCTACGGGACACCCTGTATTTTGAAAACCAAGACGTTTTGAAAGGAAAGTAACAGGTTGGCTGATAAGTCCCCGGTCTGACACATAGATGGCGTCGCTAGTATTAAATGCATATTATTTTTATATAGTGGCAACCTTCAAATGATTCGTGTCAAAATTTGACGTCTGTAAGTCAATTAGTTTGTGAGATAGAGCGTCTTTTGTGAAGCAACTTTTGTTATTGTGAAAAAAATGGAAAAAAAGGAATTTCGTGTTTTGATAAAATACTGTTTTCTGAAGGGAAAAAATACAGTGGAAGCAAAAACTTGGCTTGATAATGAGTTTCCGGACTCTGCCACAGGAAAATCAACAATAATTGATTGGTATACAAAATTCAAGCGTGGTGAAATGAGCACGGAGGACGGTGAACGCAGTGGACGCCCGAAAGAGGTGGTTACCGACGAAACCATCAAAAAAATTCACAAAATGATTTTGAATGACCGTAAAATGAAGTTGATCGAGATAGCAGAGGCCTTAAAGATATCAAAGGAACGTGTTGGTCATATCATTCATCAATATTTGGATATGAAAAAGCTCTGTGCAAAATGGCTAACATTTGACCAAAAACAACAACGTGTTGATGATTCTGAGCGGTGTTTGCAGCTGTTAACTCGCAACACACCCGAGTTTTTGCGTCGATATGTGACAATGGATGAAACATGGCTCTATCACTACACTCCTGAGTCCAATCGACAGTCGGCTGAGAGGACAGCGATCGGTGAACCGTCTCCAAAGCGTGGAAAGACTCAAAAGTCCGCTGGCAAAGTAATGGCCTCTGTTTTTTGGGATGGGCATGGAATAATTTTTATCGATTATCTTGAGAAGATAAAAACCATCAACAGTGACTATTATATGTCGTTATTGGAGCGTTTGAAGGTCGAAATCGCGGCAAAACGGCCCCATATGAAGAAGAAAAAAGTGTTGTTCCACCAAGACAACGCACTGTGCCACAAGTCATTGAGAACGATGGCAAAAATTCATGAATTAGGCTTCGAATTGCTTCCCCACCCACCGTATTCTCCAGATCTGGCCCCCAGCGACTTTTTCTTGTTCTCAGACCTCAAAAGGATGCTCGCAGGGAAAAAATTTGGCTGCAATGAAGAGGTGATCGCCGAAACTGAGGCCTATTTTGAGGCAAAACCGAAGGAGTACTACCAAAATGGTATCAAAAAATTGGAAGGTCGTTATAATCGTTGTATCGCTCTTGAAGGGAACTATGTTGAATAATAAAAACGAATTTTGACAAAAAAATGTGTTTTTCTTTGTTAGACCGGGGACTTATCAGCAAACCTGTTACTTTGTACAAATTATGCGTCACGTGTTGGACAGTAAAACTTACCAATTGGTAACGGCTCTATCTCACCAACAAAACGTATTTAAAAAGTAGGGGGGATATGTTCGTTCTGGGTGTGCAACTTTTTTGTATGGAAAATCGGAAAAAGACGCACATTGAAGTCCTAGAAAATTTTTGTTGATTTGTATGAAAAGACGTACATTGAAGTCCTAGAAAATTTTTTTTGATTTGTATGAAATGACACACATTTAAGTCTTTGGATATTTTTGGAGGTCTGTATGAAATGACACACATTTAAGTCTTTGGAAAATTTTTGGAAGTTTGTATGAAATGACACACATTTAAGTCTTTGGAAATTTTTGGAGGTTTGTATGAAATGACACACATTTAAGTCTTTGGAAATTTTTGGTGGTTTATATGAGAAGGTTCGCATTGAGCCTCATTGAAGAGGTGAGGGGGTGAGAAAGTGTGCGGTAGGAGAGCATATATAGTTCAATATGTAAACATTGGGCTAGAGCTGAAGTTGACTTATCGCTACTGAAGTCATTGAGATGAAGATAAGGTATGATTTTTTAGCCAGAACAAGTTGAAGCTTGCCTCATTGGATGTTTATTCAAAAATTTTTCAAGTTCAAGTTCAGTTCAATCTGGGGGATATTTTTGGGATTGAATGATTTGAAAAATTAGTACATATATGTGTGAGTATGGTGTGGGTGAGAAACTGTGTGGAATTTTGAAGAAAAGTGTGAAGGTATAAAAATAAAATTTGTTCTATTGACTCTATCAGTCTTACAAGTGAAGTCAAACAGATATTGACATAGTAGTAACCTTTGTTTCTAGAATATAAAAATTAACAATCAAAATGAATAAGGCTTGCGAAATTTGTTTAAAGGAGTATTTTTCGGAAACGGGTATGAAACGCTATAAAAGGGCAATGCATTTAAAGAATAATTTTTTTTATGCGAATATTGCGGTGTTATTTTAAAGAATAATTTTACTCTCAAACGACATTATGAGACAACTCATAGTATGGAATTTCCAAACCAAGACCAAAACGATTCTGATATTCTGTGCGAATATTGCGGTATTAGATTTAAAAACCGTTTTGCTATAAAAAGTCATTATGAGACACTTCATGGTACGAAGTTTCAAATCCAAGATCAAAACATGTCTGATGAAAACCTTGTCAGGAAGAAATGTGAAGCATGTGAAGTAGATGTTATTATAACAGATTGGTCTTATCATCTGCGAACCAATCAACATAAAAAGAATAGCATGGTTGACTTTAGTGAAAACCTCAAGAGGATGAATCATGCTTTTATCGAAAAAATGGAAACTCTAGTTTATGTGAATAAGGATGAAAGTATACTCATTCCAGAACAGTTCTTTGCAGCTGCAAAAACAGAAGTTCTGGACACATTGAGCAACCTAATTCTAAAGCATACATCGATAAAATCTAACATAGAACTATTTTGCGAATATTTGCTAATCAAGCAAAATGAGGAAGAAACAAAAATAATGATAAAATCTTTCTCAACTAAAATGACTATATTAACGGAGTCATCAGATATAAATGAGGACTTTTCCAAGAAATGCAAAGATATTTTGGAAAAAATTAATGTTTTTCAAGAAAGGGATAGTGGATGGTCTCCTTTACGAATTGTTCACTTGGAAGTGAACATTAACCAATATAGACCCATGAGAGGATCTAGTCATATAGTGCTTCCATTATGGATTCAGAAAAAACATGCTTCTATAAATGTTAAAATAAAGATGAGAACTGCTTCAAATGGGCAGTGATATCGTCCTTTCAAACAGGTCAACATGTGGAAAAATGCTCAAATTATAAGCTAAATATTGAATTGGATCACATTACTACCCCAGATGGAACTTTGCTTAATTTCTCCGACTAATCATTTCCATTGACATTGGATGAAATTAAAATTTTTGAGGAGAATAATCCAGAAATAAGTGTAAATGTTTTTGGATTGAATGAGGAGAGTAAAGCGATTGTTGGACCGTATTATTTTACTAGAGGAGAACAACAGAAGCATATAAATCTATTGTTTTTCGAGAAGGAAAACAATCAAACGCATTATATATGGATTAAAAATAATTTTTTATTATTTTTATTATTATTTTTTTATGTTATTCTTGTAGATTAATCAGCTCTCAACTTTCTGCAAATCACAGAATGAAACATATCTGTCATGGCTTTCTTCAATACACCTTATCCAAGGAACGATTGGAACCTCATAAATTGGTATAAAATCATGTCGTAACAAAGCTGCCAGACGAGGACAATAAAATTTTAAAGTTTCGTGCTCAAAAAAAGCAACTAGATCTACCTTTTGTTATTTACGCCGATTTTGAGTGCATTTTGGAAAATATAAATATTAAAGATTCGAAGAAACTTGTAAGCACTAAGCATCATAAGCCAATGGCATTCGCTTATTTTATTAAATCTAAATTTGATGAAAGTTTGAATAAGTTTAGGATCTATACGGGAGAGAATTGTGTTGAAGTGCTTATAAAGAAATTAGTAAATGACTGTAAATTTCTTTATAGCAACTATTTAAGTATTTGTAAACCAATGAATTCTCTTACAAAAGAGCAAATAAAAAACATAGCGGAGAGTTCAGTATGTCTTATCTGTAATGAAGATGTTATTAATGATCGAGTTGCAAATCACTGTCATTTTACTGGAGATTTTCGTGGAGCAGCTCATTCAGAATGTAATTTGAAATATCAGATATCAAAATTTATTCCAGTTTTCTTTCATAGTTTTTCCGCCTACGACTGTCATTTGTTTGTAAAAGAACACACTTCCATTCCCGGAGATATAAGAGTAATTCCACTCAATAAAGAGCTTTACATTTCACTATCGAAATACATTCCAATGGGGGATAATCTCAAGAATGAACGCATGGAAATTCGTTTTGTAGATTCCTATAGATTCATGACAGCAAGCTTAGAAAGCTTAGCTCAAAACTTGCGATCTGAAGATTTTCACGTACTCAGATCAATGTATCCCAACACTGAACAGTTTTCTTTACTTAAAAGAAACGGTGTCTTTCCCTATGAATATTTAGATTCAATTGAACGTCTTAAAGAAAATCAACTACCTCCCCGTGAGAAATTTTTCAATATACTAAATAATAGTGAGTGTTCTATTAAGGACTATAGTCATGCTGTAAATGTATGCAATACATTAAACTGTCAATCATTGAAAGACTACATGATTCTCTATTTAAAAAGAGATGCATTTCTCTTAACTGATATCTTAGAAAATTTTCGAAAAATATGTAAAAGTATCTATGATTTGGATCCTTGTCAATACATAACTATTCCGGGCTTATCTTGGGATGTAATGTTGCAATCAACAAAAATAGAACTCGAACTATTTACAGATATAAGTATGTATGATTTCGTTAAAAAAGGAATCAGAGGTGGTATTGTTCAATGTTCAAAACGACATTCTAAAGCCAACAACAAATATATGCCTGATTTTGATTCCACCAAACCATCTGAATATATTGTATACTTAGATGCGAACAACTTGTATGGTTGGGCAATGTCTCAGTACCTACCTACTGGAGAATTTGAATGGGTAGAAGACATTGAAAGTTTTAATATATTTGAAATAGATTCAGAAGCTTCATATGGGTATATTTTGGAAGTAGAATTCATGATTATCATAATGATTTTCCTTTTTGTGCGGAAAATAAAAAAGTAAGTGGTTCAAGGATATCGAAACTAATAACAGACTAAACAGATAAACGAAATTACATCATTCACTATAGAGTGCTACAACAATGTATTAAGAATGGAATGAAACTAATAAAAGTTCATAGAGTTTAAAAGTTTAAACAGTCACCTTGGTTAAAGAGCTACATTGACTTAAATACTCATCATAGAACACTATCTAAGAGTGATATTGAGAATAATTTTTTTTAATTACTCAACAATTCGGTTTACGGTAACACTATGGAAAATGTAGATAAAAGGAAACACATAAAAATTTTGAGTGAATGGGAAAGTATAGGACGACATTTAGGTGCTCGTGCTCTTATAGCACATCCAAAATTTCGCAGCGTTAAACATTTCAGCGACTCTATGATAGCAATTCAATTAGATCGGGATCATGTTACATATGATAAACCGTTATATTTAGGTTTTATAGTACTCGAGTTATCGAAATTTCTAATGTATGATTTCCATTATGACTATATGAAACCCAAATATAATGAAAACCTTTTACTAAATTATATGGATACGGATTCCTTTATATACACAATAAAGATGGATGACTTTTATTCAGATATATCCAACGATATTGATTTGCGTTTTGATACTTCCGAATACCCTCCCAAAAATCCATATAATTTACCTTTAAAAAATAAAAAAAATATTAGGAATGATGAAAGACGAAGCTAATGGAAAAATGAATAGAGAATTTGTGGGTCTACGTCCCAAAATGTATTCCTTAGATATAACAGATACGAAAGAAATAAAAAAGTCGAAAGGTGTTAAAAGATGCGTACTCAATAAATTGAGTATTAATGATTATAAATTGTGTTTATTAGAAGATAAATATTATGTTCGCGATATGTATTTTTTAAAATCAAAATTTCATAAAATTTATACACAATTATTTACGAAATTAGTTTTAAGTAACAATGATGATAAAAGATTTGTTAAAGAGGATAAAAAAAAATACTTATGCTTGGGGACACTATAAGATTGCTGTAAATGATGACGAACTCATTAGTGTTGTTAAAGATATTGAATTAATGGAATATATGTAATGGTTTATAATTATCAGATATTATCAAATTATAAATTAAAGAAACTTTTTATGTATTTAAAATTGATATTTTATTTAATTGTTGCATGATTGTGAATACAAAAACTTTAAACACAAATGACCACAGTTATATGAATTGTATTGCTGATGTTGTTTATAGTTGTATCTTAAATTATTTGCACCGAGATATTTGACAACTTCTTTCGGTGGTGGAAGGTTACCAAAACTGTCAAAATATTCCTTAACAGTATTATTTTTAAAATATGCTACCCAATGAGTACCATCTCCATCTGATGAATCCAGATTAATTATTCCACATTCAATCTAATGAGGACGTCTTGGTATAGTATTTCGCATAAAAACTCCTCTGAAAGATTTCAAGTTTGCGGCATATTTTCTTAGGTCGACCTCGGTTAGGGCTCTTTTGGGTAGAGTGGGAATTAGTTTTTTGAATAAGGATGAAGATAGAAACCATATCCATTTTTATAGGGTTTTAAATAAAGCCCATTTCCAATGGCAACAGGTTCTTTGGGCTTTTTATCCTTTGCATTTTTTATCACATTTGCAATCGACATGCCTCCCGATACTATTCCTCCAAGTTTTGCAATACCCGCTAAAATTGGTTTTAATGGTAAAAATCCATCCACTTTTAGTACAGGGATTATGCGAGGTAGAACTTTACGATTTTTCCTCTTAAGAGTAGATGATAAAGATTTCTCAGCAATTTGAATAGCATCATTCATTTCAATTGGTTCTGCATTTTTTAAAACTTTTGTAGCATTTTTTATTGCAGTAGTGAAAATTTTAGTACAGAATTTCTTCTTTTTGTTCTTCACAGTCTTTAGTTTTCGATTATTGGTTTTTCGAAGACTACCACCACCTATCTTCAGTTTGGCTTTCATAGCGTTTGTAACAAACCAAGCGTTTTCCTTTTCTGCGACACTCGAATCTGGAGCTTTTACTTTCTCCCAAGCTCTCTCAACTAAAATCTTATCCGCAATGCGGCGATTAGGTAAGTCTTTGTATTTAGAGTAGGCAATATCGTGTTCTCTACATGCAGAATCCAAAAGATTTATACCCTTGTCTCCTTATGCTAAACGTTTTTCGAGTTTAGTTCCCGGTCCACAAAACCGATAGCCTGGTAAATGAAGTTCAATTGGCAGTTTATTAATAAGTTTATTTGTTAATCCTTGTCCAACGGCTTTACGTTTACGACTAAATAGTTTTTTGCTGCTAACAAGCATTTATACATTTTTGTTTGTTTGTATAGCACACAAATCAACGGTCAAAAGCATTCTGAGCAAAAAAGTATAAAAGGAATCACTTTTATATCATTGTTGTTAGTTCAAAGAGTAAAATGCGTTTCATAAGACAACAAATGAATATTTCGGGAAAAATGTAGACCTAAAAACGCTTTCAAATGATAAATTGTCACAAATACGTCATAGTTCATTGCTACCAAGCACAATACGTGCACAATACTAATTGTCGGACCATCGAATTGTGGAAAAACCAACATTATGTTGAGTCTTATTGAAAGTCCCAATGGTCTTAGATTTAAAAATGTATACTTGTATTCAAAGTCATTGCATCAACCGAAATATCAATATCTTCAACAACTTATAAAACCAATAAAAGGAATGGGCTTTTACACCTTCTCAGATAATGAAGAAGTTCTAGCTCCAGAAAAAGCAAAATCAGGTTCTATTTTTATCTTCGATGATGGTGCATGTGAAAAACAGAACAATATACGAAATTATTTCTGTATGGGTCGGCACAATAATATTGATAGCTTTTATCTATGCCAAACTTATACTCGAATACCAAAACATCTGATTCGTGACAATTCAAGCTTAATTATCATGTTTAAACAAGATGAAACGAACACAAGACATATTTATAATGATCATGTTGGAACTGATATGTAATTTCAAAATTTTTTATAAAATTTGTACTGAATGTTGGTAGGATAAATATGGGTTTCTCGTCATTAGCAATGATGATTCATTAAAAGGTGGACGATTTAAAAAAGGGTTCAACATATTTATTCATCTATAAAAGCAGAGTGTATGCACAACAAAGTATTCAGTTTCAAAAACAGATCAAGCAGTTCAACAAAAATGGTTGGAGTCAAGCAACAATCTGATCAGTTCAATAGTCATCCTTCTTCATCGACAGCAAACAGCCCTGTTCATTATGGAACAGATCTGTTCCATAAGCAGATCTGTTTAACAGCAACAACAATAAACAGACCTGTTCATCGAGGAACAGATTCGTTTTGGCCACCATCAATCCAGAGTGTAAAGAATGTTGAACCTTTGGATATGACCGATCGAATGTGCTATGAGAGCGAGCGCCTAAAAAATTTCCAAAGTTGGCCTTTTGGATGGATGGATACAAGAAGGCTTGCACAATTTGGAATGTTTTACACTGGCAGTGAAGATATTGCAAAATGTTACTTTTGCGCAGTGGAAATTTGTAAATGGAAAATAAATGATGATCCTCTAGCAGAACATATACGCTGGTCGCCTAATTGTCCATTAATATGCTTACGTCATACCAACAATCATACTATTCATCAAGATGAGTTGAATGCAATATTGCAAATATCACGACTTATTCTACGTCTTAAAGCAATGGTATATCCACGATGCAGTAGCAAATATGTTTTTCAAAACGATATATATACAGTTTTACATATGGTCAATGCATTATTACAACTGCAAACTACTATACCCGATTGAAAACTAATAAAATATATTTTTAAAAACTGTATACAATTTTATTTTTTCTTTTCTCTATTCGAGAGAGAAAGAGTTATATTTTATCATTTATTTCCATTTTAGCTGCAATGTAGAAGTTACAGTGAAAAAGTGAGAGAGAGAACAAATCGGATTTTCTAAAGTTTCTACCTGTGTCGAGAGTTAAACGGCCACGGAAGGTGGCAATTAAGTTGAGGAAAATTAATAATATAAAAGATGTCATGGACACTTAAATGATCTCATTAATATTTTAACCATTAATGCAAACAGTTCATTGAGAGCGTTATCAGTAGCAACAACAAAATCATGGATGATGAACTGCTTTCCAAAATTATTCAGACGAGGAAAGTTTTGAGGGATAAGTTCAAAGCCATTAAAATTAATAATTTAAGCGCAGCAGAATGTCTGTAAAAAAACTTTTCTGTCAATCACAGCTCCAATTAAGGATTTGCTTACAGAAACTAAAGCTAAAAATGAAATAGTAAATGATTTGGCTGAAAACTCTAAAGCAAATATTTCAACTTTCAACAAAAAAAGTTTTTTCAAAAGACCGATTAAAAAAAGAAAGAAGGAGAAAAAACATTAATAAACTACCAAAGATTGTAACTAGTACACCAAAAAGACCTAATAGTGTTGATTCTGTTCAAGATTATGATGATGCTGATGATGATGAAGAACGCAATGATAAATTTTATAGCAGTGATGATGACGATGATGATAATGATAATAAATCAAACACTATTAAAGCCATGGAAGAAGAAGAAGAAGGAGAAGTCAGTAATTTGTTAAATGAACCGAATTTTGATCTACTAGAAAAGCAAAACAGTCTAGATAGAATATTTGGATTCAATTACAATTTGGAACTGCAATTGATGTTTGGAGACTCAAAAATATCATTCAAAAATTCCAATGAAGTTCAAATTGGTGATGAAACTTTTAAAATGATACCAGGACTTTTTCAGTTAATGTTTACAAAAAATCCTATCGAATATACTGAACCGGATTCAAAATTGTATGAGAAAATTCTATTGAAAACTAATGCCTGCAGACGTGGCTATACATCTCGTGGTCAAGTCAATGGGAACAAAGGACCCAAGTATCTAAACATTATTCAATTTTTAATCAAAGATGTGGAGAGTAAAGAGTCAAACTCGAACTTAGATGTGAAGAAAGAAGGATTTGGTTTAATGAATTTAAATTTGAATCCAATCAACTATATATATTGGGATGACCCAAATGAATTGGTTAATCGTTTACGACTACTCATAGCATCACAATCTGCAGGACATAATAATCATAACAACGAAATTATTTCAATGTTTGGAGAGCTTAAAGAAGCTGACATAATTGAATGAAAACTCGACGAAAAATAAAAAGATGAGCGTGGACAAATTCGGTCGATATAATAACAATACATCCAAGTCAAAAAGTTTTAATATGGAATTGACTTTAAGCGATAGCAGAGATCACAGTTTCAACGCTCATTTTAAACGCATCAGAAATCTTAAAGATCCAATAGTAAAGGGGGACGCTGCAACAAAAAATTTTGTTATTCTAAGCCTTGATGCGTATCGAACTGAATTTCAGGATTCAATTAAAGCTCATGAAAGTCACCTTAATAAAGAAAGTGAAACCGTTTATGAAAAAATTAAATCTATTGAACGCGATATTGATGAGAGGTTTAAGGTGTATAAGGAATATGTTGAGAAGCGTTTAGAAGGTACGGAAAATTTTTTGTTTTCAATGATTTCTAATCAAACTATTATTCAAAAACCAAACCAAAACCACACAATACCATTTTCAAGATGAGTCGATATCAAATAGTTGAGGAGCTCCATTGACAGGCACGACGAAAGAGCGAAGAGCTGTTATAACCAAAGATATTGATGATCTTTGGCAAGCTGATTTAGTGGAAATGGGTAACTATCTACATTCAACAAAGGGTATCGCTACCTACTCACAATCATTGACACTTTCTCCAAATATGCCTGGACCGTTGCGTTAAAGTCGAAAACAGCTCCTGATGTTACCAAAGCAATGAAAAGTGTATTTGAATGCGGTCGAAAACCTAAAAATTTGCAAACAGATGATGGGAAGGAATTCTTCAATAAAGAGTTTCAACTTTTAATGAAACAAAACAAAATAAATCACTACTCTACCTGTAGTGTAATGAAAGCATCGATAGTTGAACGATTTAATCGCACTTTGAAAAATATGATGTGGAAGGGCTTCAGTAATCGCGGTTCTTACAAATGGATTGATGGATATCAAAAATTTACTAAAGAGTACAATGGAAAAGTGCACAGAACAATAAAAATTGCACCCGATAAAGTGAATTCTTTAAATGCAGCTAAAAACGATTTACAACCGTCTGAAAGTCTATAATAAGCCCAAATTTCATGTAAACGATTACGTTCGAATAAGCAAATATAAACATGTTTTTGAGAAAGGTTACACACCCAATTGGACAACGGAAATCTTCAAGATAAATAAGATTCAAAATACCAATCCATTAACTTATATTCTAGACGACTATCAGGGAAATGTAATTAAGGGTGCTTTCTATACACAAGAGTTCCAAAATAAATTCTTACAGCACATTATTTTCCTCCCATAGAACTTAAAAAGGAATATGTTTGTGGACTGATTGATTTTCATACATATTACTCAATACCGAATATTGATAAAAAAAAAAAACCTTTTTCACATTGGCAAGCATGTAATCGAGCTTCCTGTCGGGTCATATGAGTTCGATGATATTGTGAAATATATTTTAGACGCATACGAAAATCAAGAAGCAGCAGCAGCTGATGCTACATTAAGTATAAAGGCCAATAATAATACATTCAAAGCTGAAATCTTCTCTGAAAAAGATATAATTTATTTTGATAGAGAGAGAAGCATTTGATCACTTTTGGGATTTTCAAAGCGTCAACTTAAACCTTATGAAACACATATATCGGATACAAGTTTAATGATTACCCAAAACAATGTTGTACGTATTGAGTGCAACATTGTGGGCGGTTCATATGTTAACAGTACCTTGGCACAGACCTTACATGAATTCTCTATAAATGTTGAACCGGGATATATCGTCAAAGAGATAGGTTCAATTGCAGTTAGACTTGTTAACGAAAACGGTTTATTATTAAATTTTCAAGGAGAAACGATTACATTAAGACTAAACTTGAAACCTGTTGAATAATTAGCATCAGCTATGATTATATTTAATAAAAACGGTGTGAACGATGGTTCTTCTATCAGTTTATCTTCATCTCTTGTACATAACGCATCAAGAATAAGCAAAGAAAAATTTCTTATAAAAAAGCCATTAAGTATTAAATATAAAAACTTTACAATCATTGCGATTTACTAACATTTAAAAGAAATGAATAATATCTTGAGAGATGAAGAACAACCCGTCTTCGATGAGTCTATTACGAAGAAAGAATATTACACATATCAACCATATTTGCAATCCTTTAACAACAATGATGAGATACGGATAGCAATTCAAAATCAAGATCTCTACGTTCTACCTCATGAAAGCTTACTGTACATTGAAGGTGTACTTTGATAAAATTATGATAAATTCAAGACATGAGCTTATCTTGCTACGTTCTAGATCAAATGATAAGTCTGTCTATAGTACGGGAGAGAGTGAAAAGGATAAAATTAGCTCAAAGCTCTTAAATGTTGCTTGGAAAATTCCTCAAATTCAATTATCCGATGCAGCCAAATTGAAAATCTATACAACTATTAAAAAGGATATTCCTTTACCTATATCATTTCGTAGTTGGGAATGTTACTTTTATCCAGAGCTATCTCAAAGTACAAATCATACATGGAACATAAAAGTAGGAACACAAAGTGAGCGTCCTCGTTTTATTCTTATCGCTTTCGAGAATAGAGAAAAGTTTACAAAATGTAGCGTAACCGATTTAAAAGTACATTTAAACTCTGTTTCATATCCATACGATGACCTAAATTTAAATTTGTCTCGTAATCTATATGCTCTCTTATATGAAATGTATACAAGGTTTCAACAAAGTTATTACATGATTGAGTCAAACCCACTTTTATGCTGCAAAAAGTTTAAAGAATGTCCAATAATTGTTATTGACGCGTCGCATCAATATGAAGAAATTAAAACAGGTGCTCTCGATATTCGTATAATGTTCAAAACTCTTGAAAACATTAAAGCACACACTTCGGCATATTGTGTTCTCATACATAATCGTGTCATTACATACAAACCGATGACTGGCGAAATTGTAAAGCACACTTAATATAAAGCATTGATTTGTGGCACATTTTATTTATTTCATCATAAGCCTTTGAGCAAAAAACTTGTTCACAAAAATAAAACCCGGATAAAGGAAAAATGCATAAATTTGTTGTCTTCGATTGTCAAGGATTCCGACTCACTAATAACCAATTCATTTTTAAGGAAGTCGCTTTTTGCTTCAGTGATAAAAAATATATCCATTTTCTTATAAAGTCTGGGACTCTGGTGACTTCACTTTGAGTGAAATGAAGAAATATATGAAATTAATCCTCAAAGGCTATCAAATACATGTAAAAGGCGAAGAAAAAGCAATGTGGGCTAAGGAACTTTTGGCAGATTGCGCAATTTCTGGCTTAAAAGAAATCGATTGTTATTATTCGCTTAAGAACATAAGGCACCTATGTGATTCAGATGATATAACATGTAACAATCATTGTAACTTGTTGATAAGAAAAAAGAAAGCTTGCGCTTGTGCCCTTAAAAATTCTATAGCTCTAAGAAAATTTGTTCAAGATTATGGTTCAGCTATATGAAGGCAACCTTTATAAATGAAGTTACGAAAGAAGAAATTAGGCACAGACACATAGCCGAATTGTATCAATCTAGTTGCCTTGAAAATATGTTCGAAAAACATAAAATAAATTTCTTGGCTAGTATTTTTCTGAGAATAAAATATATAGAAAGAAAGCGTCGAATACGCGTAAGAACAACTAGCTCCGTGTATTACTATTGAAAGGGAAGTTGAGAACGATTGTCAGGGTACAGTCCTGCCAACTCTGCTGAGCATCTTGGTAATCCTGCTGTCTCGGACTCCTCTTGAGTCATAAGTCGTTCGGCGTCCTTGGTTCCTCGACGACTTTCTATAGGTCAGAAGTGGGATAGTAATCCATCCACTCTCCGCGTCCCCCAACTCATACTGGCTTAAACCTTGAGCAAGTCGGAGAACGAACAACGGTGGTCAACGATTTAACGATAATAATGTTGGTTGGGCCGACATAAATCCACAACGTAACGATTTAACGATAATAACGGTGGTTGGGCCGACCATAAATCCACAACGTAACGATTCTCAAAAAAAAAAAAAAAAAAAAAAAAAACCCGATAAGGGGACGAACGATATACGATATTAGAAAAAGGACTGGACTGTTGGAGTAGCTGCGAAGGACACGCCAACCTGTTCCGCGAAGGCGAAGGAATACTACTATGACGCGCTTAAGATGGGACGTAAGGGCGGCCTGAGTGATGAATCAATCATTACTCACATCATTGCAGGCGTAAATGACAGCATGCTTTCAGGGTTACTAGCGGCGACAAACTCTGTAACGTGCGCTGAACTACTCACGACTATGAAACGCATAATGTCTACACGAAATGTAGCACCCGTTCCACCCAACCCGAAAAATCCACGATTAGACGTACACATACAAGACACTAAACCGGGACAGGGGCTGAAAGGCTTCAATTGCGGCGAATCGGGGCACATTTCCATAAGATGCCCTCTCCCGCAGAAGCAAAAGAGATGTGAAGACTGTAAAAGGGTGCATCCTCCCTGTTAACTGTGGAAGGAAGAGCGACACCCCTCTCGTACGACACGTCATGGTGCAACCATCTGACAACATGCGAAATAAAAAACTGAAAATAAATGATCATCTTCTCAGCGGCTACTTCGATACAGGAAGCGAATGCCATCTCATCCAGGAGACAGTCGCCAACCGTATCGGTAATGTCCAACAAAACCACCAGCCGATAAATATAACGGGAATTTGCGGCGGAAAACGTTGTGCCACGGGAAAAATCAACGTTCGCATCGACAACATTTGTGAAAATCTGGACCTATTAACGGTCAACGACGAATTATTGACTACTAACGTGTTAATCGGTGATGGCATATTCAACAATGCTAAGGTCACAGCGACGTTGACTGGGGGAAGTATTTTTCTCCACTACAATATATCAATCAACGTCTTTGCAACCTCATGGCAGAGTTCCAAGATGTCTTCGCATCCGACTTGAGCGAGATCGGAGAAACAAACCTGCTGCAGATGAAGATTGAGCTGACAGATGCGAAAGTCGTAGCGCATTAGCCATACAGGGTCCCCGAAGCGAAGAGGGCAGTTATTAAAGAAATGGTCACTGACCTTATACAAAATGGTATCATACAACCGTCCGACTCGGAATATGCGAGTCCGGTAGTGCTCCACAAAAAGAAAACCGGTGGCGAACGCCTATGTATAGACTATAGACGCCCCAACACGATTATTCGCAATGAGATCTTCCCGATGCCCAACATCGAAGAGATGTTACACAAGGCAAAATGCTACAAATATTTCTCAACCCTGGATCTTAACAGCGGCTTCTATCAGATCCCTTTGGAACCCGGTAGTCGGAAGTTTACCGCCTTCGTGACTACGGAAGGACTCTTTGAATTCACACGAATGCCATTCGGGTTGAAAACAGCGCCAAGCGTCTTCCAGCGTCTGATGAAGAAAGCTTCGCAGAAGGTAAAAGAGGACGATATGCTAAGTTACATGGACGATATTTTGGTCGGAAGCAGCACACCACAAGAGATGTTGGAAAAGCTTAGGAGAATTTTTGGCGCACTACGAGAGTTAGGTCTTACTCTCAACCCAAAAAAATGTGACTTCATGAAACGTGAGATTAGCTTCCTGGGACATGAACTGGCCCCAGAAGGCATACGTCCGGGAAAAGTTAAAACTATGGCGGTTCGAGACTTCCAACAACCAAAGAACGCAACTGAAGTACGGAAGTTCCTGGGTCTAAGTGGATACTTCCGAAAATTCGTGCCAGCATACTCTATCATATCCGAACCATTACGTCGACTTCTACGAAAAGACGAGCCGTTTAAGTGGGGGAGCAAGCAAAAAACCGCTTTCCAAAAGCTTAAGGACACCCTCTCTTCCGAACCTGTGATGACATCATACAGAGTCGAGGCAGAGCATGCTATTCACACCGATGCAAGTGCAATAGGCCTCGCTGGAGTGCTGCAAAGGGAACAGGAGAACTGGAAGCCTGTAGCATATTATAGTCGCTCTACAACCGAAAGCGAAAGGAAATTCCATAGCTACGAGCTAGAGATGCTGGCCGTGGTAGAAACTCTCGAACGCTTCAAGTATTATGTCTATTGCAAGAAAGTCACGGTGATCACCGACTGCAGCGCTCTACAAACAGCTATGTCCAAACGCGAACTCATTCCGCGTATTGCACGCTGGTGGCTCAAGGTACAAGGTTACGATGTAAAGGTTGAGCACCGACGTGGTACTAGGACGCAACTTGTCGACGCGCTGAGTCGAACGCCTAGTGAAGGATGTCGCGAATCAGATATTGCGACGATGCGCATCGGCAAAACGCAACTCAACGAAGATGACTGGCTGCATTCTCTACAGATGCAAGATGAAAAATTAAAGGAAATTGTAGGAGCAATGGAGAGAGCAGGCAAATCACGCGACGATAACTACGTACTGCGCGACGGACGTCTCTTTCGCGAAGTCAACGATAAATCCTTGTGGGTCGTGTCGAGAACTCTCCGATGGAACCTCATTAATGACTGTCACGTAAATGGAGGTCATATCAGCGTCGAAAAGATCCTACAACGGCTCCGGGAAAGGTTCTGGTTCTCGTGGATGCGCAACGTAACCAAGAGTTACCTAAATTCGTGTGTAGACTGCGCCTTCAACAAACGGAAGTCTGGTCGCCCGGTCCAGCTGTAGCCCAATGTTTACATATTGAACTATATATGCTCTCCTACCGCACAGTTTCTCACCCCCGCACCTCTTCAATGAGGCTCAATGCGAACCTTCTCCTATAAACCACCAAAAATTTCAATGCGAACCTTCTCATACAAACCACCAAAAATTTCTAAAGACTAAAATGTGTGTCATTCACCTCCAAACCTCCAACCTCCAAAAATTTCCAAAGACCTAAATGTGTGTCATTTCATACAAACCTCCAAAAATTACCAAAGACCTAAATGTTTGTCATTTTATACAAAAAAAAATTTCTAGGACTTCAATGTGCGTCTTTTCATACAAATCAACAAAAATTTTCTAGGACTTCAATGTACGTCTTTTTCCGATTTTCCATACAAAAAAAGTTGCACACCCAGAACGAACATATCCCCCCTACTTTTAATTGTGGCGGTACCGGACACCTTTCCGTTTATTGTAAAGAACCAAGGCGAATGAAAGGATCCTGCCTCCGTTGTGGGTCAATAAAACATGTCATCAAAGATTGTCCAAAAGCTGCTCCACGTATTCCAAGTCAAATGGCTTTGGTCAATAATTGGCTTTCAGGACCGTTCTACCATTATTGATGTCCTGTATCCGGCTCAGAGTTTGACGCAGTTGATACAATTATCGCACCGATATATTCAATGGTGAGAGAGTTGCAACACATTCACTTCTAACAAAGTGGGTGCATCGGTGGTTACCAAACCACCAATTGTTTGAAATCGATGCGGGTTTTTAATTGTGGCGGTACTGGACACCTTTCCGTTTTTTGTAAAGAACCAAGGCGAATGAAATTATCCTGCTTTCGTTGTGGGTCAATGCAACATGTCATCAAAGAATGTCCAAAAGCTGCTCCACGTAATCCAAGTCAAGTGGCTTTGGTCAATAATTACTATTCACCTTCGTCCGAAGCAAATACGGATCCGGTTGAAATAAGCACCTCACTTTCCGATGTTTGCGAAATTACAGAATTTAATAAGGTAAGGCTCACTTTTATGAGCAAGGGATCTGAGCGTATCAGCAGCAGTTTTTTCTTTCTTTTTGATTCCGGCAGTCCAATTAGCTTAATGCAACTTTCTTCAGTTCCGAATGATATTGCTTCCAACCAAGCTTAATTTTGTGGATATAGTGGATTGGGACAGATAAAATTGTGCACATATGGAGTTATTCATGTCCAAGTTAATTTTCGTCACGCTGTGAAAACGATCACTATCCATGTTGTTCCAAATCATGTAATGAAATATTCCATGTTATTAGGACGTGACGCTCTACGTGCTTTCGGAATAAAGTTGTGCATTCCTTCTTAAACTTTAACGCCAAAGATTGAGCTTGATTCGAATCAGCAAAAACTTTGTATTTCGTGAAAATGGTTGCATCGTACGCTCAGTTCTTCTCAAAATTGGGATAAAGGGATCGCCGACTCATGTATTGCTTGCCAATTACAGCCAAGAAAAGGGCTTTCTGTGAGGAATAATCATAATTTTAAATCTGATAACGGCATACACTTTGACATTTGTAACATACTTCTCGATGAAACTACCTCTTCAGAATTTGATATTGACCCGAAGTTAAGCCACAAGTATATTAAAGAGATTCACAGAACTTTAAAAGAAAATTATTTGGACTTGGGGAAAATTCCACCGGTGGAACATGACTATGCTATGAAACTTTGAATATCTTCCGATACTCCTATTAGCTATGCATCTAGAAGGTTGCCTTTCGTTGATAAGCAGTTTGTTAACAAGCATATTCAAGAATTATTGAAGGAAGGGGTTATCCGTCCGAGTAGTTCCCCCTATACTTTTCCTATTGTCTTAGTTCCCAAAAAAGATTCTACTAAGAGGATGTGTGTGGACTACAAGCCACTCAACAAAATTTTAGTAAGACATAGCTGCCGTTTACCTCTCATTGACGACTGTATTCAAAGATTAGAAGGAAAATGTTATTTTACTACTCTAGATTTATGGAACGGATATCATCATATTAAGATGGATGAAAAATCAATTTGTTATACTGGCTTTGTTGTACCGGAAGGACAACACGAATATTTAAAAATGTCTTTTGGTCTTAAAACAGGACTCGCAGTTTTTCAAAGATATGTAAACTTTGTATTAAAGGAGTTTATTCAAGAAGGGTCTGTAGTAGTGAATAAAGATGATATTACATTAGCCACAAAAATAATTGAGGAACATTTTAGTTTATTGAAAAGGGTTCTATATCGATTGGCCGAGTACCGATTGCAATTGAAACCGGCTAAATGTCATTTCTGTTATACTTGGAATCCGCCCAAATCGTAAACACCTTGAAGCTATTGAACATCTTCCGTTCCCCAAGAACGTTACTGAGTTGCAAAAATGTCTTGGTCTGTTCTCCTATTTTCGTAGGTTTCTACTGGCATACTCTACTACTTCTGAACCTTTACGTCGGTTCGTGAAACCAAATGTTCCGTTTGAATTTAATCAATGTAAAGATATCTTCCAGTCGTTATCTAAGCAACTCGTTTCCAGTCCTGTTCTCTCTTTTTATAGTCCGTTTAAAGAAACCGAACTGCACTGTGATGCGAGCTCCCAAGGATTTAGGGGGATTTCTACTCCAGAAACAAGAAGATAGCAAATTTCACCCCGTGGCATATTTTTCAAAAGCCACCTCCGCTGCTGAATCCTGTTATCATAGTTATGAAATAGAAACACTTGCCATAGTATATTCACTTAAAAAAATTTTACACACATTTGGACGGTATTCCGTTCTGTGTCATAGCGGATTGTGATGCTATTGCAAAAACGTTAGAAAGACAAGTTATTAATTCTCGCATTGCTCGATGGACATTGTTGCTAGAAAGATATGATTATACTATCAAACAGCGAAATGAGACATTAATGAAACATGTGGATGCATTGAGTCGATATCATCCAATTTCTTCCACTCACAATGCTGGTTCAGATCGAACCATTGCTCTGTTAGAAATGGAAGACATTGATCTTCAGTTCCAAGCCCCTCAAAATAGAGATGAGATAATTAAGAAATTACGAGAAGAACTACAAATAAAACCAATGGATAAATACTCACTGGAGAATGGTTTGGTTTGCAGAAAATCAGTTCCTATTATACGTTCCAAAGGAATTAGAAACCAACAGTATTCGTGTAGCACATGAGAAAGTGTGTCATATGGGAGTAGACAAGTGCCTAGACCAAATTAAAATGCACTATTGGTTTTCAAACTTACGAAATAAACTGGAAGCGGTTATAAACAATTGCCTTAAATGTCTTCAAAACTCTGTTCCACCTCATGTGAATTATCGTACGCTTCACAGTATACCTAAAAAGCCTGTTCCGTTTGATACAGTACATGTGGATCACTTTGGTCCTCGCCCATCCATTATTTCCAAACGCAAACATATATTTGCTATTGTCGATGCATAAACAAAACATGTAAAATTGTATGCGGTAAATTCCACTAGTAGCAAAGAAGTTCGGGCCTGTTTGGAAAAGTATTTCGAGCATTTTAGTAGACCACGTAGAATAATTAGTGACAGGGGTTCTTGTTTTACATCTTACGAGTTTGACTCATTTACTTGCGTGCAGAATATCGAACATGTTAAAGTTGCTACAGCTTCGCCGCAAGCTAATGGACAAATTGAAAGAGTTAATAGGGTTATTAAATCTATTTTGGCTAAACTTTCCGAACCAATTCAGCATTCAGATTGGTCGAAATTGCTGGTACGAGTTGAATTTGCATTTAATAATTCTATCCATTCCAGTACTCGGAAGACCCCGTGTCAATTTCTGTTTGGTGTTAATCAGAGAGGATTAGAAATAGACGTTCTTTCTGAATATTTGGAGGATAAATTTCCGGCGAAACGGGATTTAGCCCATTTCTGAACTCAAGCCACGAAACTAATTGAAACATCTCAAAAACGTTCCTCAGACTATCATCGTGAAAAGCACAAATCTCATATCACATTTTCTGAAGGGGATTTTGTCTTAATTCGAAACCTCGACGTTACTGTTGGAAATAATAAAATTTGTACCTTAATATCGTGGGCCTTATCGTGTACATAAAATTCTTCCAAAAGACCGGTACACGGTGTGCTTGAAAAGTTTTAAATGGAAATTTGGAAGACATAAAGAATTTTTGATGCACACTATAGTTTTCTTTATTTTGATGAATTCTGGTAAGTTTTAAAAAAATCTGTGGAGCCGTTTTTTTTTTTTGAGATTTTCAAAATTTTGTATAAAAAATTTTAAATTATGTTAGATTTCACCATTAGATTTTCAAAATAATACCAATGAAAGATAATTTCTTTGAATAATAAAAAGTAAATGTATTAAAGGAATTACTATAAGTATATAGCTCTCACCTCCCCTCGCATACCTCACCCCTCTTAGCAAGATATTGCGTCCAGCCCCTCACTGTGAATCATAACTGACTGCAATCATGCGTAAAATAGTAAATGTTTTTATAATTTATATGCGTATATGCCTATACAATGTATAGTATACATATATGTATACATAAATACATCTATATTATATTGTAAGTATATATTTATATGGCAAGTCCGCGTTTACACGTAGGAAGCAATGTTTCAAGAACATTTGAAGCTCTCTTTTGTTGTTTCGGTAAACACTCCTTTGGTTATATCGAAAAAAAAACCACAACCTTTTGCCGACATAGCCAACAGAAGATCCTCTCTTTTTCCTGTAGATTACCACTACCTATTTCTTAAGTCTAAACGCGCAATAAGTAATTGAGTTGGCCTTCATTTGCAGTATTACGAATGATATTTAGATATTACATACAGTGGTGTATGGAGTTTTGACGGCGCTTAGGGAAAATAGAACATTGCCGACCCTAACGACCATACTTCCATTCTAGATTAACTTAATTAAGACTCATATTTTAGTTTAAATATTTTTATCAAAATTAACCTACTTTATTTACTTATTCTTTTCATTTAGTAGTGAAACAATCATTTGAATGACTTTGTTTCCATTGCAAAGGATTCCAACACAACTACTGCAAATGAACGCCAACTCAATTACTTAGTGCTTAGGCTATGTCGGCAAAAGGTTGTGGTTTTTTTTCGATATAACCAAAGGAGTGTTTACCGAAACAACAAAAGACAGCTTCAAATGTTCTTGAAACATTGCTTCCTACGTGTAAACGCGGACTTGCCATATAAATATATACTTACAATATAATATAGATGTATATATGTATACATATATGTATACTATACATTGTATAGGCATATATGCATATAAATTATAAAAACATTTACTATTTTACGCATGATTGCAGTCAGTTATGATGCACAGTGAGGGGCTGGACGCAATATCTTGCTAAGAGGGGGGAGGTATGCAAGGGGAGGTGAGTGTTATATACTTATAGTAATTCCGTTAATACATTTACTTCATATTATTCAAAGAAATAATCTTTCATTGGTATTATTTTGAAAATCTAATTGTGAAATCTGGCATAATTTAAAATTTTTCATACAAATTTCTGAAAATCTCAAAAAAAAAAACGGCTCCACAGATTTTTTTAAAACTTATCAGAATTCATCAAAATAAAGAAAACTATAGTGTGCATCAAAAATTTTTTACGTCTTCCAAATTTCCATTTAAAACTTTTCAAGCACACCGTGGGTATGTTATCAGAGATCTTCAGAATTGTCAGATGTCTCAGCTTCCGTATGACGGTATCATTGAGGCGAACAGAATGCGTAGATAGGTAGATTGGCGAGATACACCTGTTAGCGATTCCGATCCCAAAGAGTGACCCTAACGATATAGCTTGACGTATATGATAATTTTAACTTTGTCGTAATAATGTTAATATCTATTACTAGTTCATATTCTATTTTGTAATTAATTTAAATTTTTTGATTTTTTCGATCGGGACGACCGATTGTCAGAATAGCCGAGTTGTAGTAGGCTTAAAACGAATAGGGTTTTTACATTGCAGTAGGCGTAAAACGAACAGGATTTGAATATTCAAAATTGATGTAAGAACTTTGGAAAAGAAAAAAGGGAGCACGACTAAGAAGAGAAATAGAATACAAGCGAACTTAAAACCGTGTATTATTGTCGCATATTTGATTCATTACGAGGAGTTACAGGAGCTTTGGAAAGATCCCACTTAGACATCTTCTCTCGAAGGCTCTCAGGCAGAGATCCTTAAAGAGTTCAAACGGTTAAACACTAATTAAATAAGGAGTGAGCGAAAGCAAATGACTCTTAGTAGACAGCGCTTGTCTGTTTCGAAGCCGTTGTAAATCGTCTGGGAAATTTGTTGCTTAAGATAATCGAATCCACCGATTTTTTACGAAACGGATTTCGCTATGTGTTAATGTTTTATTTTTGTCGGAGGGCGAAAAATTTTACTTTAGTTTTCGACAAGGGTTGCTGACGCGTTTGCATTTGATGGGAGGAAAAATAATTCCCAGGTACGGATGAAAAAAGGGGGGAAATATTACAACAGAGTCATAAAAGATCCGTATTTAGTGATATTAAGAGAGCCTTATAGTAGCTTTATCGGTTATTTTAAACTAGGAAGTGAAGATGCACAAACAGAAGAAAAAAAACTGATTGCATTTTACAAGGAGAAGCTTATACGATTTCTGGATTTGATTGGTATATATTACGATGGCGAACCGGTCAATACAGGGTGTTGTGTGTCACAACAGCCCAAACAGTTCATCTACCCATTTCTCGATCAACAGAAAAGCGCAAAAACAAAAAAAAAAAAAAAAAAACGCCCAGAATAAGAAAGCACAAAGAAAAAATGCTTACGTTAACAATCAAAGCCAACGATCTCCAATGAAGCGATCGGGTCGGGCAAACCAGCAGCAAAACCTAAGGGAATGCGTCAGCGGGTCAGCAGAAGTAACTGCATAAGCAGTACGCAAAAGTTCAATGTATTTGACTGCTGACCTATGCCAAGCACAATAACAACAACAACAGGTTGCAGCTTTAGACCGAAATTAAGCTGACGATTAAGGAAATAAGCAATGGCCAATAGCAACAACAACAATCAAGTTGACCCAGACGAATGTGTGGCAATAGACGATATTGCCAAAGCAACCGTATTGCTTCAACAATAACAAAAAGTATTACTCAATACTGCATCAACGCGGAAAAAGAACTGGGTCAGCGCGACAACATCAATCAGCTGAAGAAATATAACTTTTGATGAGGAGACGCAGAAGAACACTTTGGAAATGATCGACTCTAGAAAAGCGCATGAAAAGTACTTTCTGCTTATAAAAGCTGATCATCAAACAACGGACGGGAACTTCAGTCGGAAGTGCGAATAGTATCAGTGAATATCAACTTTAGCGCGCCTACTCACGAGCCAGGACGTAAAAGTGTGGATCTCTGTGTTAATTAGGGATAAGGGTAGTTAAATGAGCTATAATAGGACTTTGTAACATTAAAAAAGAGTTAAATAAAGTAGTGTAAGCAACATTAAATGAAAAGTACTTTTCATTCCGACTCGACTTGGATGCTCACCACCACGCTACAACAAGGGAGTGAAATGGGAGTTTTGTGACGAATTGAGGCAGAACTAGGAAGATCGATCCACAGGTTTATTTGCTTACTGCACTTCAATGAACTTCCATTACGCCATTTGTATGACTCCTTGAAAAAATTAAGGGCAAGAGAACCATGAACAGCAACTGTGGTATTAAGCAACCAAATTCAAGAATGCAAAAATTTAAAGGTGCTCACTAAAACTTTTGTTATATCAAAAAATATTACATATATTTGAAATTATTTTGCAGATTATTCCGAACTTTTCTCACATTAGAGAATATGCCCCCAAGACTCGATGAAAATGTTGAAAAACTTTATCGGCTGATGCAAAGTATTTGCTAAAAATGGCAATTTTCATCGCAACAGGTTCCTGCTCCGCAGACTTAACTAATTTTTAACCAGGTGTATTTTAACTTTCCCATAGGCTCAAAAAGGCAAGCAGACTGCTAAGGTTATACGTTACCGTTAACGACCTTCGTGAAATTTTAGGAACCTTGGAAGTGTATACAGGGTGGTCCGTTTGTGAAGGTCATCCGGTCGGGAGCTAATAAGGGAGGTCAGAAATAACAAAAAAAAATCGTATGGGAGGGGGTCGCAAATGCACCCCTGAGGAGTTATAGGGCCTTAAAGTTTTGAGGCAGTAATTTGAGAAAAATATCTCTCCCATAATAATAGACAACATTAAATTTATGGTAAAATTTGACCCATTGAGTAAAAAATAAACGGTCGCATTGTAAAATTCTGGAAAAACTTTCAATTTTCTTACTTTGGAAGCCATTTTGGTATGAAAAGTGTTCAATTAACACCCAAGCTTTTTATTTTGTTCAAAATGCTGGATCAATTTTCTTTTATTTGGTACCCTTTATGTTTTATAAATTTTTTAAAAATATGATTAAGAAAACTAAATATCTAAATGAACATCTATGAGACTGCAATCAAAAACCAAGGCCAAAGCTATGGAAAAAAATGTTCAGCATAAAAATCAATGGAAATTGATTTTTTCATACAATTAAAGTAGTTTTACTGTATGAAATCTAATAAGTTCGACTTCATTAATAGCAAGTCCCCTATATTCGGGGGCATCTGCTATCAGCAGTCTTCATTTGCGATCTATCTCATATTTCTCATAGAATACTATGAACCATCGCATGTCGAGACAGTAAATAAAGACCAGGTTGGTCAAAATTTCACTGAGATCAAACATTATGTTAATACCTAATCGGCCAATCAGGGTTGTTATGGAAATCAATAGTTGTCATAATCAGTCTTAAAATCATCATATATTTTGTAAAGATGGCTTGGAAATCAATTAAGGGTTTGAGCAACGATTCATTTTTCGAAACAGATGCCATAACCAAAACCTATATTCTATTATAAAGATTCCTGCACCAAATAATTGATGGTTTCAAAACCGATTTTGACAACTGTTGATTTCCATAATACCCCTGAATATTTTGAATTTCTTCAAATTTCATACATTCTTTGAATTTCATACATATTATACATATAACATTACAATGTCTTTATCTCAATCTGACTATTAAGTCGCGTAGTCACACTATCCAGGCGTCGCACAGTGGTGTGTGACCATACAAAAGTTGGTAATAAATACAAAAAATGCTCAGATCTATATAAAATTTGGAACATATGAGTAATTTGAAGTGGCTGATTCCAAAAATGTAACTTAATTTAGTGCACATCTTAGACTTTTCTCATTAATCACGTTTTTCTTCAAAATTTGAGGCTTATTCAAAGCATTGGAAAAAATAAAAAATGAAATAATTCTGCAATATACTATTTTTAATTTTTTACGTGACATTTTTCTTTTGACAACTGACTTTTTCACTTCAACGGGTGTTTTAGTTGAAAAGAAAAATTTTTTTTTAATGAGAGCACTTTTGCGCGCACAAAGCGCTGTAGAACATCAATCGCACGAACACAGCTGTGTTGCTATAGATCATCCACTTACGTACATATACCTACGATAAGTAAAAAAGCGATTTTAGACCTATTTTCAAATGCGCGTATCTCAGCGGCTCGGATCAACTTGGATGAGATAAATACAAATTCTTAAAGCTAATGAACCAAACTACAAATAGTGTAAAAATTAGAGAGAAGGTTTTAGATGTATTTTAGAATTTGTTTGCCCATAATCGATGATTTTTAGAATTTTTCTGCAATTTTACGAGAATTTAAGCTGCTACAAAGCAAATAGAAACATTTTTCTTGTTTTAATATATAAAATTCATGTTTTTTAACTTAAAATACCAATACCAATAACCGAAAATAAAAACTAAATCAAGATTTTTAAAAATTTATTTATTTTTAATGAAATATAGATGCCGGATGGCTTTCCACTTTATTGATTAGGATGGTTTTATTATGAGACGCTCTTCCGACGTGTTCCTCGTTCGCCAGTCACGATTATAGAAGAAGGAATATATCTCGTTCTCTTTCATACGTCAAGAGCTAACTTATAATATGACTGTTAAAGCTATACTTATAGTTAATGACTAACCCTACGTTCACATTAGATACATTTATTAGGCACAATTTTCAATTCATTACAATCTCGGCCCTCCTGACGATTCAATCGGCCTCAATTGGTCAGTGTCCCCCTCATTCTCCAACAGTTCATTATACAACACCTCATTCTGTGTGACCCATCTACGTAGTCTGCTTGAATCTACGATGCCATGGTATGGCAGCTGGGTCATCTGAAAGTTTTCAATATCTTCTATGACGTATCGGTCGTTATCTAGTTTATCTTTGATTACATAAGGACCGCGGTACTTCGGAATAAATTTCTTATTGACCCCGGCAGTCACATCAACGTTTTTGATCACCACAAAATCACCAATTTCAAATTCTTTAGCAGGGGCGTGACGCCGAAGGAAATGGGTCATGTTGTGATCCTGTGCTCGCCTAATAGCGTCTGCGGCATTTTCCCTCAGATTTTCTAGACATCCTTCAGACTCCCGACCATACTTCTCGTCTAAGTATTCTGTTAGTTCATCTATCACTTTACTTCGTTGACTAATTCCAAACAAGAGTTTACTAGGTGATATTTTGGTAGACGACTGGTCCGTATTATTAAGTGCATATTCTACTTCGTCTAACTTCTTACGCCAGTCTGCATGGTGGACCGAATTCGTCAGCTTGGCCAGCATACTTTTTAACACCCGGTTTACCCTTTCGATCTGCCCATTAGACTGTGGCGATGCCACCGAGACTTTCACTGCGCTAACATTCTTGGCTTCCAAGAAATTTTTATATTCAACTGACGTGAAGCATGTGCCGCGGTCGCTAATGATCCTGCGGGATCGGCTGTAGTATGAGAAATATTTTGACAGCGCTTCACAAACGGTATTCACGGCATAAAGCTTAACGAACTTTGTGAATGTGTCTATGACAGCAAACACGTATTTATGACGGGACTGAGTTGATGGCAGCGGCCCAAAATGGTCTACATGCAAAGTATCAAATGGTCTCGAGGCCTTAGGGATATTGTGCAAGTTTCGCTCATTTCGCCCCTTAACGCCAGAATAATAGATGCACTTCAAACAGTTCTGGATAAAGTTGTTTAGTTTATTACGCATATTCGGGAACCAATAATGTTTGCTTATTTGATTCGCGCACTTCGTTATCCCTAAATGACCGCACCCCTCATGTGTTTGTCGCATGATGTTTTCTTCTAGACAAATGGGCACTAACAGTTGCTTACGGTTATTTTGGTCTATACGAAAGACAAGGCCATTATCAAGCACATAACCTTCCACTTCCTCTTCTTCCAATCGCTGCCTAAGTTTTTGTATTTCTTCGGCTCGAGACCTGTATGATTAAATCAATGTCTTCAGTGGCGACTGCGGCCGTCATGTTTGCTCTACTCAACGCGTCTACGTGGGCCATCCGTACACTTGACCTATGTTGGACTTTATAATCATAATTTTCTAATCTTAAAGCCCACTTTGCTATACGAGGGTTAACGTCTCTCTTGCTCAATGTTTGTGCGAGTGCTTCACAATCAGTTATGACCGTGAAAGGTATGCGATCAAGAAATGTATGAAACCGCTCTAAGGCATACACTACAGCTAACGTCTCTAACTCAAAGCTAATCAACTTTGCTTCACTGTCTGTCGTTGTACGGGAGTAATAGGCAACAGGGTGGAATTGCCCATCGTCCTGCTTTTGCATAAGCGCTGCTCCGAACCCATAGGTGCTTGCGTCGCAGTGGAGCTCTATCTCTCTTGTTGGGTCGTATATAGCCAGAATCGGTGCATTGGATAATTGAGTTCTTAATTGTGTGAAAGCAGCACAACAATCCCTACTCCATTCGAAATTGGCTCCCTTTCTAAGCAAATTTGTCAGCGGTTTCGCTATTCTAGAAAAGTTTGGCACAAATCTTCTAAAATATGAGAAAAGGCCTAGGGCGCGCTGGACATCTTTGACACTCCCGGCACGGGGTAAGTACTTATTGCTTCTATATGCGTATTGTTTGGTTTGATCCCTTTATCACTGACACTATACCCTAGATAATCGAGTTCACGAAATCCTAAACGACATTTCTTTAAATTCAGTTCCAGACCGGCTTTTCTTAAAATATTTAAAACTTCACCTAAGATTTTTAGGTGGTCTGTATAGGTTTCCGTTGCTATACAAATATCATCTAGATAGACTACTATTAGTCTTTCATCGATAAGTTGTTTAAGCTTCAGGTAAATGTATCTTTGGAATACTGCAGGTGCGTTTTTTAACCCGAAAGGCATACGTTTGTATTCAAATTGGCCAAAAGGCGTTACAAAGGAAGTATACTTCACTGAGTTTTCGTGCATATTAATATGGTGAAAACCATTTTTTAGATCAAGGGTACTAAATAATTTTTTATTTGTAAAGTATTCCAAGCAGTCATCAATTAAAGGCAGCGGAAAGTTGTCTTTTATTGTGAGTTTATTCAATGCTCTATAATCAACACACAACCTAAGTTCACCGTTTTTCTTTCTTACTAAAACTATCGCCGACGCATACGGGGAATCGCTTGGTTGCACATAACCATTACTTATTAAATATTCTACAATTTTGCGTACTTCCGACCGCTCATGAAATGACAGCCGACGTGGAGCACAGTGAATTGGTACATCATTTGTCAATCTTATTTGCATACAGTAGTCTGTTGGTTCTGGTTCTACTCTAGCATCAACATAATTATCCTCAAAGACTTTTCGTAGACTAATGATTTCTTCATTTGACAAGGTCGCCACTCAAAATTATTTCAGACGGGGCTTCGACTGTACATACAAACGATTCTAAATCAAGGAAATTTATCATTTCAGTTTCGTTCTCGAGCTCAACAATGTCTAACACAATCTCATTCTCTTTGCATTTATTTCCTATAGTTGTCTGAAGACCAGGTTCGACACAACAAGCAACTCCTTCTGAGGCGCCCGCCCCTGCTAATTTAAAATCATTTTTTAATTCCGACTCTTCAATTATTTTCTCACTCATTTCGTTTTTACAACAACTTAAGTTTTTCTCTATGCTAATTGATTCAATTTCTGCAGGTGTTGGATTTCTGAACAGTTGAAAAGACATAAGTGCACATTTCGTTTGATCCGGTAGTTTAAATTTTTTAGATTTATCTCTTATTTTATTCAACTCGCTTCGGTTGTATACTTTTTTAATTTTACACAAGTAAATATCGAATTTACGAAGAAGGTCAGTTCCGATAAATAGTGGTACTACAGCTTCGTCATCAGGTATAACTATAAACCAGTGTGTGACTATTTTGTTTTTAAAGTTTACGTTGCACATTATTTCGCCGAATGAGCTAAGTTTTTTTTTGCCCATTCCGACATATTATGTTGTGTGCTTCGTAGTGAAGTGACTCGCTGGTACCAATGACCTTTTAATAAAACTGCGAACGGTGCCGGAATCAAACAGAGAAGTCGTTTTTAGAAACTTTGTGCACTTATTTCTTAGAATGAAAGAAACACTCACCTCTTCATATGACTTTACTCGTTGGATATTCGCCGCTTCCTGTTTGTCCCAGGGTCCATTGTTAGCGTCTGATTTTCTTTCTTCGTCTACAGCGGCTGTTGGCTTAGCTTTTCTCGGGCTGTCGCGATGAAAGTGACCCAGTTCGTGGCATTTGAAGCAGGAATTTGGTGGCCTAAGTGGCAACGGGCATGCGCTTTGGTAGTGGCCAAATCTGCTGCAATTGTAACAGCGGACGATATTATCTGGTTGGTCCTCGGTCTTCGGTTGAACGGAAGTGCGAGCCGCGGGGATACCTTTGGCAGATGGTTTCGCGAAAATTGGTTTATTTCCGCCTACCTTGTTGCGCATCTTCTCATAGCGCTCGATGAGGGATTTAAGATCTTTTAAAGTGCGGGCCCCTAGGAGTACGGCGATGCTGTTGCTGCTGTCGTTGAGCCCCTCTATTATGTAATCAATCAGTGTTGCTTCCGGAATATTAGCATGTGAAGCGATTTCCTGCATTGCAATAACGTAGTGTTTCACTGTCTCGTTCTGCCTTAGTGTGCGTGCCTTCAGTAGATTCAGGATATCAACGATTGAGCGGCTGCTACCAAACTCCTCTAAGATGGCAAGTTTAAGTTCGTTGTAAGTTTTTGCGGAGGTAGTACGCAAAAAGAGTTTCGCTGTTCCGGACAATAAACGACGCATGGCTATGAATTTATCACGGTCAGCACAGTAGTATATATCAAAAATTTCCTCTAGGTCTGATACCCACTTGCGCACGTCATACGCATCATCACCACTAAATGTACTAACCATCGATTCGATTGTAGCTAAGTCGAATTTGCGTTCCTGTTGGCTGAGGATTTCGTTTTGTAGCATTTGTATTTCCTGTCTTTTCCGTAAAATCTCCACCTCCCTGTCTAGCATTGCCAACTCATCGTCATTTTTGTGAATATACGTTGGCAATAAATTTCGTTGGGGAGCTGCTCGTTCGTTCAACGAGAATTCGGCAGTTCTTCTATTTTTCGGAGTAGCTTCGTGATTATAATTGACGTCGGTGGCAGCGGTGGTGGCAGCAGCGGCGGCAGTGGTGGCGGCAGTGGTGGCGGCAGGGACAGTGGCAGCGGTGGTCGCAGCAATCTTAGCAACAGCGGCGGCAGGGGCAGCGATAGCGGCAGAATCACTGGCGGTGGTGGCAGCAGTTTTAGCGGCGGTGGCGGCATTCGAAGCGGTGGCGGCGGCAGTGGCGGCATTCGAAGCGGTGGCGGCGGCAGTGGCGGCAACATCATTGCTTATAGGTGTTAATTCATCTTTTGCAGTTTCTTCATTTTTGTTGTTCGTGACTCCGGATTGATCTTCGCCTTTGTCCTCACCGGAATTCATGTTAGAAGTAGTGTTGTCGTTTAAACTTCCTATATTTTTCTCGTACAAATAGCGCAAGTCGTAAAGCGTGGCTTCTGGCAGAAATTGTATGCCTGCATTTTTTAGGGCTTCAATTATTTCTGCTTTCGAAAGTTTGGGCATGGTTTCTTCACTTCTGACGATTTTAATGAAATATAGATGCCGGATGGCTTTCCATTTTATTGATTAGGATGGTTTTATTATGAGACGCTGTTCCGACGTGTTCCTCGTTCGCCAGTCACGATTATAGAAGAAGGAATATATCTCGTTCTCTTTCATACGTCAAGAGCTAACTTATAATATGACTGTTAAAGCTATACTTATAGTTAATGACTAAATATTTTGATTTCTTTGGCAGTTCAAAGTCGCACATTTTCTAACAAAAAAATCGGTAAAAAAAATAAACCTCTGACCTTGAGGAAATGTAGCGCCCGTGTATATGAAAATTTTGCAGAAATATTTTTCGGTTTTCTATTCATTTAAAACCGTACTAAATTTGTTATGTTCCAACACCACAAAATTTTTTTTTTTAATTGACTGGGACAAATCACTGTGCGCCGCTTCCAGTCTTCTAGACCAGGGATCTCCAAACTCCTGCCCGCGGGCCAAATCCGGCTCCATTTATGATTTCATCCGGCCCCCGAATGATTTGTGTTTTTGTTTTTAATATGTTAGTACTTCAGTTAGATTAATTATAATTTATAGTTATTAATAATTATTACAACAGATTTTTAATAAAAATTAAATCAAAGATTTTGTTGAAAGTCGGATGTAAAAGCTCACTAACATTCTGTGATAAGTTCGAAAAGAAACAACCGGATTGAGCTGTGTTCAAACGGCAACTGACACCACTCTTTATTTAATATATTTCGAAGACTTAAAGTTTACTTAATTAAAGAGAGGAAATTGTCTTTGACACCTAGCACTTACTTCTTCTGTTTACATATTATTCTTTAAACAAAATGCTAAGTGCGGTGGTCACAGAAAAGCGCCGTTGACAAGAAGCATTAAAACGGTAATTGCGCTTGATGCTTCGTCAGCATATTTTTGCACTTAAAGCTTTGCTCACAAATTGAGCTACTGTAAAGCATCATCTCTGCGGCCACTACAATTCAGAATGAAATTAAGTATGATTTGAAAATTTTCCACCGCAACACTTCCTTGGAAATTAATCCATTTTTGAGAATGCGGTGCGGCAAAACTTATTTGAGAATTGCTATTGCGTAATGTGTATTACGTTCAAACCTCAATAATTTGAAAGCTCGTTGAAAGAACTCAAAGCGAGAAAAGTTTCAAAACTTGAATATATGTATATCTGCTCAATGCTGTTTTGACAGTTGGAACAGCACAAACAAGTTACACTTAGAATAAATGTTGATGGAGCTGTATAAATTTCGTCGCCAAAATATTTTTAGAAACAGCAATTCTTTTGATACTCATCTCCGTGACGCGTGCGACAAGTTATGCAATATTAGAGTTCGGGCCTTAATTTACATACTTTTAACATGAAGAACAAAAAGAGGAAAGTTGACGACGAGTTTTTAATGCAGAATGCGAAAAAAGTATTTCTTTACTCAATCTTCTTTAAATAAAGGAAAAGCAATATGTCTTATTTGCAATTGCGATATTGCTGCATTGAAGGAATATAATTTGCGTCCACACTACGATACAATGCATTCTTCACTATACTCACAATATAAGGATATTCAGCGTGCTGAAAAATTTGAGCTGCTACGACGTCGTTTGGATTCACAGAAAAATTTATTTAAGAAGTCCACTTCGGAAAATGAAGCATTAACATTGGTAAGCATGAAAGTTGCTTTTTTGTTGTCGAAACACGAAAAACCTTTTATGGATGGAAACATCGTTTAAAATTGTATTATGGAAGCTTTTTGAGAGTTGTGCCCAGAAAAGTGAAACTTTTTAAAATGATCAGTCTGCCCGGTATTAATATTGCTTTTCGAGTTGAAAATATTGGAAATAATATCGAGCATCAAATTACAAGTAAAGCAAAGCGCTTTACTCGATATTCTCTGGCAATGGATGAATCCACCGATGTGTGTGACACCTCTCAACTTTTACTTTTTATTCGTGGAGTTGACGAGGAACTTTATGTTACACAAGAGCTAGCCTACGTTAACAGTATGCAAGATAAAAAGCCTGGGGAAGATATCTTCAAAGAAGTACAAAGAACGTTGACGAAATATAACTTGGATTGGTGTGAACTTCCATGTGTGACAATTGATGGAGGAAGAAACATGTCTCGCTCAAAAATTGGTATGGTTGGGCAAATAAAAAAAGTTTGTGAAGAAAAAGGAATATCAGCACCAATTTTTCTGCATTGCATCATCCACCAGCAGGCACTATGTGTAAAACATATTGATATGAGCAGCGTTTTGAAACCAGTCGTTTGTGTAGTAAATTTTATTCGATCACATTCACTCAATCACCTCCAGTTTCGATCATTTCTCGAAGAAATTGAATCTGAACATGTTGACATATCGTATTATACTGCAATTCAATGGCTAAAATGTTGAAAAGTGCTATTGCAGTTTTTCAAAATGAGATATGAGATAGTTTTATTTCTTGCCAAGCAAAATCACCCTGAACCACTTTTGTGGGATATTGAGTTCGGAAGTTGGCATTTTTTGCTGATGTTGTGGCACACGTGAATAACTTGAACTTAACACTAGAAAGGCCGAAATTTTGAACTATCTTGAAAGACCAGGAGCGGTCATATGACCGCAGTGAGGATTAATGTAATATTTTATGTAAAATGTTTTGATATTTGCGTTTTATTTACACTTAAAATTAAGGAACAAAACAAAAGAAACAATTTAGTGCAAGATTAAGCAAAAAAATGTAAACTTTTAAAAAAATTTTAAAGCACAATCTTGACATCTGAAAGCTTTGCTCACGTTACAAGAGCCACACAAAGGCTTTTTACAGTAATCGCAGTGATTACAGGTTTTGTTTCTACATTTTTTGACAAAACACTGTTTCCTCTTTCTAGTTTGTTCCTTTTCAGTCTTTGGCGGTATCTCGTTTTTGTTTTGAGAAGTGGAAGGTGTCATCTGGTCATGAGTCTCCTGTGTAACCAACTCTGCTGCCAAGCTCAAAATAAAGTTTTTTCTGCTGATATTTTTTCAGACAACTTTTTGTATAAGATCCAAGAATTAATTGCTGCCAAATCCAAAATATTGTAAAAAACTTGAACAGGCCATCGACGAGAAGGTGCTTTGACACTATATTTTTTTGCCATTTGGTCAATAACGTCGACACCAAACTTTGTGGAATTGTAAAATTTCACGGTGTTCGGTTTCTGCTTCGCTTCTGCAGCGTTAGCAAATACGCTTGTGTGACATGAACTTAAAATCATAACTGATTTTGATGGTTTACCTTTATAAATTGTAAGAGTGCAGGTTTCAGACTTGTAAATGCGTGTTTCATATAAACTTAGTGGAAGAGACTTTGAAGTATTTGGCACGTCTCGACGTACTCTGTTCATGGTGCCAACAATCGAAGTGCGTTTTGAATCAAGCTGGTTGCACAAACTTACACTTGTGAAAAAATTATCTGTTGTAACATGTCGACCAGTATTTAGGTACGGATGCATTAGCTGTAAAACAACGTACTCGCCTAAGCTTTGATTTTTTGGGCGATTTTCATTCTTCCCTATATATGGGAAACCATTACACAAGTACTTAGAGTCAACATCAACACAGAGCCAGAATTTTATTCCAAATTTGTCCGGTTTGTTTCCCATAAACTGCAAGAATCTACAACGAGTTTTAGTAGAAAATAGCTGCTCATCAACAGTGAGATTTTTACCAGGTTTGAAACATAAAATAGAGTTCTGAATAAACTTATTCCAAACTTCCGACATAAGGGCCAATTTATCTGTTTGCAAGCGCTCTGCCCTTTCTGTGCGCACATCAAAACGCAAAAATCGCAGTATTTCTTTGAAACGATTCCGTGCCATGTTTTGTGAACAAAATTGAATGCCCCAGTTTTTATCCCATAGGTCGTTCAAAGCAATATTTTTAGCACCACAGGCTCCTCGAGCATAGATAATTGCGATAAAAACTTCAATTTCATTCCGTGATAGTGACCAGCTATTGTCTCCAAGCTGTCGATGAGCTTCTTTTTCAGTACATTTCTGAATATGCCGTAAAATGGAATCATTAATTATAAGCTTCCATGCTGATAAAATGCTTCCTTTGAAATTTCTTTTTGCAAAAAAAGTTGGTCCAGCCTCCTCTGTCAAAACATTTCGCGCTGGACGACGACCAGGATGATCCAACGCTGATAAGTTTGCAGGAATCCAGAGTACTCCGCTAGGAGACACAATTTCAATCTCATGTTAGAAGTAGTGTTGTCGTTTAAACTTCCTATATTTTTCTCGTACAAATAGCGCAAGTCGTAAAGCGTGGCTTCTGGCAGAAATTGTATGCCTGCATTTTTTAGGGCTTCAATTATTTCTGCTTTCGAAAGTTTGGGCATGGTTTCTTCACTTCTGACGATTTTAATGAAATATAGATGCCGGATGGCTTTCCATTTTATTGATTAGGATGGTTTTATTATGAGACGCTGTTCCGACGTGTTCCTCGTTCGCCAGTCACGATTATAGAAGAAGGAATATATCTCGTTCTCTTTCATACGTCAAGAGCTAACTTATAATATGACTGTTAAAGCTATACTTATAGTTAATGACTAAATATTTTGATTTCTTTGGCAGTTCAAAGTCGCACATTTTCTAACAAAAAAATCGGTAAAAAAAATAAACCTCTGACCTTGAGGAAATGTAGCGCCCGTGTATATGAAAATTTTGCAGAAATATTTTTCGGTTTTCTATTCATTTAAAACCGTACTAAATTTGTTATGTTCCAACACCACAAAATTTTTTTTTTTAATTGACTGGGACAAATCACTGTGCGCCGCTTCCAGTCTTCTAGACCAGGGATCTCCAAACTCCTGCCCGCGGGCCAAATCCGGCTCCATTTATGATTTCATCCGGCCCCCGAATGATTTGTGTTTTTGTTTTTAATATGTTAGTACTTCAGTTAGATTAATTATAATTTATAGTTATTAATAATTATTACAACAGATTTTTAATAAAAATTAAATCAAAGATTTTGTTGAAAGTCGGATGTAAAAGCTCACTAACATTCTGTGATAAGTTCGAAAAGAAACAACCGGATTGAGCTGTGTTCAAACGGCAACTGACACCACTCTTTATTTAATATATTTCGAAGACTTAAAGTTTACTTAATTAAAGAGAGGAAATTGTCTTTGACACCTAGCACTTACTTCTTCTGTTTACATATTATTCTTTAAACAAAATGCTAAGTGCGGTGGTCACAGAAAAGCGCCGTTGACAAGAAGCATTAAAACGGTAATTGCGCTTGATGCTTCGTCAGCATATTTTTGCACTTAAAGCTTTGCTCACAAATTGAGCTACTGTAAAGCATCATCTCTGCGGCCACTACAATTCAGAATGAAATTAAGTATGATTTGAAAATTTTCCACCGCAACACTTCCTTGGAAATTAATCCATTTTTGAGAATGCGGTGCGGCAAAACTTATTTGAGAATTGCTATTGCGTAATGTGTATTACGTTCAAACCTCAATAATTTGAAAGCTCGTTGAAAGAACTCAAAGCGAGAAAAGTTTCAAAACTTGAATATATGTATATCTGCTCAATGCTGTTTTGACAGTTGGAACAGCACAAACAAGTTACACTTAGAATAAATGTTGATGGAGCTGTATAAATTTCGTCGCCAAAATATTTTTAGAAACAGCAATTCTTTTGATACTCATCTCCGTGACGCGTGCGACAAGTTATGCAATATTAGAGTTCGGGCCTTAATTTACATACTTTTAACATGAAGAACAAAAAGAGGAAAGTTGACGACGAGTTTTTAATGCAGAATGCGAAAAAAGTATTTCTTTACTCAATCTTCTTTAAATAAAGGAAAAGCAATATGTCTTATTTGCAATTGCGATATTGCTGCATTGAAGGAATATAATTTGCGTCCACACTACGATACAATGCATTCTTCACTATACTCACAATATAAGGATATTCAGCGTGCTGAAAAATTTGAGCTGCTACGACGTCGTTTGGATTCACAGAAAAATTTATTTAAGAAGTCCACTTCGGAAAATGAAGCATTAACATTGGTAAGCATGAAAGTTGCTTTTTTGTTGTCGAAACACGAAAAACCTTTTATGGATGGAAACATCGTTTAAAATTGTATTATGGAAGCTTTTTGAGAGTTGTGCCCAGAAAAGTGAAACTTTTTAAAATGATCAGTCTGCCCGGTATTAATATTGCTTTTCGAGTTGAAAATATTGGAAATAATATCGAGCATCAAATTACAAGTAAAGCAAAGCGCTTTACTCGATATTCTCTGGCAATGGATGAATCCACCGATGTGTGTGACACCTCTCAACTTTTACTTTTTATTCGTGGAGTTGACGAGGAACTTTATGTTACACAAGAGCTAGCCTACGTTAACAGTATGCAAGATAAAAAGCCTGGGGAAGATATCTTCAAAGAAGTACAAAGAACGTTGACGAAATATAACTTGGATTGGTGTGAACTTCCATGTGTGACAATTGATGGAGGAAGAAACATGTCTCGCTCAAAAATTGGTATGGTTGGGCAAATAAAAAAAGTTTGTGAAGAAAAAGGAATATCAGCACCAATTTTTCTGCATTGCATCATCCACCAGCAGGCACTATGTGTAAAACATATTGATATGAGCAGCGTTTTGAAACCAGTCGTTTGTGTAGTAAATTTTATTCGATCACATTCACTCAATCACCTCCAGTTTCGATCATTTCTCGAAGAAATTGAATCTGAACATGTTGACATATCGTATTATACTGCAATTCAATGGCTAAAATGTTGAAAAGTGCTATTGCAGTTTTTCAAAATGAGATATGAGATAGTTTTATTTCTTGCCAAGCAAAATCACCCTGAACCACTTTTGTGGGATATTGAGTTCGGAAGTTGGCATTTTTTGCTGATGTTGTGGCACACGTGAATAACTTGAACTTAACACTAGAAAGGCCGAAATTTTGAACTATCTTGAAAGACCAGGAGCGGTCATATGACCGCAGTGAGGATTAATGTAATATTTTATGTAAAATGTTTTGATATTTGCGTTTTATTTACACTTAAAATTAAGGAACAAAACAAAAGAAACAATTTAGTGCAAGATTAAGCAAAAAAATGTAAACTTTTAAAAAAATTTTAAAGCACAATCTTGACATCTGAAAGCTTTGCTCACGTTACAAGAGCCACACAAAGGCTTTTTACAGTAATCGCAGTGATTACAGGTTTTGTTTCTACATTTTTTGACAAAACACTGTTTCCTCTTTCTAGTTTGTTCCTTTTCAGTCTTTGGCGGTATCTCGTTTTTGTTTTGAGAAGTGGAAGGTGTCATCTGGTCATGAGTCTCCTGTGTAACCAACTCTGCTGCCAAGCTCAAAATAAAGTTTTTTCTGCTGATATTTTTTCAGACAACTTTTTGTATAAGATCCAAGAATTAATTGCTGCCAAATCCAAAATATTGTAAAAAACTTGAACAGGCCATCGACGAGAAGGTGCTTTGACACTATATTTTTTTGCCATTTGGTCAATAACGTCGACACCAAACTTTGTGGAATTGTAAAATTTCACGGTGTTCGGTTTCTGCTTCGCTTCTGCAGCGTTAGCAAATACGCTTGTGTGACATGAACTTAAAATCATAACTGATTTTGATGGTTTACCTTTATAAATTGTAAGAGTGCAGGTTTCAGACTTGTAAATGCGTGTTTCATATAAACTTAGTGGAAGAGACTTTGAAGTATTTGGCACGTCTCGACGTACTCTGTTCATGGTGCCAACAATCGAAGTGCGTTTTGAATCAAGCTGGTTGCACAAACTTACACTTGTGAAAAAATTATCTGTTGTAACATGTCGACCAGTATTTAGGTACGGATGCATTAGCTGTAAAACAACGTACTCGCCTAAGCTTTGATTTTTTGGGCGATTTTCATTCTTCCCTATATATGGGAAACCATTACACAAGTACTTAGAGTCAACATCAACACAGAGCCAGAATTTTATTCCAAATTTGTCCGGTTTGTTTCCCATAAACTGCAAGAATCTACAACGAGTTTTAGTAGAAAATAGCTGCTCATCAACAGTGAGATTTTTACCAGGTTTGAAACATAAAATAGAGTTCTGAATAAACTTATTCCAAACTTCCGACATAAGGGCCAATTTATCTGTTTGCAAGCGCTCTGCCCTTTCTGTGCGCACATCAAAACGCAAAAATCGCAGTATTTCTTTGAAACGATTCCGTGCCATGTTTTGTGAACAAAATTGAATGCCCCAGTTTTTATCCCATAGGTCGTTCAAAGCAATATTTTTAGCACCACAGGCTCCTCGAGCATAGATAATTGCGATAAAAACTTCAATTTCATTCCGTGATAGTGACCAGCTATTGTCTCCAAGCTGTCGATGAGCTTCTTTTTCAGTACATTTCTGAATATGCCGTAAAATGGAATCATTAATTATAAGCTTCCATGCTGATAAAATGCTTCCTTTGAAATTTCTTTTTGCAAAAAAAGTTGGTCCAGCCTCCTCTGTCAAAACATTTCGCGCTGGACGACGACCAGGATGATCCAACGCTGATAAGTTTGCAGGAATCCAGAGTACTCCGCTAGGAGACACAATTTCAATCTCATTTTCTATTCCTGAACCGCTGCCACGATATCCACGACCTTTTCCTTTGCTCACATTTGTATTTTGATTTCGTAGAACAAATCCAGATACCGAATCTGAAATAATACCGGTGTCGGAATCGGATGATGAACCGCTTTCTTGACTAACGATATTGTAGTCACTGTCTTCACTCTCTGAGTCTGAATGTCGTCGTTCTTCTGCTGTTGATTCACAATCGGATTGTTCCTCAGGTATATTTCTAAGAACCTCCAGTTTTTCAGAAATACGAAGAGAACGCCTTTTAGACATTTCAAAATTCGAGGAAACTGTAATGTAGCTCTGATCAAAGGAAACTTAATGAAATCTTGGAAAAACAATGCGGGCGTTACAAAATAAGCTTTTTAGCTTTAGAGCTTTCACACTGAAGTTAGATGCGATTAAATGAACAAAAAGCTTCGCTAAAGCCGTGTACGCACGTCTGTGACACATTATCTTCACATTGCGGTCAAAAGACCGCAGTGGGCTTTCTAGGTAGGTACTAATTTGTCACACATATTTTCTGAGCCATCAGTATAAATATTAGGTGTAGTAAAAAGAAATCCATTATTTTTCCAATAGATGGCGTTATTTATCTGCATCTCGCGTTGTATAAGTCGGATCGTGTTCCGCTAGGGGGCATTAGAAAGATGACAGTTCCAACTAAAAAAACTTTTTTGACACTTTTTTCATTGATTGATTCAGTTTTGTTTGAGAGCCTGTCAAAGATGGACATCAGCAAAGAGAAAATTCGCTACATTTTACAGTTTTTCTTCGATAAGGGAGAAAACGCAAGCCAGGCGGCTGAAAATGTGAATAGCGTTTATGGACCTGATACTGTAACAGCCAATCATGCGCAATTTTGGTTTCGTCGATTCCGTTCCGGTAACTTCGATGTCAAGGATGCACCACGCACTGGAAGGCCAATTGTCGAAAATGTCGATAAAATCATGGAAATTATCGAGTCCGACCGTCATGTTAGCACTGTTTCGATTGCAAAAGAGCTAAAGATTGCACAAAAAACCGTTTGGAACCATTTGAATAAGGCTGGATACACAAAGAAGCTCGATGTATGGGTGCCACACGAGTTAACGCAAAAAAACCTCATAGACCGAATTTCCATCTGCGAATCGCTGCTGAACCGCAACAAAATCGACCCATTTCTGAAGCGGTTGGTGACTGGTGATGAAAAGTGGGTCACTTACGACAACGTCAAACGAAAACGGTCGTGGTCGAAACACGGTGAACCGGCGGAAACGGTGGCCAAGCCAGGATTGACGGCCAGGAAGGTTTTGCTGTGTGTTTGGTGGGATTGGCAGGGAATTATCTACTATGAGCTGCTCCCATACGGCAAAACTCTTAACTCGGAACTCTACTGTCAACAATTGGACCGTCTGAAGGAAGCAATCGCCCATAAGCGGCCAGCTTTGGCCAATAGGAGAGGAATTGTGTTCCATCAGGACAACGCCAGGCCACACACATCGATAGTGACTCGCCAGAAGCTCCGGGAGTTTGGTTGGGAGGTTCTTCTGCATCCACCTTATAGTCCGGACCTGGCACCAAGTGATTACCATCTGTTCCTGTCCATGGCGAACAATTTTGCTGGTGAAACATTCGCTTCAAGAGAGGCTTCTGAAATTCGACTGTCTCAATTTTTTGCTAATAGGAACGAGGGTTTCTATGAGAGAGGCATAATGAAATTACCTTTAAAATGGCAACAAGTTATCGAACCAAACGGCGCATATTTGACCTAAATCGGGTCATTCTAACTATCTTAAATAAAGCCCTCAATTTAATGCAAAAATAATGGATTTCTTTTTACTACACCTAATATATCAAAATAACGTAAATAAGGTTAAAATATTAAAAGTCACGAAAGGAAAATTGTTTAAATGCGATGGCTTTAAAAATACATGAAATAAAAAATCAGATTGCGGTCATTTGACTGCTTTGGCCTTTCTAGTGTTAAAGCTCCAAGGAAAAAAACCGAATAAGTGATTTGTTTGCGCAAAGCATTTAGGGCCAAGCTAATAGTGTTTGAAAATCAAATAAATAATAATGATTTTACACATTTCCCATGCCGTCACAAGCACAAAAAAGTATATACAGATCTTAAACATGAATTTCATAGGCAATTTTCAGATCTGGACGGGAATGCCATGGATATTCGACTTTTTCAAAATCCTTTTGACTTCAACGTTGGCGACGTTGTAAGTGAGCTACAATTGGGAATTATTGATCTTCAAAATAATAAACAAATGAAGTGTAATTTCAAAGAATGCAACTTGATAGATATTTACAAGCTTTTGGATGCAAAAGAATTTCCACATTTAAACCAATTGGCTGCAAAATATATATCTATGTTTGGCATTACTTATATATGTGAACAAACATTTTCAAGAATGAAATATTTAAAATCGAAATATCGGACAAATTTATCGGATGATCATTTGCAATCATTGCTTATAATTGGAGTTTCAAATGTCAATTCTGACTTTCAAGAAATACTTAAAGAAATGTTACAGTTTCATCATTCCCATTAAGAAATATATAAAAATTTCATATTTTATCGTGCTGTGTAGAAGTGGAATCACTTTATTTTTATTTTGTTATTGTTTTTTTGAAACCTGATAATTATAATATGTTATTTTGTACTAAACTGTTAAAAAACAAAATGTTATGATGCATTACTTATAAAAATATATTTTGATATATTCAAGTTGCCCGCCGTGAAAAGCTTGAAGCCCATACTGGCCCTCGAGATAAAAAGTTTGGAGACCCCTGTTCTAAACAAAATGATTTCCGCCATAAACATACTTAAGAAAAAATTCCAGTAATTACAAGGCAACCCACGAACGAGATGACAACCCAGAACGCGGCGTAAATTCAAGAAAATTATTTTTCATTACATATATTATTTAGTAGAAATAAAAAATTAAGACGATCGCACAATATTCGCGGCGACCACAGTCAATTGAAAATATCAGAGGCGTAAAAATACCATTTTTATAGTGGTCGACGCTTAAAAAATAATAATCTATAGTGAAATTGTGGGTTGATTTCTTTAAAAAAGAAAGTTTGTTATATTGTGAAGATACAGAGGTATATTTATGGTAAAAAATTCAATTGCAAATTTTTTTTCTTGGAAAGCTTATGAACCCCCATACATAAAAAATGCAACAACGGACATTAAGAAACCATATTTTGAGTTGCTTTGAGGTTCAAATAGTAGCACGAACGGCAACTTTACCTTTTTTTTTATCCTTAAATAGCGATTATTCTTTTATTCTTAATTTGAAAAAGCTTAGTAAGATTTAATTAGTTTTTTTTTTAATAAACGAATTTTGTCTGTTAATTTAATTTTTTTTTACTAACTTTTACAATATAAATTAACCTATAAAACTTACAAAAATAATTAATGCAGGTTTGGGTTCATAATCTCGAACAAGGAATAAGTGGGCCTGTTAATGTACACCTGTTCCTCGTAAGGCCCAAAAGGGTGTTTTTTTAAATCGCATTTTAGAAGCGTTTCCGATAATGTTTTTTGGTAGAATTTTTTGTTTTTGTATAGAAAATCTATCAAATAAAACAACAAAAAAACAATCGGGTTTGTATCATCAATACTTTGTACCCTGTAATGGCAAAGGTGTTAGGTGGACCTTACGTGGGGGACTTATAAAATTTAACTCATTTCAAAACACCTTGCTTTTTATAAATTTAACTCATTTCAATACTTGCATTATGCATTTGACTCAATATCTCACAATACTTACAAATACTTATGCTGATTCGAATTGTAAAACTGCACCACCGTTAGATTTATTGTATAAAAAGAAGCGCAAAGAGAGCATATGGGAGCTTCTTCTTAATAAAATCTTTGCCATCCCGCGTTAAAACTCAATCCAATCGCCTTATTATCTTCATTGCAACTATATTTTCTGTATTTAAAACTACCTATTGTTTTAAAAAATGTTTATTTCTCGCTTTTGATCTCCCCCGTTGTGGGATTTGAACCTCTGAACTCTCGAATTCTAGTCATATGCTCTCCCTGGACACGGTCCTTGCCAAATTGGAAAGACTGGATTTTCTGCGTTTATAAGTTTAAAGTTCGGGCGTGTTGCGGGCGCTATGTATGTTTTTTTTTTAATTCGGGCGTGTATTGGGCTCAATTTGGGCGCGTTTTTTGTTACATTTGTACTTGATTGTAGCGCATTTTTTACGAGCTTTTTTTTTTGAAAACTTCGGTCTTGGTTTGAGCGTGCTATGGGCGCGTATTGAAATTTTGACCTTCATTTGGGAGTGCTTTGGGTGCGTTTTGATTTTTTGGCATCATTGGGGCGTGCTTTGGACTTGAATTTTTTTACTACGAAAATAAACAAAGCTCCTTTGAGGAAAAGAGTATACTGCCAGGAGTTTTCCTTTTTGCACCTAAATAGCGAGTAGTGGTTTTTCCATTCCACCATAATGCTTAAATATACAGTTCAATACATGCAAAAGCAAATTAGAAGGCAGTACTTGTACTCCTTTTGGGAGTAAGCGAGCATAAGATTGAAGTATACAAGCATAGTTTCGGAAATAATATGACTTTGAAATCCATTTGTTATACGAAATTCAATTCAATTTTGCGTTTATTGACCTATAGCGCTCCAAGTTGTGCACCGGTTTTATAAATATGCATGAGAGATATCTTGTTTATTTATTTTCCTTTCCTATAAGACCAAGATTTTTACAAACGGTCGAAGGATAATGGGGCTCTGACCAAAAACAGACTTATACTATTGACAAAGATTCAAAAAAGCTTTGCTAGCAGATATTTTAAAAACGCGAGCTAATTTTCAAATTTTAGGCCAACACTTAGATTCAGTGAAACAAATACTACAAATAAAAATCGGTTTCAAGTCAAAGTCAAATTGGCTTTTGAGTAGTGTTATTGTATGGTGAATAATTTTGTCCCACCTTTTTTAATATATATATTTTATTCTTAGGTTGCTGGTCGTAAGGGATTTCCTCATGTTATTTACGCACGAATCTGGCGTTGGCCAGACCTACATAAAAACGAACTGAAACATGTGAAATACTGCGCATTCGCTTTCGACCTTAAATGCGATTCGGTGTGCGTAAATCCCTACCACTATGAGCGTGTTGTATCGCCAGGTATTGACTTGTCCGGCCTTAGTTTACAATCAGGACCAAATCGTCTAGTGAAAGATGAGTACTCTGCAGGCTCTATTAGTGGAAATATGGATATCGATGGCAATGATATTGGCACAATACAACATCATCCACCTCAAATTGTTGGATCAGGTGTATATGCGTATTCTCAACTACCAGGTACGCATAATATCTTTTTTTGTATTTCAAAGTGTGTTCTGCGATAACATATATAACATAGCTCAAAGTGTAAAAACACGGACCGAAGATAACATTTAACAGGTTGGCTGATAAGTCCCCGGTCTGACACATAGATGGCGTCGCTAGTATTAAATGCATATTATTTTTATATAGTGGCAACCTTCAAATGATTCGTGTCAAAATTTGACGTCTGTAAGTCAATTAGTTTGTGAGATAGAGCGTCTTATGTGAAGCAACTTTTGTTATTGTGAAAAAAATGGAAAAAAAGGAATTTCGTGTTTTGATAAAATACTGTTTTCTGAAGGGAAAAAATACAGTGGAAGCAAAAACTTGGCTTGATAATGAGTTTCCGGACTCTGCCCCAGGAAAATCAACAATAATTGATTGGTATGCAAAAATCAAGCGTGGTGAAATGAGCACGGGAGACGGTGAACGCAGTGGACGCCCGAAAGAGGTGGTTACCGACGAAAACATCAAAAAAATTCACAAAATGATTTTGAATGACCGTAAAATGAAGTTGATCGAGATAGCAGAGCCCTTAAAGATATCAAAGGAACGTGTTGGTCATATCATTCATCAATATTTGGATATGAAAATGCTCTGTGCAAAATGGGTGCCGCGCGAGCTAACATTTGACCAAAAACAACAACGTGTTGATGATTCTGAGCGGTGTTTGCAGCTGTTAACTCGCAATACACCCGAGTTTTTTCGTCGATATGTGACAATGGATGAAACATGGCTCTATCACTACACTCCTGAGTCCAATCGACAGTCGGCTGAGTGGACAGCGATCGGTGAACCGTCTCCGAAGCGTGGAAAGACTCAAAAGTCCGCTGGCAAAGTAATGGCTTCTGTTTTTTGGGATGGGCATGGAATAATTTTTATCGATTATCTTGAGAAGGGAAAAACCATCAACAGTGACTATTTTATGTCGTTATTGGAGCGTTTGAAGGTCGAAATCGCGGCAAAACGGCCCCATATGAAGAAGAAAAAAGTGTTGTTCCACCAAGACAACGCACCGTGCCACAAGTCATTGAGAACGATGGCAAAAATTCATAAATTAGGCTTCGAATTGCTTCCCCACCCACCGTATTCTCCAGATCTGGCCCCCAGCGACTTTTTCTTGTTCTCAGACCTCAAAAGGATGCTCGCAGGGAAAAAATTTGGCTGCAATGAAGAGGTGATCGCCGAAACTGAGGCCTATTTTGAGGCAAAACCGAAGGAGTACTACCAAAATGGTATCAAAAAATTGGAAGGTCGTTATAATCGTTGTATCGCTCTTGAAGCGAACTATGTTGAATAATAAAAACGAAAATGTGTTTTTCTTTTTTAAACCGGGGACTTATCAGCCAACCTGTTATCAAGTCATTTAATGAGGCAAAAAGGCAGATAGAAAGAAAAAGATTTTATCTATGTGATCCTTCGTGTGACCTCTTCTAGTTTAATCCAGGATGCCTATTATTTTTTATTTAATTTGCGTAAAAGGCAAAATAAAACTTTCATTTTCTGTTTTTTAATATTTCGGACAAACAAAAGTTAAATTCTACCCGATATTTTTGCCCGAAATGCGATGATTTCACATATGATCTCCAAATAATACATCGCAAAAATTACGAAGAAAAACATTACTATTTTGAAAAGACAATAATTAGATAAGCAAATAAATTAAACAGTTCTCATTGACCCTTGACTGTCTCCTAAGCCGGGGCGTTATTTTTGGTTTGTATTACACATCTGAAATCAACCTACTGCGTTAGAACGACATCATGCGTAGGTCAGATGACTTTTTAGCTTCGCTGAGAATCGGACGTTTTCGAGGCTTGTGGTAAATGTTTTGAAGTTATTGTAATTTGACGTTGAGGTGTATCCATAACGTTTCATATGCGCCTTGGCTCTCTATACATATTCTTTGAACATACCTAAAAAAAAATTAAACCCCCCATTATACACGACAAACGATTGCATTCTGTTATTTCATATTACGAGTTGAAGTTTACCGTATTGATCCGTACAATTTTTTAAAAATATTTACAGAAATAATTTTTGTTTTATATTTATCTCAAAAGTTCAATAAATACCTGAAGTCGAAAGCCCCATACAACAATATTAGTCAACTTTCAAAGCGTATTACGTGATAACCAATAACGCTATATCCGTTATTATTTCTGCATTGAATGCCGAATTTTAAGAAGTTTTACAAGAAACCAAACCAATTTCAAATATCCGTTGAAAAAAAAATTTAAAATCGGCTTACTTTTGACATAAAATACACCACTGTGCGCATGTTGAAGTATCTATAGATCGTTATAACGAAACTGCACAAAAATAAACTTTTTTGTTAAGATTTACTACTTATTGTTCCGAAAAAGGCTATTTTGCACTGCTTTAAAAATTGCAATAACAGCACTTAAACTGAATTGCAGAATATTTTTACTGACTCTTGACAATCGGCACCGAATCAATTCTCTTTTCAATGAATATGCACTGACTGGTTGCTATTGAAAGACTGATTTTATTTTCGTATTACATTGTTTTATAGAAATTTTAAGCTAATTTGGCACAATTAGAATTTGAAATTTATTGATTGAAAAATGCTAAACAATACTTAGATACATTTGACGTCAGTGTAATTTGTGCTTTACCCAAACAAAAACAAAAAAATTAAACATAATTCGAAACTTACGATCGAAATATTTAGTTGAATAACCGAAATTTAAAGGCATAAAGCTTCAAATATTTTTTGCGTTGCGTTATTGCTGGTTGATGGAGGAGCTTACATTACTTACATAAGTTTTGCTAATACAGCTTATTCCTTAAAAAGAAAATTTAAAGTTTCAAAAACTATTTGTCATTGTTGGTTAAATCAATTCAAATAAATTTTATTAACTGCTCTAACAAGATAGTCTTGGCAGTGGAGTTCTTAATTACATATGGACACGGCTAAAGTCAGTAATGTTACGTTCGTAGGCATATTTTTTGTTGATATCTCCACGAGAAAAAATTCTGTATTCAATTTCTGATTTCTATATAAAATAACTCCTAAAGACTGACATGGCATAAAAAAAAGTTTCCAAAATATGGTTTGATATCAAAGTTATAGGCAGTTTAAACCGTCAGTAACGTTACGAAATTTTCGAAGTGGGTTTCGAGATTACTAAACATTTTATCGAAAACACTGCACAACAAAATCGAACTTTTTGCGTGCCTTTGACTTGAAACCAATTTTTTTTTGTAGTATTTGTTTCGCTGAATCTCAATATATGCGTAAAATTTGAAAGTTAGCTCGCGTTTTTTAAATATCCGCTAAGAAAGGTTTTGCGAATTTTTGTCAATATTTTTTAGTCGTAGCCCCATTATCGTTCGACCGTTTCAAAAAAACTTTAATTTATATGAAAGAAGAGTAAAAATACAACATATTCTTCATACATTTGGATGAAATCGGTTCAACAGTTTAGGCGCTATAGGTCGATAAAGGCGAGAATTTTATGAAATTTTTAACAATTTTGTACAAAAACTTGATTTCAAACCCATATAATTTCCGAAAAAGGTCCGGTATTTAAGTTCAGGCTATGTTACGTAAAAGAGTGGATTTCTAAGAGCATTTCAAGACCAAGAACAAAAAAATCCGATGAATGGTTCATATTTTAATTGGGTTTTTAGAAAAAATGAGACGACTTTTCTTACGCCGGAAAATATGCCACAATTTTTTTATTTCTGTCTTTAAGTTATATTAATATATAAAAAAAAGATGTGGCATATTTTCCGGCGTAAGAAAAGTCGTCTCATTTTTTCTAAAAACCCAATTAAAATATGAACCATTCATCGGATTTTTTTGTTCTTGGTCTTGAAATGCTCTTAGAAATCCACTCTTTTACGTAACATAGCCTGAACTTAAATACCGGACCTTTTTCGGAAATTATATGGGTTTGAAATCAAGTTTTTGTACAAAATTGTTAAAAATTTCATAAAATTCTCGCCTTTATCGACCTATAGCGCCTAAACTGTTGAACCGATTTCATCCAAATGTATGAAGAATATGTTGTATTGTTACTCTTCTTTCATATAAATTAAAAATTTTTTGAAACGGTCGAACGATAATGGGGCTACGACTAAAAAATATTGACAAAAATTCGCAAAACCTTTCTTAGCGGATATTTAAAAAACGCGAGCTAACTTTCAAATTTTACGCATATATTGAGATTCAGCGAAACAAATACTACAAAAAAAAATTGGTTTCAAGTCAAAGGCAATTTCATTGTTGAGCAGTGAAATTAGCAAATTTGGTAATTTTTCATTTAGTTCTCTCTCAATAAATAGAAGATGAAGTATTAAAGATGATAAAAAATATATTGGTTATACAGATAATGTGCATTTAGTCAAGGACGTGAAACTTATGTCAGTAACGTTACTCCTATGAATTCTTAAACCGAATTGTGTCTTGAGATAAAAAAAAATGCCCAATTTGTATCGCAACAGTAAAAACTATAAAAAATCGCTATATTTTGGAATAGTGAGAAAAAAATTAGATACATGGTTCTCTAATACCATGGTCTATATGTATCTAAATATCTTGTTTTAGTAGTGGTCCAGTCAAATTAACACAAAAGCTAAGGGTGAGTTTTCATTAATTCCCATAAAGCTGAAATTTGGTAGGCATCTTTAGAATGCTCTTCTTAGTGAATTGTGAAAAGTCCCCATCAATCCCCCTTGGGAAAAATTTTTTATTCAAGGTGTTGTGATTTTACGCAAGTAATATGTTCCCTGTGAACATAATGCCTAAAATCTTTTGTAAAATAAAAAGACACAAGGTTTACTCGTTATAATGTGTTTAGTTTAATCCTTATTTACTCCACAATATCGCTTATGCTAGCTCTAGACAACCCTATTTCCCTAAACTACAAGTCCACGCTCTAGTCGCTGTTGCCACTGGTGAGTACATACGATTCGAGCTGAGACTGTCCCAAACTTGTCTTCCGCAAAGAGTGAGTCTTTCCATCTCAATCTTCGGTTCATATAAAAAGAAAATGCTGATGCCGCATTGTTCATTTCCCAATTGCTGCGAGTTGAATTTTTCCGAAACTGCTGCATGAGTTCAACGTTGACTGCATTATCGATTTCCCGATCGATGCCTGTCGCAATAGTTGGACGTTGACCTGCGCTTGATTTGATTTGATTTAGCTCACTTGAATTTTGGGCCCAAGAGATGTCGTAATCGCTGCATTAGCCCTCTCGGGAGGTCAAAAAAGTTAGCGCTATGAATTAAGGTGCTCTGATCGATTTTATGATTAACTTTAGGTGCTAATTAAAGGCTTTTCGAATTTATGAGAAAAAATTTGGTGCTAGCCTAGTTTAGGGAAAAAACACTTAACGCTAGCTTCAATACCATTTCATCAAGTACGGGTTTTATCAACTTCAGACCTATTTTAAAGTTAAGTGCTCCAAAAGTGCTCGTGAAATCAAAGGTTTTAATTCGATTCATAATAACTTTCTTAACAACAAATGCCAATTTAATTTTGCGACATAAAGTTTCAAGCTACGCACACATTCACCGGTCGCTCGCTGCGCTTCACAGCAAAGCAGTGACGATATTGTTGGTATGTGGTACCTTTTAGGGTACCTACAATTTAACTGCAAAAAGTACACAGCGTAGCAGTGATGAAATTTTTAGTACATTGTATCTTTTTAGGAACAATTCAACTGTGGTACCAGTGCTGCCGCTGCCTGACGAATTTTTCTACCTAATTTGGCTTGCAAATCTAACAAAATTCTACCAAGAATTGTAGAATGCATAATGATACCAACTACTCTTATTTAATCAGTAATATTGCTGATTTTTGGATGGTAAAATGCTTGTTTGATTTCAAAACTATTCTTTGTTCTATCGTTAGTACTGAATACTGTTTATCTCTTATACATAATTGATTTTGTAGCTTGACCGGATTGGAATATCCAGAAACGCAACATTTTTTTCGCCCCTAATATCGGAATTCATTTCGCGCGACGTTTTTGATTGGTCGCAAATTTAGAAATATCTTTCGCATTGTTCTTACGTACGAAACGTGCTGATTTATGACACATTTTTTTGCTGTTTTTTTGCACATATTTACGTAATCCAGATCTCCCACCGTAAAAGGGTGGTACCATTAGGTATGCAGCAAATGGTTTGTTGTGTTTTTTTTTTTATTAATTACTCAATTTAGAATATATTTAAGCTCGCAAATTATTTTTATGTAAATACATTTTCATTGGATTATTTTTGATCTTGTTCCATAACTCTCTAAACTTCCAAGACCCATTTCTTTATACTAATGCCTTATAAGAACTTAATATACTACCCTGGTAAATATGATCACTACCGGACAAATTTTTCTCTGGCTACGACCCTGTCCTTGAAGCAGCTTTCTTTTACACCATTTTTCATATTGCTGAATTCCTCCTAAAACGAATTGTTTGCATTTTCGAAGAAATGATAAAAATCTACCTAAACGGTTGTGTGGTACACAGGCCGCGCTGCAACTTGTTATTTTCCGTACCCGCGAACCGATAGAAAAACTACCAACACAGAGTTTTGCCGTTTTACATAAAGCGGCTGAATTCGAATAATTCATTAAATATAAGTTTGCAATTCAAATTACATATAAGCTGCCCTATGCTTTTTAAGGGGTTTTTTCAGGCAGAGGGCAAAATAAATGTTATATATTTTAGAAGAATCGAAAACGCCATTATATAAAGACAGCTGCGGGCCTTAAAAAAGAGTGAATTTCATATTTAAAATATAAAGTTGCATAAAATCCGAGGTCTACTGATCATTGTTGAGGCTAAATCATTGGTGACATAACAGAACATTTAATAACATAACACCATCTTACTCATACAGGTACATTGTGTACGAAATCAGTTAGTGAAAACATAAGGTGACATAAGAAAAATCTATTGAAAATAAATTCATATGTAATTTTTTGTTCTGTTATGTCACCACTGATTGAGCCTTTAGCCTTGAAAAGATACAAATTGTTCGAAAAAAAATTGATTTATATTTTTTTCAAATAGGTGATGCGTTTACCAACAAAACAAGATGCTGATAAAAAAAATCAATTAAGAAACGGTATCGATATCTACAATATTTCGTTATGTTTTCATAGAAGACAAGAAACAACGAATTGCACAATGTTGCTAGATCAAAGGTAACGAAGCATATTTTTAATGTGCATTTTACACGAAACCATTTCAAAACAAATGTTAATAAATCCTTTTTTTTTACTTAGCACTGCATACACTTAAAATGTCATACCACTCGAAATTTGGCATTTTTCGGACACCATATTTCATTTTTTATAACCCCGCAAAGTATTGTTTGCTTAAAAGTTAAAGTAATTCTTGATAAAACGCTTAATGAACTGTGACACAATTTGCACTTTTTTACTTACGTCACTTTTGAAGGACATGAGCGATCTTTATAATAGTTGTAATATAATGAAAGGTGGTAATCGAATCTACAGAGATAAGAAGCAAGTAAATTTTCTATACAAAAAACATGTAAAAACAACCAAAAATTACTTTGATGTGGTTTTATTACTTCCAAAATATATCCCATTAATCAGATGTCGCGTATGTATATAAAACACATGCGAAAAAACCCAAAAGTTACTTAGAAGTAATTTTGCCACTTTGGCATGTAGGGCTCTGTGCTGTTAATAAGCAACTTAATTTCCTATACCAAACGCATGTTTAAAAATGAAGAATTACTTTGGCCTACTTTTGCTACTTGACCGCATATGGTAATAAGAAGTAATCCTATTTACAGGGTTCCATTTTAGCTTTGTAGGACGAAGTCATTTTACTTCACGATATTAAGAATATGGTCATTTTTTGATAGAAGTAAGTCGAAAACATCTGTTAAATAGATATGGCGCTGTTGTTGTACTTTTAAAATGCTTTTTTTGCAACACTTGTTTACACAAAGCTCGAACAGCTGATGAGATGTACTTACGTCAAGATATTGAGCTCTCTACTTACTTCGCTTATACTCGAATGGCAAGTAAACGACCCATACAGGGTTCCATTTTATCTCTATTTACTTCAGCATTTTAACTGACACGGCTTTTATTTCCGTGAAGTAATCAGAGTTCGAAGAAGAGGAAATCTGAAAAACGACGACTGAATATCAAATTCACTCTTTTTTAAGGCCACAGCTATCTTAATATAATGGCGTTTTCGATTCTTCAAAAATATAATATATAACATTTATTTTGCTCTCTGCCTGAAATAACCCCTAAAAAAGCATAGGGCAGCTTATATGTAATTTTAATTGCAAACTAATATTTAATGAATTATTCGAATTCAGCCGCTTTATGTAAAACGGCAAAACTCTGTGTTGGTAGTGTTTTCTATCGGTTCGCGGGTACGGAAAATACAATGTTGCAGCGCTGCCTGTGCACCACACAGCTATTTAGGTAAATTTTTATAATATCAAAATCAATTATGTAAAAGGGATCAACATTATTCAGTACTAACGATAGAACAAAGAATAGTACTGAAATCAAACAAGCATTTTACCATCCAAAAATCAGCAATATTACTGATTAAATAAGAGTAGATGGTATCATTATGCATTCTACAATTCTTGGTAGAATTTTGTTAGATTTTGCAAGCCAAATTAGGTAGAAAAATTCGTCGGGCAGCGGCAGCACTGGTACCACAGTTGAATTGTTCCTAAAAAGGTACAATGTACCAAAAATGTCATCTCTGCTACGCTGTGCACCTGTCGCATTTAAATTGAAGGTACCTTCAAAGGTACCTCATACAAAAAATATCGTCACTGCTATGCTGTGAAGCGCAGCGAGCGACCGGTGAATGTGTGCGTAGCTTGAAACTTTATGTCGCAAAATTAAATTTGCAATTGTTGTTTAGAAAGTTATTATGAATGGAATTAAAACCTTTGATTTCACGAGCACTTTTGGAGCACTTAACTTTGATATAGGCATAGAATAAGTAATAATATAGAAGGAGCGTCTCATACAAAGCGAAAATTGTATGGCGGGTTCCTCGCGTCGAGCCCGCTCTCATTGTTTCGACTCTTAATGCCCACAGCAGAACCCGCTCATATTTGCATGGTATGAGCGAAAATAATCTATATTTTGACTTTAAAGTCCTATAACTTTTGATACACTGCTCCGATTTTCATAAAATAAAAACTATAAGAAAATTTGAAAAATTTGGAAAATATTATACGCTTACTCTATATAGCTATCTACAAAAGGAAAAAAGTTCGTAACTGACAGAAAATTTCAAGTCTTCATAAACCTACTATTTCCATTAATTCTCTTCACATTCATAGCTATAAGCAGAGTATGTGTGTACTCGGTGACACCCCAGCCGGAAATGTCCCGGTGAAACAATCAATGATTTCAGCAGGACACAGAGCCGCGACTCCTCCCGATTATACACCAACTTTCTAATGAAATTAACACACAAACGGCATTGGCAGTCATATGAGCATATATCACGAGTTGGTCATCGAAAGTGGTGTAGATCTACTCCGTCGTATCGATACCTCTATCGATGACAGTGCCATTGGATTTGCGATGGCAATGCCATTGCAATTGAGAAGTACTCAAATTTTCCCCTTCATATCCTTGGTGGAAAAAATAATTAATTGGTCATTTATGAGAAAAATTCCGGCTGGGTGCTTACAGCTATGAATGTGAAGAGAAATAATAGAAATTGTAGGTTTATGAAGACTTGAAATTTTCTGTCAGTTACGAACTTTTTTCCTTTTGTAGATAGCTATATAGAGTAAGCGTATAAGATTTTCCAAATTATTCAAATTTTCTTATAGTTTTTATTTTATGAAAATCGGAGCGGTGTATCAAAAGTTATAGGACTTTAAAGTCAAAATATAGATTATTTTCGCTCATACCATGCAAATATGTTATGAGCGGGTTCTGCTGTGAGCATCAATAGAATTAAGAATGAGAGAGAATTTCGTTTCTTCCACCTCTTCCTTACCGCCCGCGCCTATAATGCGCAACGAAGCAATCGTTCAGACGCTCCTTCTATATTATTACTTATTCTATGATATAGGTCTGAACTTGATAAAACCCGTACTTGATGAAATGGTATTAAAGCTAGCGTTAAGTGTTTTTTCCCTAAACTAGGCTAGCACCAAATTCTTTTCTCATAAATTCTAAAAGCCTTTAATAAGCACCTAAAGTTAACCATAAAATCGATCAGAGCACCTAAATTTATAACGCTAACTTTTTTGACCTCCTCTCGGGCCATGTGTCGGCTGAATTCCCTTGCATTCGAAAATTCGCTTATCATGTATTACTGTTTGCCGTTCTTGTCGCGTGCCAACTTTGATCATATTTCAATAAACGTATTTAAGTTCGGTTTGATTGTTATTGATGTTGTTTCATTTAGGCTTATTGAGTGCCCATGCCCGCTGGATCGTTTAGCGCTAAAGTTGTTTTTGTTGTATTTGGTTCTTTGAAATATTGCTGTGCTTATACTGGTGACCATCATGCATAATAATTGAATGCTCGTGAGTCGACTGTTGAATCCTAACAAAGCACATTAGGTCAAATGACCACTTTTTCTGTGCGAAATTAATAACACCCAAAGTATCGTGTTGTTTCCAGCCAAAATACAGTTGAACTTCGATTAACCGTGATGCTCGGGACCGGGCTAATCACGGATAATCGAAAATCACGGTTGAAAGAGGTAAAATTTTACATGTATAAATTTTATTATTTTTATTTATTTTTGACAAAAACATGTAAATCTGCGTCTATAAACAACTTATCATATCTCTAGGAATACAAACATTTATTTTAATATGAGAGATGTGAGTGTATTATACGAAAAAAACAAACAAGCAGTCATATGGACATGTGCATCACGGATAATAGAGGTAAATCACGGTTAATAGAGGTAAATATCAACCACTCAGCATCACGGTTAATAGATAATCACGGTTAATAGAAGCACGGTTAATCGAAGTTCAACTGTAATAGTAAATGTAAAATAAAGTGCAATTTTAATAAATTGAAGAAAAAATTAACCCTTCTAAGACCGTTAACCCTTCTAAGGCAATCAAATGACTACTTTTTCTGTGCGAAATTAATAACACCTTACATATCGCGTTATTTGAAGCCAAAATTATAGTAGAGGTAAAAGAAAGTATACTTTTAATAAATTTATCAAAGAATTAACCTTTAATCCTTATCAAGAAATTTTTTTTTTTTTAGAAAAATGTTTTTTATTCTTCCTTTGAATTACCATTTATGTGTAATTCATTTTCTAAACATAAAATGTTTAATAAGTGCATGCTTTGCTTTTTGCGAACATTCATTCAGCCAAACTTCAAACAACTCGCCTTTTGTTATAGCGGCGCAATCTATAAAAAACGGGTTTTCTTGAAAACGGCTAAAAACGGCACTCTAAAGTAAAAAGAAATGAACTCATTAAATCTCAGTTTATTCATTTCTTTTTACTTTTCATTGGCCGAATGTACACAAAATTTTAAAAGCTTAAATGAAATCACAATTTCAATAAAATCAAAAATTTTTGAGATTATACAAAAAAGCCAGCTATTTCAGCAAAAAAACGATAAAAAGTCACTCCTATTGTAACTGGGACATAAGTACTCACTTTTATTTTTGTCCTCCATTTCGAATTTCCCTAAAATTGTTTTCACTGGGTCCAAAAAAAGCAATTAAAAATGATGAAAAAATTAGCTGCCAACAGAGTCTTTCAATAACGTTTTGAAAGTTCAACTTTCATTGATTGCTGTCAAATGGCGTTTGTTTTTTTACAAAAACAAAGTGACGTTTCTGTTAATTTGGAGTATTCCCTACATAATGGCATCAATAAAATATGTAAAATCGCGTGTACGAAATTTGACATTCGCACAGCTAAACTGGTCATTTGACCTAATGTGCAAAGGTGCCAAAAATCAGTGTTAAATTACACTGCTTAACAAATTTGGAATTTATAAAAAGCAACTGAATATTTGTGCAATTTTCCTGTAGATCTCGGCCTCCTAAGCAAGAAAAAAAATTTTTTAAATTTTTTTATGGAAGAGTTTTTGAGAAAAAATTTTTTGAAATTTTTTTCAGTGCATTTCGTAGGTGCACTTGCTATTTCAAGCATATCTCGGGCCCCGATCTACCGATTTTAATAAATATATTTTCCAAATATAGATAATTAAGCTCCCTACAACTTTTAGAAACAAAGTTTTTGATTTGCATGAGTAGTTTTAGTGCTAGAGGTGCAATTATACAAGAAAATTGTGTTTTTTTCAAAAAAATCAGGGTAAATTTTTCATATAAAAATTTGTAAAAAATAGAAATCGAAGTGGAAAACCCATTTTCAAATTTTTTGCGTATAGCTAAGTATTTCTTCTAAAAAATAAGCCCCGTTTGGCTAAAAGCGGTGAAAAATTTACGGAGCTATGATTTTTTTGCCAAAACACTAAAAAATCGATATTTCACAATTTTTGCTTTGTTCACAAAACTTGTTCATATGAGCCGAAATTATTTTATGAAGGTGCAATTGAGTAAATTTTCACATATATAAATGCATAAATGCTGCCCCTTTATTGATTAAAAATGAATGTCGTTTTGCCCTGCCTTTTAGAATATTGTGGTGGATTTGTTTACCTGCCGGTCTCAATGACCTGTACCAGATAAAAAAGGGTGCAGTGCTTTCCCTTAGTGGAAAAAAATATAAGGTATCATGAATACGTTTTGTGCGTTAACGTCAGTTTTTATACTAAACGTGTTTCTTTACTTTCAATTTTGCCTAATGAATTGAGCGTAGTATAAAATACCTGAGGTTTTGCATACTTTACATACATACTTACATACAGTATAGAAAATTTATGGCAATATATAAAAGGGTAACACTTATGCGTTTAGATTAGTAGTCTTGAACTAAATTTTGAACAACGTACATCAATTGAAAATAAAACAAATTTTAAAATATAAAAAAATGAGTAAAAGAACTCGTGTATTCATGTGCAAAAACAATCCGGACGATTTTTGCAATATTTGTGGATTATATATGTTAAAAAATAAAGGATTAGCGTTTACTGAAGCACTGCAAAAGCACTATTTCTATTACTTCGGTGTTTTGCCAACTCTCAATGAGCCGTGGACGCCTAAAAGAATATGTGACCTATGTCATAGAAAGTTATCAAAATGGGCTTCTGGAGAACGGTAAGAATTAAAATTTAATACGCTATAAAAAAAACTAACTATTTGCATTCTAGCTGTTACATGGATTTTGACACGGCAATGGAATGGAGTGAGCCCTTTTGTCACTCGGTGGACTGCTATTTTTGCCTTAGTGCAAGAAGTGGATTTGGGAAACATTTAAAATGGGAATACGCGAAAGTTGATTCGGTGAAATTTCCTCTACCTCATTCAAGTGATGTGCCTTATCCAGAATGCCCTGGCTCAGCACCCAAAATAGAAGGATCATCAGAGGAAATGCTGGGGTCTAGTGGAAGTCAGTTTGAAACAAGTTTAACGCAACGAATACTCTCACAGGCCGAATTAAATGACTGGATTCGTGATTTTGGTTTTTCAAAGGGTAAAGCTGAACTTTTTGCATCTAGAATGAAAGAACGCGGATTTGTGGCTCCTGATGTCAAAACAAGCATTTACAGAAATCGGCACTTGCAATACGGAAAATTTTACGCAAAAGTAGACGATATCTGTTTCTGCAGCAATATTTTAGGCCTATTCGAAGAGCTCAATGAAGTCTACAATCCCGGAGAGTGGCGTTTATTTATCGATAGCAACAAAGAGAGCTTAAAAGCTGTCCTCCTACACAATGGCAACCAAAAACCGTCTCTTCCTGTCGCATATGCATCGCATTCTAAAGAAACCTACGAAACAATGAAAACGCTTTTGGATCATATTGAATATGACAAGCATAGATGGAAAATATGCGAGAGATCAAGGTAGTGGCAATTCTGTGCGGGCTTCAAGGAGGATATACAAAATATTGTTGTTTTTTGTGCAAGTGGGATAGTCGCGCTGACCACTTACACTATTTTAAAAAAGATTGGCCTTTGCGAACCAACATTATAGTTGGTGCAGACAATATTCAACGCACTGCTCTCGTTGATAAAAATAATATTATATTACCGCCACTGCATATAAATTTAGGACTTGCTAAGAACTTTATAAAAAAATTGGCAAAAGATGGAACACAGGAAGCTTTTGCCCGCTTAAAGGCGATCTTTTCCTACCTTTCACACGCAAAACTCAAGGAAGGAGTTCTAAATGGTCCAGAAATACGTAAACTTTTGCAAGACGACGAGTTCTCAAGCCTTTTGTCCCCAGTCGAAGCAGCAGCGTGGAGCTCATTCAAACTTGTTATACACAATTTTTTGGGCAACCACAAAAGTCCAGATTACAAGCAAATAGTAAATAACCTACTAAAGAATTATAAGAAAGCCGAAGTACACATGTCGTTGAAGATCCACTTTCTCGATTCGCACTTGGATTTTTTCCCTGAAAACTTAGGAGACGTAAGCGATGAGCATGGCGAACGTTTTCATCAGCAATTAAAGGATATTGAAAATCGCTATAGCGGCCTTTTCGACACGGCAATGATGGGTGATTACGTGTGGTCCCTTGTGCGTGAAAATGATGGTAGTAAATATAAAAGACAAAGCGGAAGCAAGAACTTTTTTCAAATTGTATAAAAATAATTTTGGAAATAAATTTTTATTTCTTTAACACTTTTGCATTAGAGCTTATTTCACAAATGTTTTACAGGAGTTGTACCAATTTGGTAGTTCATGTTGTCTTAAAGTGGGCTGCATCACAGCGGCCCCGGTGTATGTATGTAAGTATGTAAGTATGTATGTAAAGTATGCAAAACCTCAGGTATTTTATACTACGCTCAATTCATTAGGCAAAATTGAAAGTAAAGAAACACGTTTAGTATAAAAACTGACGTTAACGCACAAAACGTATTCATGATACCTTATATTTTTTTCCACTAAGGGAAAGCACTGCACCCTTTTTTATCTGGTACAGGTCATTGAGACCGGCAGGTAAACAAATCCACCACAATATTCTAAAAGGCAGGGCAAAACGACATTCATTTTTAATCAATAAAAAGGCAGCATTTATGCATTTATATATGTGAAAATTTACTCAATTGCACCTTCATAAAATAATTTCGGCTCATATGAACAAGTTTTGTGAACAAAGCAAAAATTGTGAAATATCGATTTTTTAGTGTTTTGGCAAAAAAATCATAGCTCCGTAAATTTTTCACCGCTTTTAGCCAAACGGGGCTTATTTTTTAGAAGAAATACTTAGCTATACGCAAAAAATTTGAAAATGGGTTTTCCACTTCGATTTCTATTTTTTACAAATTTTTATATGAAAAATTTACCCTGATTTTTTTGAAAAAAAACACAATTTTCTTGTATAATTGCACCTCTAGCACTAAAACTACTCATGCAAATCAAAAACTTTGTTTCTAAAAGTTGTAGGGAGCTTAATTATCTATATTTGGAAAATATATTTATTAAAATCGGTAGATCGGGGCCCGAGATATGCTTGAAATAGCAAGTGCACCTACGAAATGCACTGAAAAAAATTTCAAAAAATTTTTTCTCAAAAACTCTTCCATAAAAAAATTAAAAAAATTTTTTTTCTTGCTTAGGAGGCCGAGATCTACAGGAAAATTGTACAAATATTCAGTTGCTTTTTTTTTGTTTGACAGTGTTATTTTCAAGTAAACGGTAAGTTTTGCAACAAAAATAGGTAGAGCATAACTGTAGTGCATAAAATTCTGTACAAAAAAGGTCTAAACATTTTCATAACTCTTGCCATTTCCGAGATACAGCGGTTCAAAGAATGGAAAAACATATTTTTCCTAATATAAAAATAAGGGTTGAATTTTAGGAGTTCAAAAGTACATTAACGTGCATATTACGAAAAAAAATTAGCACAAGGGGGATTGATTAGGACTTTTCTTACTGGATTAGTACCCAAAGCGTTGTGAATTCCAGTAAATTCATAATCGGTAACTTCATCAACTAATATATTTGATTGCGTGAGATTGAATGCTTCAACAAACCCATATGCACTGTTCACAATGCAGTCACGTTCTTTTATATGATTCCGTCATTCTCGATTGCTTGCTCGATTTTACATCTCTTTGCGGGAATCCAGAACTATTACTCAGCGACAATGAACACAGTTCACCAGTAACAACTTTGTCGAAATCCCTGAATAGCTCACAAAGGCACTGAACGATCCACAATCAAATGGACAAGCGGAAAAATTTGTGGATACGCTAATGCGCGCTTTGAAAAAGCTTAAAAATTCTGGCACTTCCAAGCACAATCTACAAATATTCTTGCAATGCTACTGAAACACACCAAATCGAAATACAACACAGGGTATAGCGCCAGCTGAATGTTTCGTGGGGAGAAAACTAAGGAAACGCCTTGGTTTACTTAAAGAAACACACACTTCAGAGAATCTATAACGTAATGTGGAAAATTGTAGTGTTTTTTTATTTTATAACGTTTTATTATTTATTAGATCACTCCTTTATATGCCATTCATACGAGCATCGAAATCCCGAGATTTCGGCACTTGGATTTCGTGAAATCCATATCGAAATCCAAGCGTTCACACGACAATATCGCCATTGAGAGGATTTGGTTCGACAGTCATTCATCTGTATGTAGTGCTGCCAATTGTAGGGAAATTTCCTTAAAAATGTTTAGGGATTTTTTAAACAAAAACTGACTTATAGGGACAAAAGTACAGATTTCTTAAAATCGGCAAATGTACGGAATTTGTGATGTATTCCAAAATATTTAATAAATTTTGTATAAATTTGGTTGTCATAAAATTAAAAAGACAAAATAAAAACTATGCCAACCTGTGTTTATGTGAAAAAGTTCGGTCAAAGCTATCGTTAAACGTCGATAGTCTACAAATTTGAAAATTGAATTAGTATTTGTATAGGCTTTTTTGAATAAATTGAAAACTGTTTTATTTACCGCTACAAGATAAGGCCTATTCAAATTTTTAATGAAATCATTTTTACTTGAACCACAACAAAAAAACTTAATTTTTGAAAGAAACTATTTATTTTTGAAAAAAACCAAATTTGAAATGACTAGTACGATTTGGAGTTCCAGACTGTTGTGGTTGAAACCTCACTCATAAAATAAAACACAAGTTTTTTTTTTATGAGGAAAAGCCAACGGCATAAAAACCTCTATCCTTTTTATTTTATATTGTTTTTCTTTTTCTCTCTCAATAATAAAAATCTCGAATAATTTTCTTTTTAATTTTTCTTTTTTCAAAAGAAAAATCCCCGCTCACTCGATTTCCAAATCGATTCCTGTTTCATCCGAAACACAGACTACCCTAAAAGATTCTCAAAAATATTAGCCTACCATATTCATGGCTACTCATACATTTTTGTATGCAAGAGGCATATTATTTTAAAAAAAATTTAACGATATTTGTGGTAGGGAAAAACGTAAAGAATTGTGGGGATTTTTTTTTAGTTTCTAGGGAATTCTTTGTTTGCGTGTGGCAGCATTGCCTGTTTGTTAACTTTGGTTTTTTCAAAATTTGGCAGTAGTGTTGCAGCATATCGAAAAACACAGAGTTGCATTCAGTTTGTTCCGGATTTCTCTTGGGATTTCGTTGAAATCCAATTTCTGAGCGGATTTCGTTTGACATTCATTTGTATGGGAAATCCGCTAGATTTCGACTGTATATAGGCTGAAATTCTCAAAAGTGCCGAAATCCCGGGATTTCGATGCCGTCTGAATGCCATATTAGGATAAGAGTCTAGCAATAAATTTTTAAATATAACACCTAATTTGATAAAAATACGAATCATAAAGCATTTTCTTAATTGAAAAGTTTATGACTTTGTAATTAGTTCAATGCGGTCCCAGGATACCGAAAGCTAGGCTTTGCTAATGTGTGAAGAAATGACAAGAAGACATAATATATTGAGAGTGCTGTTTGCGGAAACGACAATTTTAAGCAGCGAGGGTGTGCATGGACTGCAAAGGTGCATAGAGTGCACCCACCGACTTCACGATCAGCTAGGAAAGCTGAATTTATGGATGTGCGTGGATTATAAGGGTGCATGGAGTGCACCCACCGAGTTGACGATCAGATAGGAGAGCTGAGTTGATGGATGTGCGCGGATTGCAAGGGTGCATAGGGTGCACCCACCGAGTTGACGATCAGCTGGGAAAGCTGAGTTGATGGATCTGCATGGAATGCACCTGCTGTTGTAGAACGATTTATAATTGCTGGTCGGTTATTTCTTTTCAATCTCGAAGAGTACGATGTGTTCAATAATCCACGGGCAAGTGGATTTACATGTCTGCGCAATTTATTGAGGTATTTCTCTTTGATATTGGTAAACTATTTTTTAAACAGTTCTACGTTGAGCTCTTTATAAATCCGTTCATTCCAGACAAACCAAGGAGCTCCTGTTATAGTCTCTAGGATTTTGGACTGTGCTCTTTGCAGGATTTCTTTATTAGAAGAGCGGGCATTTCCATACAATTGTTAACCATACGTCAATATTAATTTTATAACTTAGTTATAGAAGGATTTTCTACTCAAGCTTTAGAGGAGAGCGGCTTTTTATTAACCAGTGCAAGCTATTGGCTTTAAGCTTCATTTGGGTTCTCTTGGCTTCACTATGCTTACGCCATGTCGGCCTTTTGGTTAAATCAATACCGAGATATGTGAATACCTCACATTGTGGGAGGCGTTCGTTATTAAGGAAAATGTGCGGAGAAACTTTTCTTTTGAGCGTGAAATTAATATGTTGACTTTTAAGCTCATTTTTTTTGATTCGATATTTAGATAACCTTTGGATTTCGCTCAATTGATCTTGGAGCTGAGAAGTTGCGACACTTATGTCCTTGTGAAGACTAAGTACCGCTTTGTCATCAGCAAATGTTGAGATCAATATTCTATCGTTAATTGGAATATATTGTGTGTACACAAGGTAAAGAGAAGGCCGAACAACACTCACTTTGGGGACTCCCGCGTTTATTTCAAAGCTTTTTGTAATCAATGAGTGATGTCTTATTTGAAACGTTTTAAGTATGACTCAAATATCGCGTGAAAATTAAAGGGAAGTAATCTTCTGATTTTGTATAACAGTCCGTCATGCCAAACTTTGTCAAACGCTTGTTGCACATTTAGGAATACTGCAGAGCAGTACTCCCGATTTTTATAGCCAAGTCTTATTTCATTTGTAATCGGATTTACTTGTTCAATAGTACCATGTTGTTTTCTTAACCCGCATTGATGTGGAGAGATAATATTCTGCTCTTGAAGATAAGGAGTTCATTAAGCTTGACAAGGCAGGATACTAATTGGTCTATAAGAGCATGTTTCCGTAGGATCTTTTCCTGGCTTTGGCACCATTTTAACAACCGACCGTTTCCAATCTTTTCGGAAGTAGCTGAGTTAAATAATTGCAATTAATAAGACTGTTAAAAACTGTACTGATACGAATGGTATATATTTTAACATATTTAGGGTGACAAGATCATGCCGCGGGGCTTGTTTGCAGACAAGTTAAGGTTTTATGATTCCGGAAATTTATTTTTAACTGATTTGTATGGAAATTCTACGTGTGTTTTCGGACAGAGATGGGAGAATATGGTCAACATCGCTTCAGAGTTCTCTTCATGTGAGCGTGCCCATCCACTATTGAGACACCGAACGGGTGTTTTTCTTTGCACTTGAGTCTTCATAGAGCGGCTTGCCAACCACAAGGAACAACGATTTGAGCGTATGGGCGTAAGGTTCTCGACAAATTTGCGGATTTTAGATTCTTTCTCCCTATTCAAAGTTACCCTTAGATTTTTTTTACATTCTCTTCGCTTGTTTTTCACCAACGGAGAACGGGACCGTTGCCATTCGCGCCTAAATATTCGTTTTTCGGCGACGAGATTTTCAATTCGCCTATTAGGGAAAATTTTGTTTGTTCTATATTTAGTATGAGAAGTCGAGTTTTGCGCTGCTGATGCCAAATAAGAGTTAAAAACAGTTACGGCCATTACTTTGCCAGCGGACTTTTGAGTCTTTCCACGCTTCGGAGACGGTTCACCGATCGCTGTCCACTCAGCCGACTGTCGATTGGACTCAGGAGTGTAGTGATAGAGCCATGTTTCATCCATTGTCACATATCGATGCAAAAACTCGGGTGTATTGCGAGTTAACAGCTGCAAACACCGCTCAGAATCATCAACACGTTGTTGTTTTTGGTCAAATGTGAGCTCGCGCGGCACCCATTTTGCACAGAGCTTTTTCATATCCAAATATTGATGAATGATATGACCAACACGTTCCTTTGATATCTTTAAGGCCTCTGCTATCTCGATCAACTTCATTTTACGGTCATTCAAAATCATTTTGTGAATTTTTTTGATGTTTTCGTCGGTAACCACCTCTTTCGGGCGTCCACTGCGTTCACCGTCCTCCGTGCTCATTTCACCACGCTTGAATTTTGCATACCAATCAATTATTGTTGATTTTCCTGGGGCAGAGTCCGGAAACTCATTATCAAGCCAAGTTTTTGCTTCCATTGTATTTTTTCTCTTCAGAAAACAGTATTTTATCAAAACACGAAATTCCTTTTTTTCCATTTTTTTCACAATAACAAAAGTTGCTTCACAAAAGACGCTCTATCTCACAAACTAATTGACTTACAGACGTTTAATACTAGCGACGCCATCTATGTGTCAGACCGGGGACTTATCAGCCAACCTGTTAGGACTGTATTAAATCTGAAAAAAATCGTTTTCACCGTTGCAGAGATAAAAGGAGTTTTATAAAACAACTCAATTCGGAGATTTTTATACATATTATCACATAACTTTGAATTGAAAAATTCACTTGTTTTTCGTTTCAAAATAAAAATATTGACTAGATATATAAAGAGAATAAAGTTCCCATTGAAATGTGCTTAATTCTATAGCTGACCACATTTACTTCCGCGCTCACAGATTTCGGTCAATGTGTAATGCTTTTAAAAAGAAAATAATGTATTTATTTGACCTAAAGAAGAGCGAATGTCCGTTTTGTTAAATGTGTTATAAGCACTTTGTTTTTTTCTGACCCAATATATCGAATCGATCCAATCATTATTTATTTTTGTAACGAAAAAACAAGTGAGTTTTTCAATTCAAGGTATGTTATATTATATATCTCCAAACTCAATTATTTTTTAAAACTCCTTATATCTCTGCAACGGAGAAGACGACGATGGTCAGATTTAACACAGATTTACACAATTAATTGTCCTATGATCACAGACTGGGAGCTTGTGTAAACTTTAAATATTTTATATGAAACTAACAATTTCATATATTGAGTTTATTTGGAAATCTTTGGCCGCTAGTAGCAACTCCTAAATGTCATTAAAAAAATTTAAAAAAAAAAAAAATATTTTCTCGTGGTAAATGTTAATATGAAGGGGTGTCGCGCGAAAAAAAGCAAATTTTTTAAATAAGGACTGCCCTAATGTGGAGGGTATATCTCACCAAGCAAAATAGGGAAAAAATTCCAAAATTTGGTCCATTAGACCTATTTTGGCTATATTTTACCTAGTTTTGACCAAATTTCTGCCTTTAAAATGCCCTAACTTCAAAGTAAGTTTTACCTAAATTCGACCTGTTAGTGCTTAAAAGTCAATGTTACTTTAAAGCAGTGTCGGCCAAATTTCGATTTTCCAAGCACATATGGGCATTTCCAGGTAATCGTACGCGGAATTCGTACGCAAATAGAGTTGAATAGATTTTACAAAAATTGGAGTGACTCCAAGAAAATGGTGTCGATATGTTCCACTCAGAGAGTTTATCATTTGAAAAAAAAATTAAGTAGATTTGAAATGTTTGAGTCGGAAAAATCGAGCGAAATAGGGCTATATCGTACGTGACCAAAAACGGAAGTACTTTTGAGGTACTTGTAAAAATGTGCAAAACTCTGCGAATTAATGGAGTTTATTTTTTTGGCTTTAATTTCTTGCACTTAGTGAAATATTTCTCCTTTTAAATTCGTCATGTTTAAATTAAAAAAATTTTTAGTTGATTTTATAGGGAACAAAGTTCATATATTTTACGTGACATATCGTACGTGACATAATTTCCCTCACTATTATTCTTCATTAATGACCAATAAAATATATTTTTTGGATTCAAAAAACAATATATTTATAACAAACAAAGACAGTCCCGGTTAAATTTATTGTTTTTACGGAATTATTCGGCGTTAAGTTTTCGCTGCCACCCAACCCTGTCATATACTTAATTAACTCTTATTTTTCCCTTGAATGAATACCCAGCTCATTTGTTGCTCATTCTAAGCTCATCTCTTGTTGCCTCGTAATGAATTTTAGACATATGATTAAAAAAAAAAAAAAAAAATTTCAATTGGGCTCTCAACAAATCGTACCATTTTTAGTACTTACGATATCGTACGTGACCAACTTGCTTGGCTTATAAATTTTTTGTTTTACGAAAATAAAAAAAAATTTTTTAAAATCTATTATTTGCCCGATGGCCTTGATTTGGAAATTAATTTTCGTTCACCTGCGACCGACAAATAACAAATGAGGAAGAAAACCAAAGTTTTGGTCATCGTACGTGACATTAAAATAGCATCCAAGGAAAATAAAAAAAACACCGCTAATCGAACTCCTTATTTTCTCTTTGCTCATGAATCTACTTAATTGTTGTTGTAACAATAATTTGAGAGTAGAAATGCAATGTTACAAATAGCTGAAGTGAGTCGTTTGAAGAGAGGAAGTAGTTGATCAAAACTGCTTAAAATGAATCAACGAGACAATTGACTTTAAGCCGTTATTTTTTTTCTTTCAAATTTTAATAGGCTGGAAATGCTTCCAGATAATTAAATTTTAGTATTTTTGCATTCCATAGCCAGTGTTGGAAAAAAATTTCGAGCACTTTTATTTTTTCAGTCGTGGTTGACATATTCATGGAAATGCCCATACACTCCTTTGCAAAAGTATAACACCACTTGAAAAATAGCGTTTTTATTTTCAGTGTAATTTTTTCCCACTTTTTTTCATTTCCTTTTGAACGAGTTTCGTAAAATACGTTGCTATGCAAAGAAAAAACAATCGTTCATGCAAAATACCGTTTGTTTTGTAAATAAACGCAAGCCAGAGCACGTTCCTAAGAGTTTGCAGTTTTTGCCACGAGTTTAACTCGGAACAAATAAGCTGATTTAATCACTTGGTCTTTTAAAGAGAATCTAATTCTTCTTTAATTGTTGTGGAAGAAAAATTACAGCAGGTAAAGGATGATTTAATCCACCTTTACTGCCACATGCTGTGTGGGTAAGGCAACGGAATTTCTAATGCATTTGTCTCATAAATTCCTTTTTTTTTTATTTTTGTCGCTTAATTTGAACTTCAATATATATATAAAAAAAAAAAATCACAAGTCTCCTTTCTTCATTTCCTTTTTTTTAATCTTTTTTATATAAAAGAAATTTTTTTTGCACACTGTAAAACACAGTACTAAACAGCATTTCCAGTTTTTCCTTTTTTCTCATTTTATTTTCCTTTTTTTTTTTTTGTTATGTGACTTTCATCCTAGCCAGCTCTTTATTTTTCATTCCCTCAAATAAAATGCTTTCTCAGAAATTTCGCTAGATTTCCAGTACATTAATGAAGCCTGCTAGATAACTTTTTGTCTTCCGCCAGAGCCGCTAAATAGCTGATCTAATTTACTCGGGTCTAATTTTTATACCCAGCGTAAGCGGAGTATATTAGTTTTGTGCGAATCTTGTAACAGGGAGAACTAAGCTCCGGAGATATAGACATATATATATAGAAATGATCAGGATCAAAAACTGAATCGATTTAGACATGTCCGTCTGTCCGTCCGTCCGTCCGTCCGTCCGTCCGTCTGTCCGTCTGTCCGTCCGTCCGTGGTCGGATCTCCTCCGAATCGGCTGGACCAATCAAGTCGAAATTTGGCACACAGGTATATCGGGATCCGAGTATGATCCTAAGTAAAAATGGGAGACATCCGCCCACTGCCACGCCCACAAATGAATTTATTGTGTTTTTAGTAAAATGCTTGTAACTTGCGAACCACTCAACACATTCCATTGATATTTGGTGTACTGGTAAACTACGAAAAGGGACATATCCTGGAAAAAAATGGACGCCGCCCTCAGTGAGCCACGCCCACAAATAAGCCCACAAATAAGGGCTTATCGTAACTTGTGAAGTAAAAGGCGTAGAAGGTTCAAATTCGCAACATAGGTTGACCAAGGCGAATGAAAGGTATAGGAAAAAAAATTATATGGCCCGCCCACTTCCACGCCCACAAATGGAGATTTTTCATAACTTAAGAATTAATAGGCGTAGACGCTTCAAATTCGCAACATAGGTTGACCAAGGCAAACGAAAGGTGTAGGGAAAAAATTTAACTGGCCCGCCCACTGCCACGCCCACAAATGAAGATTTTTCGTAAATTCCGAAGTAAAAGGCGTAGAAGCTTCAAATTCGCAACATAGGTTCACCAAAGCGAATGAAGGGTGTAGGGAAACAATTTATGTGGCCCTTTCACTGCCACGCCCACAAATAGAGAAGCAAAACATAGTGCACTCATAATGTCGGAACGCTGGGTATTTCAAAGTCGGGCTTGACCGACTTTAGCTTTCTTACTTGTTTTTCTTGTTTTTCTCAGTAATATGTTAATAAATATTTATATATTTATATATATAAGAAAAATCATTTTCTTTAATAAAAAAATAGAAATATGAAATAAATCAAATTAATGGTTTTTTTGTCTTGAAAATTAACTTGAGAATCATGTGGTAATTACTAACTCTTGATTTTTCTGATAGGGCTTAAGGGTGTCTCATAGACGAACATGGACAGACGAACGACCTACTGATTGACGGACGCGAACTACGGAATACGAGGAGTACGCTCAAAATTTAAATTGGAGCATGGCGTACTCACAGGACTGGGTACCGCAGTAATGTACCCATTGGTTGGGCTGCTCCTGACTCCGGACCGTGACAGGTGGAGTGTTAGATGGGCCTTTTCTAAGTAGGATAGCAGGATGAATGTACGAATGAATGGGGATGGTATGGGAGTGTGTGCTTGACGAATGATCTAATGCATGTGGTTGTTCTATGAGGATTAGGGTGTGCATGTGTAAGTTGGACAGTTAAGGTTTTTTTGTGCATCCCTACTCTACTCTCTCTGTTTCTATTTTTTTCTTCATATTTAATTTCTTTCCCTAACACTATCCAAACTCTCCTTTTTTTCTTCTCTTCTTCTTCCTAGCTTGTTTTCCTCTCTCCTTCTGAACCCCACTTTTAACGGCACAAAAAACAATCGTTTAACTGACTGGGTAAGTAATGCGTATGGCAAAGACCCACGACGACGGCGACCTAGTCAGGGCCGAAAGCCACTGTGCCGAACCGCCAAATGCAGAAACTAAATTGCCAGCCCATAAGGTTACAAATCATTGAAAAGTTACGGGTTATGTTCGGAAGATACGGACTTGCGCGTTCCGCGATTACCACGAAAAAAAATGAGACCGAATTCTCGGAACACAAAAACGAAAGGCGTGTTTAATCGGCCGTTGGAAAAATACACGAATAGTTCCAGCCGACTGGTGTTGCCAAACAAGCCCGGCGGAAAAATTTGAGACCATCTGGGCTTGAAGTACTGCCGTCTTTTTAACCGTTTTTTGCCTATGTCAGGGTTTTGTTGCGTAGCGACAGCGGCAAAAGCGGCCACCAGGAAAGCTTATTATTCATTTACGTGTTATTTGTATTGGTTCCAAAACTGCAGCGCAAAATAAAATTAAATTTCGAAATGATTGCATTGCATATACACGGCGTCCCGTTGGGAAGTACATTCCTTAGTAGGGGGGGTCCAAGATGAACAGAAAATACTATGTGAGGGGTCCCAAATGCACCTCGGAGGAGTTATGGGGCCTTTAAGTTTTTTGGCACTAAGTCCAGAAAAACAATTCTCGCAGGCCAATGGTTGATTGTAGAAAATTTTCGGCAGCAATTCATAACGCAACTCATGCAGGCGGCGACAACTCCGGATTAATGTGCTGGTGCGTTATCACCTTCTTTTTCGACCGTGTCTCCTTCAATTTTTTGTCGAAGAGGTCCAATAACTCACTGTAATATTGTACAGTGATCGTTCTTCCTTTTTCTTAAAAATCCATCAGGAGTCTCAAATTTGTTTTGCAGCCGTTTGATAGATGGCAGCACACGATCATAATACCAACTTCCCTCAAGGACGCCCTATGCCGTCAAACTCGGTTACATATTGAACCGCGCTCGTATAAGTATTTCGGTGATCTCTGCCTATATTTTATCAATTAAAAATCCAAACTGTGGTTTATATTTTTCCAAACGTCCCGAGTAGAATCCTAAATAAAAAAAACGTACTGAGTCGAGAACTGCCCACAATTGTGATTCGCTAAGATCTCAAGGCAACCCATATTTACAGTTCACAGCTCATGCAAACGCACTGTGGGAAATTTTTTTTTCATGCAGCTGACGCAGCGTCGCACAATGTCACGATTGGCGACAAAAAGGAAAAAATGCCAAGTGTAAAATCGAAAGAAGTTTGGATGCAATAGTTCAATTCAGAGCATCTTAAACGGATTTTAGGAAAAATTAAAATTTGGTCCACATATGACCCTCAAAAATAGACTTACGTTAAAGAGTAATTTTTTTTAAACTAAAGCGACTGATTTTCTATATTAACTTTGAAGTGTTCTCATTTGATCAACTTTAATACGATTTGAATAAAATTTTTTTTCCTGTTTTTGGAACACTAGCTTCAAATAGTGATATATTATTTGTAGCGGTTCTTTTGAATTAAGAGTATTTAGGTGCTATTTTAAATTTACTTCTAAATGTTTAAAGTCCCATGAATTGAATGAAATTTTGGCAGAGGGTAAAACAAATTGTCCGCTTTGTGCAGACATTTACGTAGTCTTAGAGTTGAGATTTCTATAGTCGCCGCAAATGCGCCAGTCGCCGGTCTTTTTAAGGACCATATCAAAGAGACTTGCCCATGGGCTTTTCGATGCACGACAGATAGTTTTGTGACTGATAAGCGCCGTGGTCTTTCTGGTATTAGTAGTCCAGTTGTTTCAATATGATGTCGTACACAGGAAAGGTCATTCATGTTTGAGTTTGCTTCTGATTGAAAAACGCTTTTGTATTCACTCACCAAAGTATCTGTTAAGTTTGCACGACTGAGCGCAGCGATACGATAGTCCGAAATATTCGCGAAGGATCCCCTTGTAGAATTTCCCGAAGTCCAATCAATAAGACAGTTGTTGTTTAACTCCGGAAGCACATGGAAATGCGAGAGGAAATCTGCACCAATTAAAGGTGGTTGAATGTCTGCGATGATGAAATCGGACTCAAACGTGCACTGCAGCCATATGGCGATTTTGAGTGTGAGAGTGTCGAACGTTCGAAAAAGCGTTCGGTTGGCGGCAGTTAGTTCAAGGGGATGGTATGGTTTTGAAGCCGAAAAAATTGTATGTTTTCATAATTTTTTTTTGAAGACATGTATATTGTTGATATATTTATTTCATATACATCTCATAGTTTTTGCAGAAACGCTTGAGAAAATCTTCACTACAGACGATACAAATGCGGACAATTAATTATCGCTGGCTTTGAAGTCAACAGCGAAGAACAGTTTTCTCAGGTTTACATACAAGAAGCAGATCACGTAATCAACAAAGGATTGGCAAACAACAAATCACCTGGATATGATCTCATTACAGCTGATATTTTGAGGAAACTAACAAATAAAGCTTTTGTTAGACTAACATATATTATCAATGCATGCTTTGGCTAAAAATACGTGCCTACCTGCTGCAAATTAGCTGAGGTAGTCATGATACTTATACCAGGCAAGCCGCCGCTTGAAACTTGATCTTGTAGGCCAATTTTGATACAACCTACAATTTGAAAGATATTCGAAAAGTTATTGTTGCAACGACTAAAACCTATCGTTGAAACTTCAAACTTATACCATCACACCAATTTGGCTTTTGGGCGTAAGCATTCTACAACTGAGCAAATACATAGAATAACCGATGTAATCGAAAAATGCTACGAACACAGACAAGATTTCTCCGCTGTTTTTCTTGATGTAGCCCATGTTTTTGATAAGGTGTGGCACGCAGGCATAATCAAAAAACTATGAAGCTTATTACCGCAAGTCTATTGCGACTTATTGGTATCATATTTGTCAGACCGATATTTTCGGACCAAATATGAAAATTCTTTTTCCGAACTTCAGCCTATAAAAGCAATTGTCCCTCAGGCAGCATACTTAGACCTGTATTATACTTAATTTTTACGTCCGATATACCATCTCCAGCCAATTCTATCGTAGCCACATTCGCCGATGTTACAGAAATCCTCACTGTTGCTGATATGCAAACGAGTCAACGATACAACTCCCAAGTGCTGTTAACGAAGTGGAAAATTGGACAACGAAATGGAACATTAAATTGAATAATGCAAAATCGGTGCATATAAACTTTACAGCAAAATCTATTTCAAATCTTCCAGTTACTATATTCGGTAATCAGATACCATACTCAAATTCAGTAAAGTACTTTGGAATGGAAATTAAATTACGAGACCTGCAATGGCTTTTTGGTAGGAATTCTTCACTATCGATCCACAACAAACTAACTCTATAAAAACAAGTTATAAAACCCGTCTAGATGGACGGAACGCAGCTCTGGGGCTGTGCAAATAAAAGTAATGTGAACGTCATACAGCGCTTTATCAGAAACAGCGACCGTCACCGGGATCTCAATGTACCGACCGTCACTCCTGAAATAACAAAATTGGCCGAATCTCATCTTGAAAGACTTCGCCAGCACCCAAATGAAGAACCTAATATGTTATTGCATACAAGTAACTTGAGAAGAAGATTGAAACGCACTTAGCCTTTTGAACTGGTGGCGCAAACTGAATGATATTCTCTAGGATTCTATAGATTGATTTGATACAGTTATTGTGTAGTACGCACTCGATGTAAACAGCTCGTTGGTCAAGATTGACTAGTCTCTGTAAATAGGAATTTGATGTAATCACGTTTCAATAAAAAAAAAACAATCTCAGTTAAACATTTAAAGTATACTTGGGGAAAAAAAATCAAAAATATCGATAAATATATCGGTGGAAGCGATTCTCCAGAGGCGCCTCGAAAAAAAATTGTTTTGCGGTGAAAACGATTGAGGGTTAATGGATCATCTGAGAAAAAAAAAATGTTTTTTAAATGAAATTGATGTCCCGAGATAATACCGTGGCTTTTTTTTTGGTGGTGTTTTGAAAAAAATCCTATTTTGGCTAAAAACTTGAGGTTATTTGATTTTTTTAAATGGGACAAAAAAAGGGCGACGGCGCTACCTGCGTATGTATGTGTATAAACAATTTTTTTTATATCGATCGGTCAAGCAGATTTTGCTGCATCGTGTTCACCAACTTAAAAAAGTCGTTTCCTACAAAATGGATTTAAAGTTTTTTTTTTCGAAAATCAAAAATAAAAAATAAATGAAAGGTTACTATCTGTTTTTTTCTTATACAGAATCATCAAGGCCAGCTCCGTAAAGTAAATCAATGTCATTTAGGATGTCGAATGCATCTTGTTGCTCTTGCCTGCGTTAAATTCTCCCCTCTTTACTTGTACTTGCAGCGTGTTCGTCGGCAAGAATTATTCGTAAGTTGTCGGGGGCGCGCGCCCATTGGTGAGCACTTGGCCCTGTAGAGATGCCCATATCATTCAAAAAGAACAATTAAGCAAACGACCCAGGGGGTCTATGCTCGGTCTTTAGGGCCACCCAGTTAAACCTAACCTAACCTAACCTAACAATTATTGCAGTCCCGCCCAGTGCCTTGGAGAGATTTTCCAAATGAGTTGCTTGAAACTCTCGTTGTTGGTCTTAGTGAAACCTCCAAAACACCGATGCAAAAGTACGTCCTTGCTCAAATCTTCGTAGATCGGCTTTATGGCTTCTGTTACATCTGAAGGTAGGAAACTGTAGTTGTGTTTGAAGGATTCCAGGGTGTTTGCAGCAGCAGCTTTTTGCCACTCGCATTAAGAGTCCTCACCGCTCGGGCAATTGGCGTGCTGCGGTTTTGCGTCTGTTGAAGAATAATGGTAATACGTTGCCCAAATTGGGTTTTTCATTTCTTTCACACAATAAGGATTACGGTGGATGGCCAGTCCATAATATTATATACTGTTAATTTGTCTATTATTTTCGCAGTCAGTTTTCCTTTTCCGGAGAGACTTTTCCTTTTGATATTTTTTCCATTTTACTTTCGATATCAACCACTGTAGGTCTAACTAATTCACGTAAACGACTGCCCATTATTTTCTAAACATGTCCAATACTTTCCTTTTTTTCATTGTGAAATCTTTGCCATACGGTTTAGAATTTAGCAAACCACTGTTGGCTTTGAATCGCCATCTCCAATGTAATTTTTATAAACTACTCCAAAATTTTTCAAAGACCGCTTGAACATTTCTACGATGACCTCTACTTCCATGTTGCCTGATGGACCAGCATGATTTGCTGTGCAATTTCCGCTCTGAACGTGGTTTTCGTACCATTCTTCGAAGTTGGCGCTGTTGAACTTTGTTAGCCAAGTCTGTTACGTGGCCTGTTAAAGAAAGAAAAAAAAAAGAGGAAAAGAAATAAAATAAAATAAAATTAAAGAAAACATTTAATGTCTTTAAACTCGGACGCACAAACATACATTCACCTAAACAAGCACATGGACGAACACCACTCAAGAACTACAATAAAACATAATAGCTGGGAACCACATATAATTACAGCAAAACAAGAGAAATGGATATGTTCGAGCGCACAAAACAGATGTTTAAGGAATCTACGGCCCTAATAAACGGCATGCAATCACGCATCAAACTATTACCTGCGGACCTGGTCGAGAGACAAGATCCAAAAACGAAGCGTGTGACGCTAGAGCTGAGGAAGATTTCCCTTCCACAACCAACAAGCCGTATGGAGACATTGGCTCAGCCATCGACATCCCGGGATGCCTCTCGACCAGGTCCAACGGCCCCATATGAAAAGCCCCCGATGCCTGTCATAGATGAAGACATACTAAACATCGATGACGAGTTTAACATAGAGGATGAATGTGTGAAACTCGAAACCAAAATCGGACCAGAAGCGGAAGAGTCCACGGCACGCACACAAAAATATATAGAGGCAGATCAGGATACCTGCAAAGGCATACCACAAGTTCTCCGGCCGATAATCAGGGAGATGCAGGCCCAACACCAACCCGGTAAACGCCTGAGGAGCCTGAAAGTGGTAAATAATATCAAGTACCAAATAATAATCAATATCAATGGAATTATTAGAGTCACACAAAAAGCAGAAGTTACACACACGGACGCACAAACAAAAATTACGACACACCAGCCACCACCATGCAAGAGAAAAAAGGTTTCATATGCAGATCTGTGATACCGCTGTAAAACTTTTTCTTTCTTTCCTTTTTTTTTACACCATCCATACCTTTTAGTATTATTATTTTTATTATTATTATTATATTTTTATTGAAGAAACTGAATTTCATGCTGAATTAAGAAAACAAAACAAAACACTTTTTTTTTTGAATTATTTGAAATTGTCAAAATCTAAAAAGAGAAAAAAAAAAGAGAGAAAGATGAGAGAGAGGAATAGTGAGAGCACAGGGTTGCATTTTTAAACTTCTGTAATAAGCTTTTTAAATTTAAATTTGAAATTGAAAGGAACTAACATAAGGACATAATAAATGAGAATAAGCAAGAGGAACAATTTCAATAAAACATAGAAAATGAAAATCAAATATAAAAGAAAAAGAAAAAAACAAGGATGAAAGATCATGCTGCCACAAAGCAAACAGAACATACAACAACAAATATTAGTGGTGGATTTTATTGGCGCCTGAAAGGAAAGCTCTTCCATTGGAATTGTTGTTGTCAACAGGTGCAAGAATCATATAAAAGGCGGAACATGAGAAAGTGAAAGTCAGATCGCTAAGTGTTGTCACTTGATCTGCCTCAAAAGGAGTTGTCTCCAGAAGAATTATCCAGCTTAAAAATTCAGCACGACAGGTATACAAAAGAGGACGATTGCGTTATAGAAGACATTAAATGTAAATTAAATGAAGTTCCTTTTTTTTTCTTCTCTTTTTTTTTGTCCTTTTAGTATAAAATTTGAGTAAATAAATAATCCTTTTTTTTTTTATTTTTCTTTTTATTAAAGCAAATAAAAATAAGCAATTTTTGGTAGATTTCCCGCTACAACGGTAGTTTTTTTATGCCTCCTACGCACTGTTGCTCTCTCCCATTTTCATTCTCACGCTATTATATGAAGTTGAACTAGCATCCCATTAGGAAAATTTATTATCTTGTATACATACCGATTTGTTTTTTTTTTTTTTGTTTTTCTTTTTTTCTTTTATAATACAAATAATTTTATACACAAAATTTGATAATAATAAATTTAATAAAAAAAAAAAAAAAATATATATAAAAAATAAAAATTCTTTTTTTTTAAATATGAAATGAAAAATGAAATGATTTGTTTTCTTTTTCTAAGAAGGTTTTTGAATATGTCTTGGTAAGACACAAAAATTATTTTTGGAGTCTCTCAGTAGGAAAGATGTGGGGGTATTTCCACAGTTGACTGGCACGTGACGGACTAGGACTATAGTACTGACGATATGAACAGATAAGGGGAGCACGCTAAAATTATATCGGAGCAATAGCATGCTCATGGACTGAGTGCCGCAGTAATGCACCCAGTGGGAGGGCTGCTCCAGACATCGGACAGGGACGGTAGGCGGAGAGTATGACGGGCGGGTCTTTTCTGAACTAGCAAACAGTGTACAAGAAAGAATGAATGAGGATTGTGTGAGAGTGGATGTCTAGGTTGTATGATTTAAGTGCTTGTGGTTAGGTTAGTGAGGATTAGGAGAGTGAATGTCTAGTATGGACAGTTAGGCATTTGGTACAGTCCTTTCCCTTCTCTATATATTTTCCTTTTTCAATTTTATCCTTTCATTTTCTTTTTTTTTCTTCGTCCTTTCACATTGAACCCCTCTCGGCACGATTTTTGTTTATCTGTGGGAGAATGGTGTGCGGTGTGGCAAGATCCCACCCAAAACGGCGAGCTAGTCCCGGGAAGAAGCCACCGTGCCGAACCGCCAAACACGCGCAACATTAATACACCCCTTTCACAGTTACAAGTCTTGCAATGGTGGCAGTACGAGCTTTTGACAAGCACATCAAACACTTTTCCCGAATAGTAGCCGATCAAAAAACAGACACCGAATAGCGAAGTAAATTCACGTCTCTTCCACGTTCTTTCGCCTGTTACAGTAAGTTCGTTGGTACCTTCTTCATTATTGGCTTTGCAAGTCTCCTCTTTTGTTTTTTGTACAGCAGCAGCAAATATTTTTTTCGCAGTATTTTGTAAAGCCGTATGAATCCTCTTTATATTTATGTAATAGGGTCCTTTTGATAAAAAAGACTCCGATAAATCCATTAATCCGCAAAAGTTATTGCATCCATATAAGCCAAGGCCTAACACACCCCAATAACTTTGAAGCCATAGCCCTTCCGATTTGCATGAGTGAAAGGAAATTTATCCACCACAATTTTTGCGTTTTACCAATGTTGCAATAGTTTAAAAGACTAAAAGGATGTCTATCAATACATAACAGGGGTCTCCAAACTTTTTATCTCAACGGCCAGTATGGGCTTCAAGCTTTTCACGGCGGGCGACTTGAATATATCAAAATATATTTTTATAAGTAATGCATCATAACATTTTGTTTTTTAACAGTTTAATACAAAATAACATACTATAATTATCAGGTTTCAAAAAAACAATAACAAAATAGAAATAAAGCGACTTCACTTCTACACAGCACGATAAAATATAAAATTTTTATATATTTCTTAATGGGAATGATGAAACTGTAACATTTCTTTGAGTATTTCTTGAAAGTCAGGATTGACATTTGAAACTCCAATTGTAAGCAATGATTGCAAATGATCATCCGATAAATTTGTCCGATATTTCGATTTTAAATATTTCATTCTTGAAAATGTTTGTTCACATATATAAGTAATGCCAAACATAGATATATATTTTGCAGCCAATTGGTTTAAATGTGGAAATTCTTTTGCATCCAAAAGCTTGTAAATATCTATCAAGTTGCATTCTTTGAAATTACACTTCATTTGTTTATTATTTAGAAGATCAATAATTTCCAATTGTAGCTCACTTACAACGTCGCCAACGTTGCAGTCAAAAGGATTTTGAAAAAGTCGAATATCCATGGCATTCCCGTCCAGATCAGAAAATTGCTTATGAAATTCATGTTTAAGATCTGTATATACTTATTTGTGCTTGTGACGGCATGGGAAATGTGTAAAATCATTATTATTTATTTGATTTTCAAACACTATGAGCTTGGCCCTAAATGCTTTGCGCAAACAAATCACTTATTCGGTTTTTTTCCTTAGAGCTTTAAGTTCAAGTTATTCACGTGTGCCACAACATCAGCAAAAAATGCCAACTTCCGACCTCAATATCCCACAAAAGTGGTTCAGGGTGATTTTGCTTGGCAAGAAATAAAACTATCTCATATCTCATTTTGAAAAACTGCAATAGCACTTTTCAACATCTTAGCCATTGAATTGCAGTATAATACGATATGTCAACATGCTCAGATTCAATTTCTTCGAGAAATGATCGAAACTGGAGGTGATTGAGTGAATGTGATCGAATAAAATTTACTACACAAACGACTGGTTTCAAAACGCTGCTCATATCAATATGTTTTACACATAGTGCCTGCTGGTGGATGATGCAATGCAGAAAAATTGGTGCTGATATTCCTTTTTCTTCACAAACTTTTTTTATTTGCCCAACCATACCAATTTTTGAGCGAGACATGTTTCTTCCTCCATCAATTGTCACACATGGAAGTTCACACTAATCCAAGTTATATTTCGTCAACGTTCTTTGTACTTCTTTGAAGATATCTTCCCCAGGCTTTTTATCTTGCATACTGTTAACGGAGGCTAGCTCTTGTGTAACATAAAGTTCCTCGTCAACTCCACGAATAAAAAGTAAAAGTTGAGAGGTGTCACACACATCGGTGGATTCATCCATTGCCAGAGAATATTGAGTAAAGCGCTTTGCTTTACTTGTAATTTGATGCACGATATTATTTCCAATATTTTCAACTCGAAAAGCAATATTAATACCGGGCAGACTGATCATTTTAAAAAGTTTCACTTTTCTGGGCACAACTCTCAAAAAGCTTCCATAATACAATTTTGAACGATGTTTCCATCCATAAAAGGTTTTCCGTGTTTCGACAACAAAAAAGCAACTTTCATGCTTACCAATGTTAATGCTTCATTTTCCGAAGTGGACTTCTTAAATAAATTTTTCTGTGAATCCAAACGACGTCGTAGCAGCTCAAATTTTTCAGCACGCTGAATATCCTTATATTGTGAGTATAGTGAAGAATGCATTGTATCGTAGTGTGGACGCAAATTATATTCCTTCAATGCAGCAATATCGCAATTGCAAATAAGACATATTGCTTTTCCTTTATTTAAAGAAGATTGAGTAAAGAAATACTTTTTTCGCATTCTGCATTAAAAACTCGTCGTCAACTTTCCTCTTTTTGTTCTCCATGTTAAAAGTATGTAAATTAAGGCCCGAACTCTAATATTGCATAGCTTGTGGCACGCGCCACGGAGATGAGTATCAAAAGAATTGCTGTTTCTAAAAATATTTTAGCGACGAAATTTATACAGCTCCATCAATATTTATTCTAAGTGTAACTTGGTTGTGCTGTTTCAACTGTCAAAACAGCATTGAGCGGATATACATATATTCAAGTTTTGAAACTTTTCTCGCTTTGAGTTCTTTCAACGAGCTTTCGAATTATTGAGGTTTGAACGTAATACACATTACGCAATAGCAATTCTCAAATAAGTTTTGCCGCACCGCATTCTTAAAAATGGATTAATTTCCAAGGAAGTGTTGCGGTGGAAAATTTTCAAAACATACTTAGTTTCATTCTGAATGTTAGTGAGCTTTTACATCCGACTTTCAACAAAAACTTTGATTTAATTTTTATTAAAAATCTGTTGTAATAATTATTAATCACTATAAATTATAATTAATCTAACTGAAGTACTAACATATGAAAAACAAAAACACAAATGATTCGGGGGCCGGATGAAATCATAAATGCAGCCGGATTTGGCCCGCGGGCAGGAGTTTGGAGATCCCTGGTCTAGAAGACTGGAAGCGGCGCACAGTGATTTGTCCCAGTCAATTAAAAAAAAAAATTTTGTGGTGTTGGAACATAACAAATTTAGTACGGTTTTAAATGAATAGAAAACCGCAAAATATTTCTGCAAAATTTTCATATACACGGGCGCTACATTTCCTCAAGGTCAGAGGTTGTTTTTTTAACCGATTTTTTAGTTAGAAAATGTGCGACTTTGAACTGCCAAAGAAATCAAATTATAATAAAGAAAATTTTTAAAAATCTTGATTTAGTTTTTATTTTCGGTTATTGGTATTGGTATTTTAAGTTAAAAACATGAATTTTATATATTAAAACAAGAAAAATGTTTCTATTTGCTTTGTAGCAGCTTAAATTCTCGTAAAATTGCAGAAAAATTCTAAAAATCATCGATTATGGGCAAACAAATTCTAAAATACATCTAAAACCTTCTCTCTAATTTTTACACTATTTGTAGTTTGGTTCATTAGCTTTAAGAATTTGTATTTATCTCATCCAAGTTGATCCGAGCCGCTGAGATACGCGCATTTGAAAATAGGTCTAAAATCGCTTTTTTACTTATCGTAGGTATATGTACGTAAGTGGATGATCTATAGCAACACAGCTGTGTTCGTGCGATTGATGTTCTACAGCGCTTTGTGCGCGCAAAAGTGCTCTCATTAAAAAAAAATTTTTCTTTTCAACTAAAACACCCGTTGAAGTGAAAAAGTCAGTTGTCAAAAGAAAAATGTCACGTAAAAAATTAAAAATAGTATATTGCAGAATTATTTCATTTTTTATTTTTTCCAATGCTTTGAATAAGCCTAAAATTTTGAAGAAAAACGTGATTAATGAGAAAAGTTTAAGATGTGCACTAAATTAAGTTACATTTTTGGAATCAGCAACTTCAAATTACTCATATGTTCCAAATTTTATATAGATCTGAGCACTTTTTGTATTTATTACCAACTTTTGTATGGTCACACACCACTGTGCGACGCCTGGATAGTGCGACTACGCGACTTAATAGTCAGATTGAGATAAAGACATTGTAATGTTATATGTATAATATGTATGAAATTCAAAGAATGTATGAAATTTGAAGAAATTCAAAATATTCAGGGGTATTATGGAAATCAACAGTTGTCAAAATCGGTTTTGAAACCATCAATTATTTGGTGCAGGAATCTTTATAATAGAATATAGGTTTTGGTTATGGCATCTGTTTCGAAAAATGAATCGTTGCTCAAACCCTTAATTGATTTCCAAGCCATCTTTACAAAATATATGATGATTTTAAGACTGATTATGACAACTATTGATTTCCATAACAACCCTGATTGGCCGATTAAGTATTAACATAATGTTTGATCTCAGTGAAATTTTGACCAACCTGGTCTTTATTTACTGTCTCGACATGCGATGGTTCATAGTATTCTATGAGAAGTATGAGATAGATCGCAAATGAAGACTGCTGATAGCAGATGCCCCCGAATATAGGGGACTTGCTATCAATGAAGTCGAACTTATTAGATTTCATACAGTAAAACTACTTTAATTGTATGAAAAAATCAATTTCCATTGATTTTTATGCTGAACATTTTTTTCCATAGCTTTGGCCTTGGTTTTTGATTGCAGTCTCATAGATGTTCATTTAGATATTTAATTTTCTTAATCATATTTTAAAAAAATTTATAAAACATAAAGGGTACCAAATAAAAGAAAATTGATCCAGCATTTTGAACAAAATAAAAAGCTTGGGTGTTAATTGACACCGCTTTGCGACACCGAAAACAAATCAAATCCGAAAACAACGATGCAATTTTAGGTTTTTTGAAGACAACCGCTCGGAAGAAAGTGTGCTTGGCAACTGAGTCATATATATAAAATTCAACTTAAAAATATTATACATATATACAACTTCAATTCAACTAACCACAACTAAAAATTAAAAAAAATGGGACATCGCAAAATGACTTGAAGCAGATTACAGGTAAGCGAGTCGCGCAGCTGCAATATCCTCAACGGTGGCAGGCAAGTATGCATGAAAATCGAGCTTGAGGTACGCTCACTCAAAACGCTGTATCTTCGTACCCGCTAGCACGATTTCCCTGAAATTCAACAGTCTTGAAATATTGCTCTTTCAGAAAAAAAATATTTTAAAAAAATCGACCCAAAATTTTTTCAAAACCATACCATCCCCTTTAGTGGTTGTTCCAATGGTCGGTTTTTAAGTTGTGAAATCGGAAACACTGACACTACTGAACCACTGTCAATCAAAAAACGTTGTTGAGAAATACGATAAAAAAACGTGGAGACGTTTCTTTTCAAAAAGTTTTTAAGCTTTTGATGCGTTTCCTGCTATAGTACATATAGTTGTTGCAATTGTCAAATGGTCATCGCTTTTGCTGCCGCCAACCGTTTTTGGCGACAGCTTATTTAGTTTTTTTTGATTCCCCAAATGAATGCAGCCAGGACGGCATTTGCGAGCAGCATTTCCAAATTTTTTATGAAAAAAACAAAAGTTTTCTTTGTTGGAGTTGTCGTTGAAGGAGGAACTGCCACCGAGTCTGTTGAATTCATTTTTTATGGCAGTAATTTTCCTTGATAATATGTTCAGTGTATCATTAAGGTCAATCGCCTGCACAAAGTCGTCGTTTGTAGCCACTTGAACTGATTCAGGATTGGAAGCCATTTTTTCTATTGATTCAAACATTTTGTCAGCTTGGAATGCTAATTTGTCCAAATTTTCTTCTGATAATGCAAGTATTGGTCAAATGGATATAGGCATTTGACGGAGGAAGAGCATACGAACAGGATTGGTGTTACTGTTTTCTGGTGCCAGTCTACGCATTTGAGCCATCAAGTCTGATGGTTTTAGTCCTGCGAAATCGTTTCCTTGTAGTAGCTTGTGAAGTTTCGTCTCAGAAGAATCGGCAAATTTTGTCACTATTCGGTCTTTGAGGACTTGGTAATTTTTGTTTTCAGGTGGTTAAAAAAGATCTTCCTCCGCTTGCGAAATGTCATTTTCCAACTGGATCGAAGCGATGTAAAACTTATCCGTGTCTGTGATTACGCTGTTAAGCCGGAAGGCACGTTCCAACTGTGCGAACCACAGATGTGGATTACTTTTATTAAATGCTGGAAGGGCCACTCGTTTTGCACCGGTACTGCCAGTGGTTTGCTGCCTGATGCTTGATTATTGGGCGTTCAGATCGCTTAATTATCTCCTGATGTGTTCAAGCTCTGCGATCGCTGTATTTTCCGAATTCGATCGTAGGTTGTACCCGGAAATGGACATGTGAGCACGTCCAATCACGTCGGGGTCATCAATGTAGTTGCTACTGCAACTCAAAGATCCAATTGAGTCCTTTGGCTCAAATCTATCCTTTGTATGAAGTTAAAAGGATAGGTCTATCCTTTGTTTGTATTTAAAAGGATAGATATTGCTATTTTTTACCGGGCTCTTGTATAAAGAAAAGATAATTCCAGTTTGAATCTCTAACAAGAACTATTTCAAATTCAAAAATAAGGAAAACATAATTTCAATAAATATCGAGCTACTGAGATCTCAATATTTATATAAGATTATGTGTCGGCACAGTTCTATTCATGGAAGCTGAGGAACGACAATACTCAATTTTGGATCTGGCTAACACCTTGTAATTCAAGGAAACAGACGGATGAAGACCCGCTTTTATTGGTATCAGACAGTTGAACATATGCGAGCATGACTCAGATATTTCAACAAACATTTCAGATTGATCTTTGACAGATAAATTTGAACTGATTATACGAATAAGGAATTTGATATTGGAGACCAGCTTGGTTTTGTTAATGTTACAAGAGAGATTCAGATTTTGACACCTGCTCCATAATTCGCAGATTTTATTTTGCATTGATTAAGCTGTCTCCTCGATGAAGTGACGCGCTGCTAATATTACAAAATCATCTGCAAATTGGTAAACAAGAGTACTCGAATCAGTGAGCTCATGCAATGATCTCGTGTAGACATTCAAGATAGTAGGCTAGAGGCAGCTACCCTCAGGAAGACCATCAAAGACATCCACAGATGCACTGCCAAGTCTGAGTCTACGCAAAAAAAAAAGTTGGCAGTTATGGAACTGCCGTTGGAAGTGAAAACATAGAATTTGTAGTATTGAAGTTTGAAATGCATAATGTTTGATTTAAAACTATTATAATCAATCTGGGTTTTTACATTTAATGCGACACAGATCAACAATTATATGCATGTCATATGTAAAGTATTTTATTGAAATATATTGCTGGCTGTACAAAGTTTTAACAAATAATTACACTGCTCAACACTTAAATTGCCTTTGACTTGAAACCAACTTTTTTTTGTCGTATTTGTTTCGCTGAATCTAAATATATGCTTAAAATTTGGAAGTTAGCTCGCGTTTTTTAAATATTCGCTGGGAAAGGTTTTGCGATTTTTTGTCAATATTTTTTAGTCGTAGCCCCATTATCGTTCGACCGTTTCAAAAAATCTGTAATTCATGTGAAATAAGAGTGAAAATACAGCATATCCCTCATACATATGGATGAAATCGGTTCTACAGTTAAGGCGCTATAGGTCGACAAAGGCAAACATTTTATGATATTTTTAACAACTTTGTACAAAAACTTGATTTCAAGCCCATATAATTTCCGAAAAAGATCCGTTATTCAAGTTCAGGCTATCTTATGTAAAAGAGTGGATTTCTTAGAGCAATTTGAGACCAAGAAAAAAAATCCGATGAGCTGTTCATATTTTTTGCACGAGGCTTAAATATTTCTACATTAGTTTAGGATCGAGGATTAATTAATTGAACCGCACTCTTTCACCGTAGAACAACGAATGAATTCTCTTTTATTTCCTTTCTTTCTTTTTCTCCACGCGGGTTGCCATAGAGTAATTACAGTGGTGATACTAAATAGTACTAAAGTAAAGTATATAACTAAATTAAGGTATGACTAAGGTAAGTAAGTATAATTAATAACAATTTTAATAAGGTAAGTATAGTTCATAACTTAGGGTAGGTAGGATAGAGGTTGTACCATTAATCTACTACAATTCGGCCATTCTGACGAAAAGATCTCCCGATCGACTATTTCTGTTAACAGTTTTGTACGTACGGTTTCATGTTTGCCACTGCCCAAACGCCTTTATATGGCGTTCTAGATTGTTGGAACCCATCTACATCTTCTAATATGTATCGATCATTTTTAGTATCTTAGTGACTTTATAAGGACCTTTAAATTTTGGTATTAGTTTTTTTTGATACGCCAGGTGTGGAGTCAAAATTTGTTACCATCACATAGTTCCCCTCTTCATACTTCGTAGGTGGCTTACGGTTTTCATTTGCATACTTTTCATTATAATTTTGTAATTTAATCTGATCGTTATCCGCTTTGTCGCGAATGTCTTCCAAATTTCTGTCTTATACATTTTGATTTTCTTCTAAGAAGTTTTCTTTTAAGCTATCGATTATGTTTCCTTTTTGTTGGACTCCAAATAGTATTACGCTCGGGTGTTGCTTGACAGTTCTATGAGTCGTGTTGTTAAGAGCGAACTCTATTTTTTCAATAACTTCTTCCCAATGTCTGTTTGTACTTGGATCAAGTAATTTTGCTATCATTGGTCCTAGGTTTCTGTTCACCCTTTCCACTTGCCCATTCGCTTGAGGCGAACCTGTCGCAATTTTTATATGACGAACATTATTCTTTTCTAGAAATTCTGCAAAGTCTTTTGATGTGAAACAAGTGCCTTTATCTGTGATTATGTTCTTGGGTCTACTGTATGATCTAAAATAATTGCTCATTGCGTCGATAACTTCTTTGCTATTGGTTGTTTTTGCTGTGTAAAGACGAACAAATTTTGTAAAGGCGTCTATTACTACTAGAATATGTCTTTTGCCTTTGCCTGAGTCTATTGGGCCATAATGGTCTAAATGTATGCATTCAAACGGTTTGTTCTCTTTTGGTATATTATGTATGAGCCCCTCTTTTTGACCATGTTTTGGTGAATAGCAGATGCACTTGAGACAATTTGCTATATGGTTTGCTACTTTTAGTCTTACTTTTGGAAACCAATAATGTTTTAAGATTAGCTCGCTTGTTTTATCTATTCCTAGGTGCCCTATTTCATCATGGTATTTGTAAATAACATGGTCTTCCATGCTTTTAGGAACATAGAACAGAATAGAACCTTTATGTTTTTTATATACCACTCCATTTCTCATTTCGTACATTTTACTTTCTGAATTTCCTAACATTGTCTTACATTGTTTTATGTCTTCGTCTCGATTTTGGCAAATTATTAAACTCTCTTCGAATGAATTTGTATTAATATTTAATATATTTGTACAGCGGCTTAGAGCATCAACATGCTGCATCCGACTCCCTGGTCTATGTTCTAGTGTATATTCGAAATTTTGGAGTTCTAACGCCCACCTGGCTATTCTTGGGTTTAGGTCTTTTTTTTTAGTGTCATTGTTAGTGAATTACAGTCCGTTACGATTTTAAATAACTTTCCGTGAAGATATACTCGGAAACTTCTGAGAGCATATATAATTGCTAGCGTTTCTAGCTCGAAACTGTGATATTTTGATTCGACTTCTGTAGTTGTTTTCGAGAAGTAAAATATTGGGTGCAGTTTTCTGTCATTTTTTTTTTGGAACAGTATTGCTCCGAAACCAATTGTGCTGGCGTCGCAATGTAATTCTGTGTCGTCATTGGGATCATAAAGTGCCAGAATAGGTGACTCGCTCAACTTTTCTTTGAGTAATTCGAAAGTTTTAAGCTCTGTAGCCCTAAAATTGAAAGGTTTATTCTTCTTTGTCAACTCATATAGAGGTTTTGCTATTATCGAAAAGTCCTTTATAAATTTGCGGAAGTAGGAACACAATCCAATGAAGCTTTGTACTGCGTGGACATTTTTTGGAATGGGAAAATTTTTGACCGCACCGATACCTTTTGCATCTGCTCTTATTCCGTCACTACTGATGATGTAACCTAAATATTTCAATGTTGGTTGCAGAAACTCACACTTGTCTAACCGAAGTTCTAGTTTATTATCAACTAATTTTTTAAAAACCTTTGCTAGAATTTCTAAATGCATTTCATAATTGTCGGTAGCTATCATAATATCGTCCATGTATATAATTACTTCCTCATTTTTGATCATATCTGCGAAAATTGTGTTAACAAATCTTTGGAAACTTGCGGGAGCATTTTTAAGCCCGAACGGCATTCGTAAGTACTCATATTGACCAAGCGGGGTAATGAACGATGTGTATTTTACCGAGTCTGGATTGACAAAAACGTGGAAAAATCCGTTTTTTAAGTCGAGCTTTGTAAATATGGATTTATTTACCAGTCTATCTAATAGGTCTTCTATTAGCGGAAGTGGATAATTATCCTTTGCCGTCATTTTGTTAAGTACGCGAAAATCTGTGCACATCCTAAGTTCGATGTTCTTTTTCTTTACTAATACTATGGGCGATGTATACTCCGATGAACCAACTCTAATGTATCCCTTCGAATTATATTCATCTAAAATTTTTTGAAGCTTACTTTTTTCGTCATATGACAGACGTCTGGGCGGACAATTGAAAGGCTTGGCGTTTTCTAACGTTAATTTAATCTCACTTTTTATATTAGGTTCATAAGGTCTTTCGGGTGTTTCGTAACATGTCTTGAAGATTTCATCAAAACGGCTTTTGATTGTAGCACTTACATTTTCGTTAAGAATATATTCATTTTCATTATTTTCTAACTCGATTGATAATAATTCTTGCTCAAAACTTTTATTTTCTTTTAAATTCTTGCAATTGTTTGAGATGAGAACTGTTTCAATTTTATGGTTTGTTTTATTGCATTCACAAACTTTTTGTAGCTTTTGAATTAATGCCATGAATGAATTATCACTATTATTTAAGTTTTCTAAATCACATGTTAGACGCATTTTCGCTGCTTGCATAAAATCTCTCCCTAATATAGCTTCATGATTCATAGACTCATCGGATACCACGAATAGCTTGAAATTAACTTTTATTTCTTCAATGAAAATATAACATAAAATTTCTCCTTGAATATTTAATTTACTTTTGTTAATGCCAAAATAAATTGCAGCCTCTTCTTGCTGTGTAATGAAAAAATTTGAGGTTTGTTCGGGTAGGCAGCATTGCTTTATACACAACAGCTGTCTTTCGTTGCCAAAGCATTGTAAATAGGCCTGCGATTTTAGTTGTGGTTTTCGAGATTCGAACTTTTTGCGTTGCATCATCTTCGTTTCCTTTGAGCCGAAAGTAATTTGCATTTCGCTTAGCAGGTTTACGATACTCTCTGTAGCATAATCTGTTTTTGAGAACAGCCATGCTTGGGTTTTGCCCTTTAGTTTATTAGTCATCAGAGCGCACATTGAAAATTTATCTAATTTAAATTTAGAAGCTATATTCACAAATTGCGTTTTCCAACCGTCGAATGATGTTGTGCCGTCATATTCTGGTAGGAAGTCTTTTATTATGTTGAACGACGTTAGATTTTCTTTCGGTTGAATTTCCTTTTTTGTTGAAATTTCCGACTGGGATACTTGTCTTAACCAATTATTTTCTCTTTCTAATAATTCCTTTTCTTTTCGTAGAAGTTCGAATTCTCGCTTCAAGTATGTGAATTCATATGCGTTTTCATTGTAACTGTTTTGTTCGTTGTTGTTGTTGTAGGCTTGACGATTGTTGTTGTTTGCTTGTTTTGCGGTATTCGCATATTCGTTCGAAATTTCTGGACCGCCATCTTTGATGATTGAATTTGTGATGCTTACTTTGTCACTGTTGTTGCTATTGTATTCCTCCGGTACTTTTCCATCTCGCATTTCGCTTCTTACATCGTTGTTGTTGTTGTTCATTTTGCATACTTTGTCGTTGCAACCGTTGTCTTTACTGTTGTTGTTGTTGCCTTCTGCCGTTATGTCGTTTCTCACTTTGCCGCTACTATTGTTGTTGTTGGATTCTGCTTCATTTTCGTTACTTGCCATTGCTGTACCATTGTTGTTGTCTGCTTCCGTTGTTTCTGCGTTGTTCGTACATATGACCTCCACTTCATCATCCACGAAACCACAAAAATCGCTTGCGTTCTTGGACTCCATTAGTGTATCGTTATCTACGGGTATATGACACTGGCCACGAGATTCGGATGGAACGTTGTTTAAGCGCGTTATTAATGCCGATCGTGCGCCACGTGTTGAGAGTCCTAGCCGACTTAGCCACTCTTTTAATTGTTCCGTTGTGAGATCTTCTGTGTCTGTAATATCGTTCATTTTTTTTTCGCTTGAATTTTATTGGACCGATTTAAAGCTTAGGCGCGTTTTACTACGACCACTTCTGAGGTTTTAGCACGAGGCTTAAATATTTCTACATTAGTTTAGGATCCAGGATTAATTAAATGAACCGCACTCTTTCACCGTAGAACAACGAATGAATTCTCTTTTATTTCCTTTCTTTCTTTTTCTCCACGCGGGTTGCCATAGAGTAATTACAGTGGTGATACTAAATAGTACTAAAGTAAAGTATATAACTAAAGTAAGGTATGACTAAGGTAAGTAAGTATAATTAATAACAATTTTAATAAGGTAAGTATAGTTCATAACTTAGGGTAGGTAGGATAGAGGTTGTACCATTAATATACTACATATTTTTTTTGGGTTTTTAGAAAATATGAGACGACTTTTTGTGTTATTTAAGAAAAAGACGAAAAAACCTTGAATCAAAGATTGGTTACCTGTGCATGTATACACTATAGAGCACTGAGCGTCTTTCCACAACCGAGTGTTGCACGCGAATACTCGGACCTTTTTGGCCAGGTTTTTTGGATTTGGCCCCATTGTGTGATGTTCAATGAAACATTAGGTACACATTCTATATAAGAATTATTAAAACTTTTCCAAATATTTCAATAAACACAATTTAAAACATTAGATCACAAATCTGATGACAAATAGAAATGAATATATCGATAGTTTCGTGCCACACAATATCTCAGCGCTCGCGCGTATTCAGACTTGAGACTTTTCCTTCCGATCCTGGTCCTATTTCAAAAGCAACGCGTTGATTTCAAATTAAACAGTACTAATTAAATTAAACAATTGTTCAACTTATTTTACTTAAACGACGATTTACTACTGCACTGAAGACTACCGATGGTTGAACTGAAGATGGAAAACTGAACCGAAGACTGAGCCCAGAATGTGGGTTGATCACCATTTTTAATAGTTAGTCGCGTCGGAAAAATAATTATTTTCATGGGTGGGCTCACTAAAATAAATTTTGGTAAGTTTTGCCTTGCCTTGATAGCTGGCACCAGGCTTTGATGCCACAGGCCGAATTTCGTATGGATATTTAATTTTACTGCATTACATGCTCATACGTTACGCGCGCATCTTTTTCATATATAAAAAATGTATACAGAATTCATGAAAGTAGAGATATATAAATATTGATGGGTGGGCGCCGCCTACCAGCCCACACGGCCCCCATGCCACTGCTTATAGTGGAAATACTGCCTCTGCTCTAACCGACCACTGCTGTTGTAACTGACATAAGAGTGTTGTAGTTTGCTATTTCTTCACTGTGTTTCTGTTGACACATATCCAATGCAGCATATTTCGATCGAGTCACCTGTGCTGCTCTTGACTTAGCGTTCTTGACTGGCGTTTTTGGTTCGACTGCTCAAGCTCTGCTTCGCTGACGTCGATTTATTTACGGATAAATGCAACACGAATACTTAGATGCCAAAACCTCATAAGGTGCTTTTGAGCCTTTTTTATGTGTTCTTGTGAAAATATGCACGGATTAATGCAAAGAACGCATAAGTGCACAAGAAATCGAGCAAAAAAGGTATTGCATTTATCCGTACTCTACTGAATTACGCAATCGATGTGCGTATGACATAAACTTGGGGTCTATGCTTTGTGTTCTTATTTGTCCTTCTCGGTGCTTGCAGTTGTCTTACAACACGCGCCGAAACCTATTTATTAAGTGCTACAGGAAGAAGTGGGGCATCGAAACTTACATTAGGTACTTTTGACCTACAGCAAAATATTAAGTTTTTTCCACCGACATTTTTCTAAAAAATTGAATAAAATGTGCGAAAAAAACTTCACAGACCTAGAAGCTGTATAAATTTCCAATTATTTCAACAAACGGGATATTTTCCAGGAAAATTCAATTTCTTATTTAAAGCAATTTGTTAATGCAAAAGTATTTTAATTGAAAAAAATTTTGTTGTAATATATTGAGTTTCGATAAACCGTTCCTAAGCTATTAATTAAAAAAAAAGGTTGGTGTCTGTTAGGTCAGTTTGAGGAAATTGAAATTAGAAATGTAAAAAAGAAAATATAAAAAATTGTTTTGTACAGTTTCTCTAACAATTTCCAAAATTGGTGGAATACATAAGCTAGCAATTATTTTAAAAATTAATATTTAACAGTTATATCGAGACTTTTCAAAGGAAGTTGAAAAATAAATTTTTTTTAATACATACAAAATGAGACTTAACTTTTGATTATTATTATATATCAAAATGGAACAAGTAAGGGCGAACAGTCAGGCGAGCCTGTCAATAGAATACCCGACACAAACACACATGTTCAAATAATTTTTAATATCAAGAGGTGTTAAGGCCATAAGGGGCCCCATATACCGACTTTTGTTAAATTTCTTTATGAAAACCGCCCTTTTGCCACGCCCACTTTTCCAAATCTTTCAAATTATAGTCGGAGGCTTATATATACGCTCAATTTCTAAGTTTGATTGAAATATTTCGAAAACGTCAGATTTTGGGGAATTTTTGAAATTTTTGTGACAGATCCTAGTACTGGAGGTACCCTTAATAATGGACCGATCAAGAAAATTTTTCGTAAGGATGTTTATGGCTACAAAGGAAGCACAAGTGCCAATTTTCGTTCAAGTCCCATTTTAATTTCGGGTGTAGGAGAGAGTTTCTGAAAAACGCCCTTCTGCCACGCCCACTTTTCCAATTTTTTTAAATAGCAGTACTTGCCTTTAAACATGTTTAAATACCAAATTTCAACAAAATATCTGGAAAAACTCCGATTTTAAAGCAGTTTTTGTGATTTTCGTAACAGACCCTAGTACTGGAGGTACCCCTAAAAATGGTCCGATCGGGTCCATTCTCGAACTTGTTCTTACTCTTGTCGCTGTAGATAGATAGCTCAACTCCTTCGATAAGAAAACTGTATACAAACAGACAGACGGACAGACAGACGGACAGACAGACGGACAGACAGACGGACATGTCTTAATCGAATATCCTGGTGACGCTGATCATTTCTATATATATTTTGTATGGTCTGTCTCAATTGGTTCTGGGTGTTACACACAACCACACAAACGCAATATACCCTCGACACAGAGTGTGTCGGGTATAAAAATATATCTTGAAAATCCTGTTTTTATTTATAGCTTGCAAAGTAATTGTTATTTTTTGTTATTTAAAAGGTCGAAATTTAGTCTTATTTTGTAAAATATATGCTTGCTCTTATTATCTTTCAAAATACAGGATGCATTAATTTGTCTTTGTTTGTTTGAAAGCTAAAACAGGCTATAATGTACTCTTTCGTTGATCTTTTGTTTCTCAAATTTGAAAGCTAAAACAGGCTATAATGTATAAGTTCGTTGATCTTTTGTTTTTGAAATTTGAGAGCTAAAACAGGCTAATGTACTCATTCGTTGATTTCGTTTTTCGCTCGTTGTGGATGATAGCAAATAGATCATGATTTTTTTTCTGTAGAAAATCAAACACTGAAAAAACATGAAATGGAGTAATGAAAGATAACGCAAAAGTTAGGAATTGGCTTGAAGCCTAGCATAAATATGAGTATGCTTAGAAATATAACATTCTATTAATAACTAAATATCACACATCTGATATAGGGAGCACCCTTTATTCTCATTTTTTGTTTTACGGAAAACCAATTTTTGTAACTGCTTCATTTTCTTTGAGTCCTAAACTCTTACACTTACTTTCCCACGCAAAAACTAATAAGATCGAATAATTTAGGATACGCGGTGGCAGAAATTCTAAAGCTTTTATTTTCTTTCAATTTTACTCGTGATACGACAACTAAAACCAAAATCAAGCGAAAGAAACCATAAGGCACTTCAAAATTTCAAACAACTAAAGCAAAATCGCAAACTTCAATTTTCGTTTTGACTTATTCGTGATTTATAAAGCAACACAAAATATAGATTTATTAGCCAAAATAAGTATTGAAATGTTTAAATACACTTCTGCTGTCCTGCAAGTGTTAAGTGGTGGAAAGTAGGATCGTTCACAAAAAACTATTTCGGGAGCCGATCTGGCCATAACAAAATTTTGAATCATGATTTGATTACTTTGTCTTGTGACTTCTCGCGTTTCGATGGGGATTTGAACTGCCTTGCGTTCGCTTCTTATGGAAATAATATAAAAAGGGGTAAATATTTTTGTGTCAATCCAGAGCACTGTTGGAAAATCAACTATCCAATTGTATAGTTAGGAACTGAAAATCATTGAAAAATCATTCATACCGTATTATAGCGCAATTGTTGGCGATACAGTACAGGTAACAAGGCCCGTTCTCGAGCTTGAGAACGAGCTGTTGACACTACCTCCAAGATCGCGGATCTTAGAAGTCATTAAGTCATTAAGCTCATAAGTCGAGCATACAGATTAGTTATTATGGTAATATAATTTCGCAAACTTAATTTTTTACTTATTTTATGTTTTAAAAACATTGGGGAATTAACAATGAAGATGAGGTTTCGCAGCGAAAAGCTAACCTTGGAAAATTTTCAATTATAGCCCGTTAAGCACTGAGTTAGAATTGGAATTGCGCGATTGGTTATAATTGGAATTTTGTGACATTGGTTTTTTTCCGACGATATTCCACCTTAATTGTGAATACCACTCTTGTGAATTTCTCAACACTTTGTATTATCAATAACTTTGATTTTCTTTTTATTTCATTTCAGATGCCTTATTTTATTTATATAAATTTAATATGTTGATGTGAGTATAGCTAGTTTTGATAAAAAAAATTCACAAAAAAAAAAAAAAAATTGATATAAGCAAAAAATTAAATTTTTTTTTAAGAAATAAAAATATGTGTTTTATATTATTCTAATTTTAAATTTGGATGGAAATTTCATTGATTTCGAACGTTTTCAATCGTATTCGATTTCTGTGACATGCCCGTATATATATAATATAAAGAGACATGTCGTCAGCGCCACGAAAAATGAAACTAAACATGAACTAAAAAACTTTAATATTGCTCGATGTTGTGCCCATACTTAGTAAGCATACATTCTTAAGTTACTGAAACAAAAATTTCAAACAAAACAAAACCGTGCAAAGTTGATTAATACGTCTCATTTGCACGTGCTTCTCTTGTTTCTTACATATCCTTCGCAAATCGATGCCTCAGAATATGTTAAATATTCTTGGTTTTTAAATACCTCTCTATGTGAGATCGATTTGTTTTTGTTACATATGAATAATTCACTCGACCTGCGTCGTTTGTTATTTGAAAAATACTCTGGATATGCATATTTGGTCATTTTAAAAGGATGCTTCAATATTCATGTGATGTAATACAGTAGAGTACGGATAAATGCAACACATTTTTTGCTCGAATTCTTGTGCACTAATGCGTTCTTTGCTTTAAACCGTGCATATTTTCATGAGAACGCACAAAAAAAGATTCAAAGCACCTTGCACCTATAAGATTTTTGCATTTATGCCTGTTGCATTTATCCGTTGTTCACTGTAAGACCAAATATGCGAAAAGTCTGTTATGTAATGTGCAACGAATTAGCAATTGTACCAACTATTTCTCCTTTGGTATACGTTTTGGTCTGATATATGAATCGTTCAAATATATGTATATACTCGGCCTTGGCAGTTATCAAAGATGTGTAACGTTATATGACATTTTTGTACAAAAAAATATAAAACCCTTGTTATAACTGAAGCGGAGCCGCAAATAACGCTATAAGCGACAAATTTTTTGAACCTATTTTTCGTACTTTCACTGTCAATAATACTCTACCACTTTGAGCTATCAAAAAAATGATTTTATTTGGTCAACTCTTAGACATTTCTCAACACTTTAGAACCATAAAGAAGTAACTTTGTTAGTACTTACTGGCATGGAACTTTTGCAATAATGTGAAATTTGTCACTTAGAACGTTATTCCCGGCTCCGCTTCAACTGTCAAATCACTTTTCTATATCCAAATAAATAACCAAAATAAACTTCCAAAAGTTGTAAATAACTCCTTAAAATGAAGAAATATGTCAATCCAGTATATTCCAGTAAAATGAAATGTGATTTTTTTTTATTTCTTTTTAGCCCGATGAAAAACATTTAAGGACATTGAAGGTTTCAATATTTTCGCAAAAAGCTTAGATTTGGTATGAATGCTTAGAACACTATTAAAAATAAATTGTCAAAATTCCCAATCGATCCAAAGTTTGCAAAAAATTTATTTAACTACTCTTTCAACTTCGCATCGATATATCTCCGAAACGGTGATTATTAGAAAAAAAAGTGTCGGAACAGTTTTTATAGAAAATTGCATAGTAAACAAGTTTTTTCTTACCTATTCTTGGATTACAATTGTCGGTTAGGTGAAAAATGCAAAAACAGATATATGCAACAATTGACATTGAACAAATTTTTTGCAGACGTCGGCTCAATCGGGGCTTTTGAAAAATTCTTTTTAGTGGTGTTCTAAACATTCGTGTCAAGTTTTAACTTTGTACGAAATAATGTTACCTCAACCCTGCTTTGAAAATTAATTTGCTATTTACTTATATGAAATACAAATTTAATCACACAAACAAATCTTTCGTAATGGCAACTTAGATACAAAGGGTTTCTTCTTGCTTAACTTCACAAATAATATAGAAATTCGCACGGTACGACCGTAAAAACGGATAACCGACCACCCGGCCAATTTTTCACTTGCACTATAAACTCTATTGTCCTGGAAAATCAACAAAACCGGAACACTGAATTCGCCGATTTTTTTAACTATGTGCAGCAACGTTGAAATTGGCTTCCAAAATTTTGTAACTTTATAGGACCACTTTAAGAGGCTGTATCTTAAAAAGTATTTCAAATATTAACAAGTAAGGGTGTTAAAGACAGGCGCGCCTGACAATTAAATACCCGACACAGTCACACATGTTCAAATAAATTTTACTATCAAGTGGTGTTGAATGCCATTAGGGGACCCTATATTTTGAAATTTTTGTGACAGACCCTAACACTGGAGGTATCCTTAATAACACAGTGCATCATTTTTCAGATCTTCGACTCCGATCCACTTTTTGTTTGGCGTTCCTGAAATTACTTACTTAACGTAGAAAAACTAAGTTTTTCGTTTTGCCAAATTGGCTACCGTTCGCGAGATATGGCGGTTCAAAGTCTTTCGCCTCCAGGGGATTTTGTGAATTTTTTCCGTAGATAGTTATACAACATATTTAAAATTTTTTTAAATGCCGCTCAAAATAGTTCCACAATTAGTAATTTCTTACCTATTGTAGGGCAGAATATTTCCCTGCCCTGCCCTAAATAGGGCATAATTACGTCCGTACAACGCACAGTGTCGCGACTCCATACATTTCTTGGCCAAAAATAGAAGGAATTGCTCTAGAGCAATGAAATTTGGCATGGAGATTTCTTTTGATGAGACTAAGAAATTTTTAAAAAATTTCCAAAATCTCACCACCCCACCACCCACCCGCCCAGCAAATGGTTTTTCTAAAATCGCCATTTTTCAACTTGGGGACTTGAAATTTAGCACACGAGTTATCTTACACCTCTTATGTAGGAAACAATTATAGTTTTTGGAGTGCCACAGACATTTTCTATTATATTTGAGTCAGGACTACACGCAGGCCAACTCATCACGTCGATTGAACGCTCCTGAAGCCACTCGCGCGTTTGACGACTAACGTGGATGCTTGCATTGTCATGCTGAAAGATAAAGCCGTACTCGGAATTTTGGCGCAGGAACGGCAACAAACTGCACTACAGCACTTAACAATAATTAGTGCTGTTCATTTTCGAAGAGGTGCACTGAATTTCCAGACAGCCGCTGATCGAAATGGCACCCCATGCCATGACGCTACCACCACCAAAATTTCTTTTCGAAAAATACTTAGGCTCTTTTCGCAAATCTCGCCTGTAACTATCAAAACCATCAGGTCCGTCTAAGTTCCATTTTTTTTCGTCCGAAAATATAACCTTAAAACGTTTTTCGAAAGTAATTAAGGTAAATTGGTACCGATTTTTTTATGTCTTACTTGGTTCCAAGTAGTATTTTTCGAAAAGAAATTTTGGTGGTGGTAGCGTCATGGCATGGGGTGCCATTTCGATCAGCGGCTGTCTGGAAATTCAGTGCACCTCTTCGAAAATGAACAGCACTAATTATTGTTAAGTGCTGTAGTGCAGTTTGTTGCCGTTCCTGCGCCAAAATTCCGAGTACGGCTTTATCTTTCAGCATGACAATGCAAGCATCCACGTTAGTCGTCAAACGCGCGAGTGGCTTCAGGAGCGTTCAATCGACGTGATGAGTTGGCCTGCGTGTAGTCCTGACTCAAATATAATAGAAAATGTCTGGGGAATCATGGTTCGTGAAGTTTATAAGGATAACCGGCAGTTTAGTTGTGTCCAAGAGCTTAAAGATTGTATTTTGCAGAAATGGTCGAGTCTCAGTCACGAAACTTTAAAAAAACTATATGAGAGCATGAATAACCGAATCTATCAGCTTATAAAAAATGACGGTGGCATGACACAATATTAGAAAATTGTTAAACATGCATTACATCATCAATAAAGAACGTTACTAATGATTTTCAGAAGTGGTGTTATACTTATGAAAAAGCAACATTTTGCGTTTATTTACAAAACAAACGGTATTTTGCATGAACGATTGTTTTTTCTTTGCATAGCAACGTATTTTACGAAACTCGTTCAAAAGGAAATGAAAAAAAGTGGGAAAAAATTACACTGAAAATAAAAACGCTATTTTTCAAGTGGTGTTATACTTTTGCAAAGGAGTGTATGGGCATTTCCATGAATATGTCAACCACGACTGAAAAAATAAAAGTGCTCGAAATTTTTTTCCAACACTGGCTATGGAATGCAAAAATACTAAAATTTAATTATCTGGAAGCATTTCCAGCCTATTAAAATTTGAAAGAAAAAAAATAACGGCTTAAAGTCAATTGTCTCGTTGATTCATTTTAAGCAGTTTTGATCAACTACTTCCTCTCTTCAAACGACTCACTTCAGCTATTTGTAACATTGCATTTCTACTCTCAAATTATTGTTACAACAACAATTAAGTAGATTCATGAGCAAAGAGAAAATAAGGAGTTCGATTAGCGGTGTTTTTTTTATTTTCCTTGGATGCTATTCTAATGTCACGTACGATGACCAAAACTTTGGTTTTCTTCCTCATTTGTTATTTGTCGGTCGCAGGTGAACGAAAATTAATTTCCAAATCAAGGCCATCGGGCAAATAATAGATTTTAAAAAATTTTTTTTTATTTTCGTAAAACAAAAAATTTATAAGCCAAGCAAGTTGGTCACGTACGATATCGTAAGTACTAAAAATGGTACGATTTGTTGAGAGCCCAATTTTTTTTTTTTTTTTTTATTTAAACTTTGCTTCTCTTTACTGCATCTTCCTTTGGGTGGGAACTAACAGTAATTAATCAAATCTTATTTTTTAAATATAACTTAACTATTTATACATATATAACAGAGATATAATAGTTTTGATTCCAACGGGCCTCTATTTGAGAAACTGGGCTGCTGAGGACTTATTACTGTTAAGCCGTGTCCTTTGCTAGGATGAGTCTTGATCATGCACGAGCGAGGTGCGTCAAGCTTAGTGAATCCGTTGGTAGGATGAGTCTTGATCATGCACGAGCGAGGTGCGTCAAGCTTAGTGAATCCTTGGTTGGATAAGTGTACGGTGCGCACGAGCAAGGTGCGTAAAATTGATTTGCTGGAACGGCTACTCTGATGGTAGTTAGGAGAATTGAGCGTGCACGAGCGAGGTGCCTCAATCTGTGTGATTCCTTAATTGGCCAAACATCTGACATGCACGAGCGAGGTGCAGATAACGAGTATCGGTGTTATGTTTCCAAAATAATAGAAGCGGACGGAAGGTCCTTTCTTCTTAACCGTGTTCGACGTGTTGTATTGTTAAGGCTTCTTGCCAGCTGATTCGAGTGATTCCTTAGCTTCTCATGATAGGATGATTTTAGGCGAACGATTTCGTCCTTAATAAGTGGGACTTGCAGATCGCGGTGAATGCTTTCATTACGTATGTACCATGGAGCACCTGTAATGATTCTAAGAATTTTCGATTGAGCTCTTTGGATTATTTCTATAGAGGATGCGCAGGCATTTCCCCACAACTCAATGCCATAAGACCAGATTGGCTTTAATACACTATTATATAATAGAACTTTATACTCCATATTAAGAGGGGAGCGATAGTTAATTAGCCAGTGAATTTTTGATGCTTTAAGTTTTAGATTGGTCCTCTTTGCTTCGATGTGCTTTCGCCAAGTTAATCGTTTATCTAAGTGGACTCCTAAGTAGACTACACTATTTACTTGGGGGATGGAGACTCCTTTAAGGAGAATAGCAGGGCTTATACCTCTTCTAAGCGTAAATGTAATGTGTTTACATTTACCTTCGTTTACATTAATTCGCCAGGTAGAGAGCCAATTTTCAATTAATTGCATATGTTCTTGTAGGATTCTTGATGCTTCCATGGGATCGCGGTGGCAGCTCAATAATGCTGTGTCGTCAGCAAAAGTTGACATTACAATATTATCTCTAGTGGGGATGTCGGCTGTTAGAAGAAGGTAAAGAGAGGGGCCTAATACACTGCCTTGCGGGACTCCTGCTTTAATTTCAAATTTTTCCGTTATAAATTCATTAACTCTTACTCTAAAGAATCTATTTTGGAGGTATGATATAAGAATTTCGTGAAAATTTTGAGGGAGTAGGGACTTTATTTTAGCAATAAGGCCCCCATGCCACACTTTGTCGAAAGCTTGAGCGATATCAAGGAATATTGCAGAACAATATTCTTTTTTTTCGAAGGCGTTACGAATTTCACGAGTGATTCGATTTACCTGTTCAATAGTTCCATGTTTTTTTCTAAAGCCAAATTGATGAGCAGGGATTAAGTTATTCTCGTGGATGTATGGCGTTATTTTTATAAGAAGAGCTTTTTCAAAGAGCTTAGATAAGCAGGGAAGAAGGCTTATTGGGCGATATGAGCTGGCTGTCGTCGGGTCTTTTCCGGGCTTCAGTATCATCATGATGACCGATTCTTTCCATATCACAGGGAAGTAGGAGAAGCTCACAATAGCATTAAAAAGTTGTGCTGCGTACGTGAGAGCAATGTATGGCAATTCCTTGATCATTTTTGGGGTTATATAGTCATAGCCTGGAGATTTTTTCTCGCAAAAATTTTCCTTAATTATGCATTTTATTTCATTGGCATTAAATGTTATAGGGATAATTTGGTTGTTCACCTCGCAGAGGGGAAATCTAAGGCCGTTTACCGGTGGGTTTGGTAGAAAAACTGAGCACAAGTGTTGAGCAAAGACTGACGCTTTTTCCTCATCACTTCTTGCCCAGTTTCCTCTTGAATTCCTTAAGGGAGATTCATGTTCTATGGGTGAATTTTTTATTTTGAGAGCTCGCCATAATGACTCTTTCGACGTGCTATTAGGTGCAAGATTTGAAATGAAATTATAGTTTTTCCTGTCTTGGTCTTTTTGAAGAGCAGTTTTAAGTTGCTTTGAAGCTGTATTGAGTCTAGCTTTACTGCCAGGGGACCTATGTTGTTGCCATTCTCTTCTCAATCTACGTTTTTCTCGCAATAATCTTTCAATATGACTATTAGTATGATGAAAATTTCTAACGGCAGGCTCAAAGGCTTTTGGGGTAGAATGCTCCGCCGCTGAAGTTAATATTGAATTCAGGGTTGCTGCCGCTTCGTCGATTTGACTTTCATTACATATTGTATATTCGGAGTGTATGTGTGTTGCAACATACTTTTTATAATTAACCCAGTTCGTTTTTGAAGTGGTCAGTCTAAAAGGGGGGCATGTTGTTCTTATGTTTTCTGAAATTTCTATTAGTAGAGGACAATGATCTGAGGACATTTCGTAGCAAATCGACGTTGAAATACGCGAATTATCAAAGCCTCTTGTAATGGCAAAGTCTATGAGATCTGGTATTTTATTTCGATCTGTTGGCCAATACGTGGGATGTCCGGGCGAAATAAATCCTAGAGTATTGGAGCTATTTATCAGTGTGTTGTATAATTTTCTACCCCTTGGTGAGATCAAACGAGAGCCCCAATGGGTGTGTTTTGCATTATAATCGCCTGCTGCTAAAAATTTAGTTCCAAGGGTGTTGAAAAATTCATTAAAGTGATTTTCGCTGACTGAGAATCGTGGAGGGCAATATATTGCTGACAAAATGAAATTTGCACCGCAAGTTTCAATAGAAACTGAAGTTGCTTGGAAGTAATTTTTTGCGAAAGGTTCAACAGGGAAATGTTTAATTCGATTACGAATCAATATACCTGTTCCTCCGTGTGCTTTCCCATCGGGGTGGTTTGTTTTGTAAAATTTATAGCCTGATAGCGAAAAATTATTTTTATCTGTTAGATGTGTCTCCGAAATAAGCATCACATCAATAGAGTAGTTTGAGAGGAAATGTGATAATTCTAGCTTACGCTGATTTATACCATTTGCATTCCATGAGGATATAATAAATAAACTCATTTTTGTGCAGTTAAAATTTGGAGCAACTGGTTTTGTGCTCTAAGTAACTCCTGGAGTGTGTTTTGCATTTGCGACATAAATTGTGTCATACACTGTGTCAGACTGACTAACATGGATTCCAAGCTACCGTTCTGCTGTTGAGGGGCAGAATGGGCACTTATGGCAGAGCTAGCAACATTTGCATAGGACATTTTATTAGTCACTGGAACGCTGGATTTATTAGGTTGTGAGAAAATTGGGTTTTGGAATGCATTTTGATTCGGATTATTACGACTGGCTTGCTTTTTTTCTGACATACGATTTTTTAGTTCTTTATATACTGGACATCCCCTATAATTTGCTGTGTGATCTCCACCACAGTTGCTGCACTTTTTGTCAGTTTTATTTTTATTACAATTTGCAGAGCTGTGAAATTCTCCGCAAACGACGCAGACCATGCGTAGGGTGCAGTAGGACTTAGTATGGCCATATTCTTGGCAATTAATACATTGGACAGGGCCAGTACGCTTATGAGGTTCTTCTATTACAACTCTACGGTGGAGAAGATATTGTAGTCCGTAGATTGGATGAGTCTCACTTTTTTTTAGTTTTAAGTTGTCCGGACTAAGTTCTACTTTGAACATCGGCTGTGGGGTTTTATTCCTATTGAAAATGTTCATTACGTTCCTAATTTTAAAGCCTTTTTCTTCTAGGGCTTGTTTAATTTCCACAGGATCTACATCTGATTCAATGCCTTTAATAACTACACTAAGGCCTTTGCTGCTTTTAAGCTGATACGTGTAGTAGCTTTTTTTGTTGTCGTTAAGGAATTTAGTGACAATTCTGTAATTATTTACATTATAGACCTGAATTTTGGTCTCATGAACATTTCCTCTAGTAAGAGGCATGATGTGGAAGGACTCCTTTCCAATTAACTGGGTCAGGCTCGTGACCAAATTATTGGAGCTACGCTCTCTAAGATATACTGGAGGCGGTTTTGGTGATTTTTCTCCACCATCCTTTGATGTATCAGAGGTCTCAGTGGGCTCTATGCTTAGAGCCGCAAATCTATTTCCACTTAAAGCGTTCGATGGGTTAGCATCAGATTTTGTTTTATTTATTTTCGCTTTACCCACATTTGATTTCTGTGGGCTAAGTTTCCTTTTAATCTTAATGTACCGATCCATGCCTGTCTGCACTGCTGGATCACCTACGTTATTTGCAGGTGCTTTTGAACCGCTGTTAACAGAAAGCTCAACGTCTGTTGTTGATCTCGCAGTCTTCTTGGTTTTTGTATTGGCTAATTCCGTGTGAGCAGTGGAATGATTTTGCGAGGGCGGTACTTCAGGCGCTTTCACTATTAAATAAGCATTTCTGGCATTAGAGCCACTAAAAGAATGCCTTCTTTCAGGCTGAAGTTTTAAGTTATCGCGTTGCATACGTTGTACCAGTATGCAAAATTTAAATACTGCCCTGGGGCTAGCTTTGAGTCTAGCCTATAATAGGCAGAGCTCAAAGCTTTATTGTGGTTCTTGTATAGGCTAAAAATTTATTCTGGACAGCTTTGGCGAAAGAACAAAGCTACAATGAGAGAAATGATAAATGAAGAGAAAGAAAGAGTGGAGAAAGTCGAAGTTCGGAAAATTTATAGATTTCGACTTGGAAATGATACGTCTCACCCTACGAAGCTTGAATTCCTCAGTTCCTTAGGTGGATGGGCTCGAGAAGAATCGCGCGAGACAGAGAAATGAATATAAATTACTATTTAATACTTTAATATTAAATTTTGAAATTTTCGATTTGACGAGCGCGTAAACTTTGATGTTCCCGAAAAGGGTTGCCAACGCGAACTAGCCCAATTGAAATTTTTTTTTTTTTTTTTTAATCATATGTCTAAAATTCATTACGAGGCAACAAGAGATGAGCTTAGAATGAGCAACAAATGAGCTGGGTATTCATTCAAGGGAAAAATAAGAGTTAATTAAGTATATGACAGGGTTGGGTGGCAGCGAAAACTTAACGCCGAATAATTCCGTAAAAACAATAAATTTAACCGGGACTGTCTTTGTTTGTTATAAATATATTGTTTTTTGAATCGAAAAAATATATTTTATTGGTCATTAATGAAGAATAATAGTGAGGGAAATTATGTCACGTACGATATGTCACGTAAAATATATGAACTTTGTTCCCTATAAAATCAACTAAAAATTTTTTTAATTTAAACATGACGAATTTAAAAGGAGAAATATTTCACTAAGTGCAAGAAATTAAAGCCAAAAAAATAAACTCCATTAATTCGCAGAGTTTTGCACATTTTTACAAGTACCTCAAAAGTACTTCCGTTTTTGGTCACGTACGATATAGCCCTATTTCGCTCGATTTTTCCGACTCAAACATTTCAAATCTACTTAATTTTTTTTTCAAATGATAAACTCTCTGAGTGGAACATATCGACACCATTTTCTTGGAGTCACTCCAATTTTTGTAAAATCTATTCAACTCTATTTGCGTACGAATTCCGCGTACGATTACCTGGAAATGCCCATATGTGCTTGGAAAATCGAAATTTGGCCGACACTGCTTTAAAGTAACATTGACTTTTAAGCACTAACAGGTCGAATTTAGGTAAAACTTACTTTGAAGTTAGGGCATTTTAAAGGCAGAAATTTGGTCAAAACTAGGTAAAATATAGCCAAAATAGGTCTAATGGACCAAATTTTGGAATTTTTTCCCTATTTTGCTTGGTGAGATATACCCTCCACATTAGGGCAGTCCTTATTTAAAAAATTTGCTTTTTTTCGCGCGACACCCCTTCATATTAACATTTACCACGAGAAAATATTTTTTTTTTTTTTAAATTTTTTTATTGACATTTAGGAGTTGCTACTAGCGGCCAAAGATTTCCAAATAAACTCAATATATGAAATTGTTAGTTTCATATAAAATATTTAAAGTTTACACAAGCTCCCAGTCTGTGATCATAGGACAATTAATTGTGTAAATTTGTGTTAAATCTGACCATCGTCGTCTTCTCCGTTGCAGAGATATAAGGAGTTTTAAAAAATAATTGAGTTTGGAGATATATAATATAACATACCTTGAATTGAAAAACTCACTTGTTTTTTCGTTACAAAAATAAATAATGATTGGATCGATTCGATATATTGGGTCAGAAAAAAACAAAGTGCTTATAACACATTTAACAAAACGGACATTCGCTCTTCTTTAGGTCAAATAAATACATTATTTTCTTTTTAAAAGCATTACACATTGGCCGAAATCTGTGAGCGCGGAAGTAAATGTGGTCAGCTATAGAATTAAGCACATTTCAATGGGAACTTTATTCTCTTTATATATCTAGTCAATATTTTTATTTTGAAACGAAAAACAAGTGAATTTTTCAATTCAAAGTTATGTGATAATATGTATAAAAATCTCCGAATTGAGTTGTTTTATAAAACTCCTTTTATCTCTGCAACGGTGAAAACGATTTTTTTCAGATTTAACACAGTCCTAACAGGTTGGCTGATAAGTCCCCGGTCTGACACATAGATGGCGTCGCTAGTATTAAACGTCTGTAAGTCAATTAGTTTGTGAGATAGAGCGTCTTTTGTGAAGCAACTTTTGTTATTGTGAAAAAAATGGAAAAAAAGGAATTTCGTGTTTTGATAAAATACTGTTTTCTGAAGAGAAAAAATACAATGGAAGCAAAAACTTGGCTTGATAATGAGTTTCCGGACTCTGCCCCAGGAAAATCAACAATAATTGATTGGTATGCAAAATTCAAGCGTGGTGAAATGAGCACGGAGGACGGTGAACGCAGTGGACGCCCAAAAGAGGTGGTTACCGACGAAAACATCAAAAAAATTCACAAAATGATTTTGAATGACCGTAAAATGAAGTTGATCGAGATAGCAGAGGCCTTAAAGATATCAAAGGAACGTGTTGGTCATATCATTCATCAATATTTGGATATGAAAAAGCTCTGTGCAAAATGGGTGCCGCGCGAGCTCACATTTGACCAAAAACAACAACGTGTTGATGATTCTGAGCGGTGTTTGCAGCTGTTAACTCGCAATACACCCGAGTTTTTGCATCGATATGTGACAATGGATGAAACATGGCTCTATCACTACACTCCTGAGTCCAATCGACAGTCGGCTGAGTGGACAGCGATCGGTGAACCGTCTCCGAAGCGTGGAAAGACTCAAAAGTCCGCTAGCAAAGTAATGGCCTCTGTTTTTTGGGATGGGCATGAAATAATTTTTATCGATTATCTTGAGAAGAGAAAAACCATCAACAGTGACTATTTTATGTCGTTATTGCAGCGTTTGAAGGTCGAAATCGCGGCAAAACGGCCCCATATGAAGAAGAAAAAAGTGTTGTTCCACCAAGACAACGCACCGTGCCACAAGTCATTGAGAACGATGGCAAAAATTCATAAATTAGGCTTCGAATTGCTTCCCCACCCACCGTATTCTCCAGATCTGGCCCCCAGCGACTTTTTCTTGTTCTCAGACCTCAAAAGGATGCTCGCAGGGAAAAAATTTGGCTGCAATGAAGAGGTGATCGCCGAAACTGAGGCCTATTTTGAGGCAAAACCGAAGGAGTACTACCAAAATGGTATCAAAAAATTGGAAGGTCGTAATAATCGTTGTATCGCTCTTGAAGGGAACTATGTTGAATAATAAAAACGAATTTTGACAAAAAAATGTGTTTTTCTTTGTTAGACCGGGGACTTATCAGCCAACCTGTTACAGAATTGATTGTCCCTTAACATCAAATAGCGAACTTGAAAGATCGCTCAGTAGTGGTTGAGCTATGTTCATTCAAAGTATAAAAAACATAAAAATGTTACATACATTTTTAAATTTATCGACTTCGGACATCATTTTTTTTTTCATTCTTTTAAAGATTTGTAAGTTATTTTTGACTTCATATTAAAAAACAACATTTTAAGAACACAAAAGCTTTTAAAATTTTAAGATAGCTGCAACCATATTTGAGAAATATGAGTTTCAAAACATCAATGGTATTTAAAAATTTAATACGCGATTAATTTGGAGCTCTGACGTGATGGAATTTTTTTTTTTTTGATATTTTTCAAGTGTTTACCCAGCTTAAATCTATAGAAAATGCTTAAAAACCCCTTGGATTTTTGTACTGCTGTAATCTTATAACATATTGTATGAAACTAACAAATTTTTTATATGGATTTTATACGGAAAATTTTGAACGCTGGTATCGACCCCTAATTGTCATTTAAAAAATTTCAAGAAAATAAAGAAATACTTTTTGTGGTATATATTAAAATGACGGGGTTTCGCGCTAAAAAAAAAAAAGAAAATTTTGACGTGATAACGTCTATTAAATCTATAATAGGACACTCGAATTGCTATATTCTGACGCCGGTGAACTTAATATGCGTTCAAAATGTTCATCGTTCAATTTACGTGACACACAACCCCCCGCTACCGCGTCTCTCTCACCCCCTGCATTCTTTATCGAAATTTATAATTTATTTCTACAACAACATATTACAACAAACACATGACAGCCTACGCTTCAGCTTTAACTTCATTATAGTTGCAGCCTTGGACATCTTAGTAGTTACACTCTTATTGTATTATGTAACCAATTACTTCAACCTACAATTCTCATAAGCATTATGCCGATTAACATATATGACGTAACAAAATTGTCCGAAAATTTTCTAGAAAATTTTCACTTTGCACGTTATATATATGTACTGCGCCAAGTAAAAATTTAGTTTTGTATGAACAGGGCCTGCAAAAATTTTTAAAACAAAGGCAGGGATGCTCGGACTTGAAAATTTTTAAAGGTGTTATATTTTTTAAAGAAGAAAAGGTAGATTCGTATAAAAAGTTTTAGATTTAAAATTGTTTAAAATATTAATACAGTATATCCCATCTGAACATGTAGAAAGTTGGGGAACTTACGTGTCTTTAGGTATTTTCTCTTGTTATAAAAAAAAATGTGTCAATATTTATTAGATGTCTTTAAGCGCCAATACTGCCATTCTTGACAACATTCTTGACAATAGGAAGCTGATAACATATTTTGCAATAACACATAGCATTGGAGCACATTTTATATGCTCTCAATTATTCTAAATGATCATCAAATAAGTAGAAAGTAAAAAAAAAGGCATAAATAAGTAAAAAAAAAAAGTGGTAGATTTTGACCTAGCGTGGTGGAAGTGGTAGAAAGTGAAAATAGTTGTAGATCTACCAGCAAAATAGTAGAAATCCGAGCACTGACAGGGATCGAAAACTTTAATATGCAATTTTAATTTCAAAATTGAAGAATAATTATTATTTTCTGTTGTATACTTATATTAAAAATAGCAAAAATGAGACTTATTTTCTAACTTTTGAATTAATTAATCTAAGGGGAGGGAGTTTCAAATAACGTCAAAAATAGCGTATTTGATACTTGAATGCTCCCTTTTATGTACATAATGAGTTTTTTCCTATGACGTTATCACGTAAAACTATCGTCCGTAAAATGACTTTACAGACACCATTTTCTTAAAACTTTTTATGGTTATCAATATAAAAAAACGCTTTAACTCTCGATTAGCTCCACACTGTTTTTAAACTAAGGACCACCCTACTCCACACAGAATGTGTCGGGTATAAAAAACTTTGAATTACGAAATGTGAACAACGTGGATTTCCAATGCATGTGAAAATCTCAGATCGGACAAATACTTTTTAAGTTATGAGCAAAAAAGTAACGTTATAAGACCGTGGCGGTGACCATTGTAATGTTATTATTAATTGAAAGCCTTATGTTTGGATTTTTACTATTTTATTTATTAGTGAACGGCAGTATACATCTAATGCCAGTATCTGACCCGAACACTGAATATTAAAACCTTCTTAGTCTATGTTAGAAATTTACATAGAATTTATACTATTTGAACAGAGGAAAATTTCATAGCTAAGGGCGACGGAACGGAATGGAAAAGCAATGGAATTAAATGGAAATAGAATGAAATGCATTGGACTCTGCCACGAACAGTCGTTCCGATTGAACTTAAAATAGCACGAAGACCGTTTTGACCTATCCATCATATTTAACGTTACCATCTCGCTTATGAAACGAAAATATGAGCCAAATTGCTTCATTACTGCTGATGTAACGCCCCATTTGATATTGGTACACTTCATCATTTCTATTCGGATCAGTTGCACCAAACACTGCCATATCACTTGTTGACTTTGTTGACATATTTACAAATGTACTTAATCGATTTGACGGAATTACAGTATTCAACGTTGATGTGTGCTTTGAATACTTTTGATATCAACAGATTATACGGTACGATCCAGCGATTATCCACTTCAACGTCTTTATTTCGTACTTTGATAGTAACAGAATCGGCCATGGTCTTCAACAGACCGACGACGGTACAGTGGATATCCATTACCGTTGGTGACTGTATCCGAAACTAATGCTCTAGGGTAGCGCTTAGTGCATTTTCCATCAACCATACATGGTAAATTGATGTTATGTTCACCACAGGGGCCATGGATCATATTCTGCACAATAACATCGTATAATTAGGGATCAACGGCTGGATTTAGAATTTCAGCAGAAATCACAGTGTCCACTTCATCTGTTGTGATCTTATCAACTAACCACATAAGGATGTGCGAATGTGGCAAACCACGTTTCTGCCATTCAACAGAATACATCCAACATTTCACAGTACCAAAAATTTTACTTTTCAAAATGAAATTCGTCAACGCCTTTAACTTTTGGTTGAATACACGGGCAGTTATGTCATGGCGATCGATTGGCTTTTGTCCAAAAAACATATCTTTCATCTCTATCCATTGCGGATTGCAAGTAAAAGTAATAAACAAATCCGGGCGGCCATAATGACGAACATATGTCATGGCGTCCTGCGCGTATTCGTGCATATGCCGTGGACTGCCTTGATACGACGATGGCAATATAATCATTTTGCCGACATCATTCACATCTCCATCATTGTTTATTGCATCGCGCAAATGAATGTATTCGTCTGAGCAAAGTTTCTTCTGATTAAACCTGATAAAATTCAATCTCTCCGTTTTGATTTTGGCACACATGTCAATAACAAACTGATGGAAAAGTTTGCAAGAATGCAAAATGTAGTTCACCTCATTTTGACGCACCATAAGTCGATATGAATAAAAGTTCATTGCGCTAACTTTTTTATTTGTTTCTGTACCTAAATTGGAAGTAATAATGCATTTGAATAAAATAAACATTCTAAAATTAAAATAAAATTTAAAAAAAATTAAAAAGAAACGGAAAACTGATAACTAACCGGAAAACGCATTTCTAATTTTAATATTCAAATGGTATCCGTCTTCTCCATGGCAAAAGAAAAGCGGATATTGTAATGCGTCATAACACCGATGCGTTTCGGAAACTCTCTGCAATTTATTATTTTGGCGATGCAAAACAATGTCGCGTGAATAGGATTCATCACCAACAATAACTATTGCGACACCATCAATTGTCGGTGCATTGAAACGTCCCGCATGCAATCCTGGCGGTTTCTTATCAGCACTTATGACAATGGCATGATTGTCAGAAGGCATCCGATCCAAAGCAGTTTGAAATAAGTGCACCAGTTCATTTTCATCTCTCAACATTGATTGCAATCGCTCAACAATATGCCGTCTCAAATTTTATGAAACGTCGCACCGCAGATTAGTTTCTACAGATGTATTGCCAACATAGTATATTTGCAAGAATTGATAACTTTGTTCCGCAAAAGGCAATAAAGAACCAAATCGATGTTATACTTGACCTTGTATCTGTTAAATATCAATAATTTCGCAAATGAACGGGATATATATTCATCAAAATAAATATGAACTGTGTCATACGAAGTATTAACCTTGAAAGTGGGTATAAAATTATATCAAACAATGTTCGTCGCACCGAAAGATGTCATTTGAAAACATCCATTGTACAACTGAATATTCTTCAAAAAATGATCTGATTCGGGCGATCCGCCAATAAGCAATGAACGCAATGGCTCAGGTGGCGGAATCAATTCGAGCAATTTCACTTGACCATTTGCACAACACAGTCGAGGAGTTTCATGTTTAAATTTGAATGCCTTACAATGACCGCACACAAAAGACATTGATCCAATTGAAACGACATCAAGTTCAGCATAATTCAAAGTGGCATCATACGAAAATGCTGCACGTTCCAAAATAATATTTCTGTTTCTCGAAGCTCTCAAGCGAGCCATATTATTTCTAACGGTCTCATTTATATCACGATGCTGTGCATCACTTTGCAATGCTCGAGCAGCCGCATATAATGTTACGTTAGGTGTACGGCGCCCCCATGCAGAACGACGATGTCCGCGGGGCATTTTTACCACAAACAATTTAAATGAATATTCTCGAGGAATTTTATCTCGAGAAAATTTTCTCCGCCGGAAAATGGAAGTCTTCTAAGCCACCAACTAAGAAAAGAAAGCGGTGACCTTTGCTTCATATTACCTTCCCAGTGTTCTTTGAATGGGAGAATTTTTTCCAAATCCGCAGGAGTATTTAAAATCAGGCTGAATGGTTCACAAATTCTTGCTGAAAAATATTTTGGAATATATATACAAATCTAATTTCGACAAATGTAGTGAATAACGAAATCAATATCGAGTCAATATTATCGACAGTTTTCTTAAAATTCACAAAAATGCTGATATCTCACGACACACGCACCAATGTCGCACACGCACCAATGTCGCATATAGCTTAAAACATTCAGGCAGACTTCACCTTTCAAACAAAAAAAACTGCATGCAAATCGGTTCAGCCAGTGCCGAGAAAGTTCAACACAAACACATTTCGCAACATTATTTTATATATATAGATTGAAAATGTGGGGGTTTCAAAAGAAACTGTGTCTGAAAAACGCAATCAAAGTTGCAAAATGTAAAAAATATAATATAACTTCTTTCTTTACGTAGTAAAACATGTAGAAGTCGGAATTTTTCATACAACATATATATTGCATTGGAAAGGCCTAAATGTTGCCTTCCTATCCCGGTAAGGAATTGAAAATCGGATTATAATCCAGCCAGTTACAGCCGTATAAGTGATCAAAGGTACCAAAAATTGGTTTTTGGCCCGTAGGTCAAAATTTTGAGGGTCCCTGGAAATTTTCATGGACCATTTCGGGTTCTACTCGACCAGACCTATAACTTCCGATGGGTCATTTCAAAAGTATATTCAAAAAGTCTGATTTTGTACCACCGTGTAATGAGTTAAGCCCCCTTTATTTGATATGACTTCATAAATTCTGTCAGAGATTGATTCATAAAGGGACTTTAGATAGTCCAAAGATACTTCGCTCCAGGCGCTCATAACAGCATATTTGAGGGTTTCAACATTTACAAACTGTCTCCCTGATTGGTATACTTTGCGCGTCAACCATCCCCACATGTTCGCAATAATGTTGAGGTCGAGAGAGTAAGGAGGGCACTCCATTAGGCTTACATTTTGCTCACTTATCCATTTCTTTACCACTCGAGTGGTGTGGATTGGAGCATTATCCTGTTGAAATGTCCAAGGTAATGGTCCGAAAAGGTTAGAAAAGTGAGGGAATGCATTTTTGAGAAGCTCTTTATATTTAACTGCATTCATTCTGGATGAATCGAATTTAATGTCGAATGTTCCATACTATAAAATGGCGCCCCACACCATTATACCCCCCTCACGGCTATGGTGACGGGTTAAATAGTGCTCTTCCTCTCTTATATCATGGAAGTAATAATTGAATCCATCTGGACCATCTAAATTGAAGCATTTTTCATCAGAAAAAACGATTTGATGGCATTCCGTATTCCATGCCATGTGCTTCGGAGCAAACCGACATCGTTAAGCGGTGGCTTTTTTTTATTTTTAATCTCTTCAAATGTTTGGCTTTCCGGATTATCCGTCGTACGGTAGCTATACTTGCATTTACTCTCAAATTTTGTCGTATTTTTGTTGCAGAACACTTTGAATTCGAAGCTTCTCGGAGAATTCTGCGCTCTTCGGAAGCCGTAATAGCTTTTATTGTAGGTTTTTTCATATTTTTTCCGTAATACGACGGATTTCTAAGAAAGTGACTTACAACAGACTGACCCTTATACATTTTTTTTTTTTTTAGCTTTTTCTCTTGTTGAAAGCTTGAATTCCCGATACGCCAATATTTTGCCTCTTTCTTCCAAAGCTCGTGCTTTACCGCGACCCATTTTGTTTTATTTCTCTCAGAAATTTCTGTAGCAGACAATATGCAACTGTACAAGTTAACAGCTCATCAAAAACTTAAAGTACAAGCTCTGAGTCTATTTTGTTGATCGCCAAAAAAGCGCGTTTTTGCAACATAGACAAAGCAAAATAGCAAAATATAATAACTATAAATTTTCTACATCCATATGTTATTGCTAACTTTTGTCTATTGCGCTTTGCTATAAAAAACTTAAAAAAATTCTGCCGAAAGCATAATACACAAAAGAAAAAATAAGAAGTAAAATAAAAAATATTCTGAGTCTATTTGGTTGATCGTCAGTGTATATATTAGGTGTAGTAAAAAGAAATCCATTATTTTTCCAATAGATGGCGTTATTTATCTGCATCTCGAGTTGTATAAGTCCGATCGTGTTCCGCTAGGGGGCATTAGAAAGATGACAGTTCCTACTAAAAAAGCTTTTTTGACACTTTTTTGATTGATTGATTCAGTTTTGTTTGAGAGCTTGTCAAAGATGGACATCAGCAAAGAGAAAATTCGCTACATTTTACAGTTTTTCTTCGATAAGGGAGAAAACGCAAGCCAGGCGGCTGAAAATGTGAATAGCGTTTATGGACCTGATACTGTAACAGCCAATCATGCGCAATTTTGGTTTCGTCGATTCGGTTCCGGCAACTTCGATGTCAAGGATGCACCACGCTTTGGAAGGCCAATTGTCGAAAATGTCCATAAAATCATGGAAATTATCGAGTCCGACCGTCATGTTAGCACTGTTTCGATTGCAAAAGAGCTAAAGATTGCACAAAAAACCGTTTGGAACCATTTGAATAAGGCTGGATACACAAAGAAGCTCGATGTATGGGTGCCACACGAGTTAACGCAAAAAAACCTCACAGACCGAATTTCCATCTGCGAATCGCTGCTGAACCGCAACAAAATCGACCCATTTCTGAAGCGGTTGGTGACTGGTGATGAAAAGTGGGTCACTTACGACAACGTCAAGCGTAAACGGTCGTGGTCGAAACACGGTGAACCGGCGGAAACGGTGGCCAAGCCAGGATTGACGGCCAGGAAGGTTTTGCTGTGTGTTTGGTGGGATTGGCAGGGAATTATCTACTATGAGCTGCTCCCATACGGCAAAACTCTTAACTCGGAACTCTACTGTCAACAATTGGACCGTCTGAAGGAAGCAATTGCCCATAAGCGGCCAGCTTTGGCCAATAGGAGAGGAATTGTGTTCCATCAGGACAACGCCAGGCCACACACATCGATAGTGACTCGCCAGAAGCTCCGGGAGTTTGGTTGGGAGGTTCTTCTGCATCCACCTTATAGTCCGGACCTGGCACCAAGTGATTACCATCTGTTCCTGTCCATGGCGAACAATTTTGCTGGTGAAACATTCGCTTCAAGAGAGGCTTCTGAAATTCGACTGTCTCAATTTTTTGCTAATAGGAACGAGGGCTTATATGAGAGAGGCATAATGTTATCGAACAAAACGGCGCATATTTGACCTAAATCGGGTCATTCTAACAATCTTAAATAAAGCCCTCAATTTAATGCAAAAATAATGGATTTCTTTTTACTACACCTAATATATATGTATATTCTGGATGAGAGTGACGAGAGGAGTCGATATAGCCATGTCAGTCTGTCTGTCTGTCGGTCACCAATTAATTTTTCTCAATTTACTCCTTAACCATTAAAGATATCATATTATTCTAACTCGAATTGCGTTTGTTATTCTTTATTATTATCAAATTGTGCGTTAGTCATAAATTGAAACCAACTTAACTCATTCATTTTCAAAACAATAATCATCATCAAAATACACACAGTGTTGCCAGACCTATCGTCGAACTATCATTCGACGATTAACGCCCAATCCACACTATCAACTATTTTTAAGATACCACAGATTCTCCCACGCTTATTGATTTCTCTTTACCAGGTGTATTCCTGTAGATAAGCTGGTGGACGGCGTTGTCTGTTGGAGACACGTTGGCTTTGCGACTGCCGTGTTCCATCATTCTGATTTAGTTCTGGAGATTGTTCATTTTGGTTGAGTTGTACATCCTGGCGGTCGTCCTCTTCACTTCCTGATGAATTATCTGGTGTTTGAGCTGCATTTGGTATCGACTGAACATTTGACGGAGATGGTGTTTGATATACTGGTTGAAATATTGGTTGATATACTGGTGGGGTTGCTGGTTGATTAGTTGTGACTTTGGTGAAACGGAGTTGATTTATATGGCGTTTGATACGGTATCCGTCGTCTAGTTCAACGAGGTAGTGGAGCCGCCCCAGTTTTTTAACGACCATGCCGAATTTCCAAGATTGCTTGTTGTTTGAATAATAGCGTGCTTGCACACGATCTCCCACGCTTAATTTCCTTATCCCTGGGATTGTAATTTGTTCTGGATTAGCTGATGTGTTCCCTGGTTTAAGTGCATCTAGTTTGATACGAATCTGTCTTTGAAGATAAAGCTCGGAGGGTGTACTCCCGTTCTTCAATGGAGTAGCTCGATATCGAAATAGAATTTCTCGCAATTTTTTCCGGATTGGTGTTGGGTCATTACTCATTGATGCAAGGCGGTGTTTCAATGTTTGGACATTCCTTTCTGCCAGGCCGTTAGTTGCCGGATGGCCCGGTGCGATGAACTTTTGAACGATACCGGTATTCTTGCAAAAGGATTTGAATGTTCCGCTGGTAAAGATGGTGGCATTGTCTGATACCATTACATCCGGGAACCCATGCCTTGAAAATACATCCATTAACATTTCGATTGTGGAACTTGATGTAGGAGCTGATGAGCATAATTCAATTTCTGCCCACTTTGATTTCGCATCCATGATTACGAGAAAATAATTTCCCTGGTATGCGCCTGCATAATCGATGTGGATACGTTGCCAGTTTTTTTCAGGTTCTTCCCAATTGTGTAATGGTGCTTTAACTGGATTTGAACGTACACTGGCACACTGTAGACACTTTTTTACAGTATTTTCGATATCTTTATCTATGGCTTTCCAGTAAACATATTTGCGCGCTAGCTGCTTCATTTTTGTTTTTCCTATATGAGTGTGATGTAGTTCATCTAGAACCGCTTTTTGAAGCATTAGAGGAATAACTACGCGAAATCCTCGAAATAATATGCCGCTTTCTGCTGTAAAATCCGACTCTGTAGAGCTGTCATTGAGTAGATTATCCAAGATTTTTGAAAGTAATTCGTCTTTCCTGGTTTCTTCTCGTAGCGTATCGAAATTTAATTCCAGTGTTGAAATTCTGTTAATCGCATTCTGGAAAATATCTCGCACTTCGTTGTTGATTGTTGATTCGGCCTCTATTGGAGCTCTCGATAAACAATCGGCATCTGCATTTTTACTACCCTTTTTGCATAATATTTCGTAGTTGAAACCGGATAGGAAAACTGCATATCTTTGTAGTCTCGCATACGTAATTTTTGGTAGTTTTGAATTCTGGTGAAAAATTCTTGAGAGTGGCTGGCTATCTGTGACTAGCTGGAACTTTCTGCCAAATAAGTATTGAAAAAATATTCAGTGCAGAATACAATCGCCAATGCCTCCCTATCGAGTTGTGAGTAGTTTTTCTCAGCTTCCGTCAAAGATCGAGATGAAAACGCGATTGGTCTTTCTTTTCCATCGATGACATGGGACAGTACACCTGCAATGCCGACTGGACTTGCATCACATGTTAACCGCACAGGCAAGTTTGGATTAAAGGGAATCAAAACTCTGTCACTGGCGATTTCTGATTTTATATTGTTAAAAGCTATGCTGCATTGTTTTGACCATTTGAAATTCGCATTTTTCTTATTTAATGCGCGGAGCGATTCTGTTTTTGTCGAAAGATCTGGTATAAATCGAGCGTAGTACGTTGCCATGCCTAAGAATCGACGAACATCATCTGCAGATGTAGGCGTAGGCATCTGAGTTATAGCTGCAATCTTTTTTTCCGATTTTGAAATTTCGTTGAGCTTAATAGTATGACCCAAGAATTCAATTTTTTCTTGAAAAAATTTACATTTACGTCGGTTTAGGTGTAAATCGAATTTCTGTAATTGCGTTAAACATGCAATTAAATTATTTTTACATTCATCTTTCGTTCGGCCATGTATAATAATATCGTCGAAATATGATTCGGTTTTAGGGACATCGAGCAATATCTGGTTTAAAATGCGGTTAAACTCTGCTGGAGCTGTTTTAATTCCAAAAGATAGTCGATTCATTTTGTATGTTCCCCGATGTGTTGATATCGTTTGAATGCAACTTGATTCTTCATCCACAGGAATGTGTAAATACGCTTTGAATAAGTCGAGTCGACAAAAGTATCGCGAATCACGTAGTTTATTGAAAATCTCTTCGGTTTTGTTTATCGGGTAGTGTGAGTTTATTAGTCGGTCATTTACTCCCACTTTGTAGTCGACACATAGCCGAACGCCCCCGTCGGGCTTTGGAATTACTACCAATGGAGATCCCCAGTCACTTGTGTCGGTTTTTGAAATGATGCCGGCGGCTTCAAGATCATCAAGCTCTTCGTTGACTTTTTCCCTGAGAGCATGTGGAATTTCACGATCTTTTACAAATATCGGTTTTGTCCCTTCCCGTAATTTAAGCGCAACGGTATATCGTTTTACGCAACCGATTCTTTCTGAAAATATGTCTTGAAATTCTTAAAAGATAGTTTGAAGGCCACTTTCTGAACTTACTACTGTGGGCAAAAAATACCGGGAATTTGTGTATAAATCAAAAAATCTTTATTTATTCTTCTAAATTCATATCATCCCCCTCAAAATAGTCCCCCCGGATGCAATGCACTTATGCCAACGTTTTTTCCAATTTTCGAAACATGCCAAATAGCCACTTTCCGGTATAGCCATCAGAGCGCGCTTCGATTCACGTTTAATCTCCTCTATCGTATCAAAACGGTGTCCACGGAGCGGTCTCTTGAGTTTAGCGAACAGCCAGAAGTCACATGGTGCCATGTCAGGCGAATACGGTGCTTGCGGAACAATATGAGTGGAATTTTTGGCGAAATGGTCACGAAGAATGAGTGCAGTGTGAGATGGTGCATTATCGTGATGCAAAAACCAAGAGTTATTGGCCCATAATTCTGGCCTCTTTAGGCGAATAGCTTCACGCAAACGACGCATAACGCTCAAATAATATTCCTTGTTGACAGTTTGACCGGGCGGAAGGAACTCATAGTGCACCACACCACGGTAATCGAAGAAAACAGTCAGCATGACCTTGATTTTTGAGCGACTTTGGCGTGGTTTTTTTTGGTCTCGATTCACCTTTGGCACGATATTCGCTTGATTGATCAGTTGTTTCCGGATTGTAAGCGTAAATCCAAGTCTCATCTCCAGTTATGATACAATCCATTTTGTCTTGATAGTCCGAAAGCATTGTTTCACTCACATCAACGCGGCGCGTTTTTTCCATGAAATTGAGCATTTTTGGTACCAATCGAGATTTTACTTTTCTGAGGCCCAAATGGTCACTCAAAATGGTTTTCACTGATCCTTCGGATATTCCAACAAGTTCACAAAGGTCTCGGACTGTCAATCGACGATTTTGGAGCACCAATTCCTTGATTTTGTTGACGTGTAGCTCATCAGTTGATGTTGATGGCCGTCCTGACCGTGCCTCGTCTTCAACGCTTTCTCGACCCTCTTTGAACATTTTGTACCACTCATAAACTCTTGTTTTCGATAGAGCTTGCTCACCGAAGGCCTTCTGCAACATTTCTAACGTTTTGGCAGCAGAAATTTCATTCCGAACACAAAATTTAATGGAACTACGTTGTTGAATAATTTCAGACATTATAAAAATCGAAAAATTCACTTTTAGCTGTTTACAAAAGCACGCGTATCTCAAACACTAATGAATATTTTGACGTGCTGTTGGGCACAGATGTCAATTATAGTAGTGCCAACTTAAAAATAAAAACATTTGTCCCTATCGGAATCCCCATAAAATTTAAATGCAAATTTCCCGGTATTTTTTGCCCACAGTTGTTTATATTGCATGTTGGGGATTCATCGATTTCACTCAGTTCAAGTTTTAATTTTCGAATCCATGAACGACCCAATAGCGCTGTGCATTCTTCTGGGACAATAGTGGTATTCAAGCAACAGTGCAATCGCAGTGTGCAATATTTGCACTTGTCAAATTGCGTACAAAAAAAGCAGTGCAAATATTGCACACTGCGATTTGCACTGTTGCTTGAATACCACTAATATAAATTTCGTCCTTTATGGAACGATTTTTGAATTGAGCACATACCTCGTATTTTACATCTGGATAGAAAACATCCTGTGTATAGGATCGGAGACACATGTTAGAAGCGAGAATCGATTTATTGAATTTGATTTTGGAAACTAGTCCTCTGGGCAAAAATGTATACGCTGAGCCAGAGTCCAGTTCAAATTTAATTGGTGTTCTTTCTATGTTGACTACTGCAAAGTAAGTGTCACTACTAATTTCAGGTCTGTTCTGGTTGATGTTTACTATCTGTTGCACTTCATATGTGTCGGTCTCCTGTGCGCCCTCAGTTGTCAATTGTTGAACATTCATTTTCTCTATAAGTGATTTGATACACACTCGTGCTACGTGGCCTGCTTTCTTGCACAAGGAGCATTTGAGGTTATTTTTGTTGCTGCGACAGTCTTTAACCATGTGATTATCCTTACCACATCTGATGCATAGTCCTTGTAACTCCAACTCTTTAAAATTTGTATTTGACTTTGGCCTCGAAGTTTTGTTTTTATTCGCATTATATTTTGGCTGACCTGATATTTTGTTGATGTTACTTGATGGGTCGTCGGGTGCCATGTGCCGCGCCAGTTCTCTTGAATCGACTTTTGCTGCTTCTATCGCAACCGCTTTTGATACGATATCAGCAAATGTTTTTAGCTCATCGTGCTGTAGTAAATGTTCTCGAATGTTGTTGTCCTTTATGCCTCTGATGAATTGTGATCGCAAGAAAATGTCGGCAATCGACGCTCTGCATTCACAGTAAAACTCACAATCAGCGATATCTGTACGTAAAATTGTCACATACTCAGCAATTGTTTGATTATCCGTTTGGTATTTTGACAAGAATTGATGTTGAGCTACTAGTGCATTTTGCTTCGGTGAAAGATGCGTTTCAAGAAGTTTCATCAACTCCTCATAATTTAATTCCGTAGGTGTTTTCGGTGCAGCGAGCGCTGAGATGACGCTGACGCGCGCCAATTGAATTCAATAAGAGACTTGCACAGTAGTTTTTGTTGTTGTATATATTTTTCATGCGTAGATAGTTCTCGAAGCGTTGCTTATAATTTCGGAATGATTCTTTTGTAGAATCGTATTCATCGAAGCTCGGAACCTGGAACAATTGAACTGGAATCATTTGATGGTTGAATGCTTGCGCTGCTCGAAACTTTCTCCAGAATCCTGTTTTGAATTTGCATAAATGCGGCGAACTGAGCTGCATCCATCTTGGAAGCGACCTTTGCTTACAATTCTGCAATTGAGTGTGTAGACTGCGTATGTAACTGCAGTTGAGTACTTTTTACTCTCGTCGCCAACTATTCTAACTCGAATTTCGTTTGTTATTCTTTATTATTATCAAATTGTGCGTTAGTCATAAATTGAAACCAACTTAACTCATTAATTTACAAAACAATAATCATCATCAAAATACACACAGTGTTGCCAGACCTATCGTAGAACTATCATTCGACGATTAACGCCCAATCCACACTATCAACTATTTTTAAGATACCACACATATTGAAACTGGCATGGACTTGTCCCTGATAACACAGCTGCACAAAAAAAAATTGATGAAGAGTACTTTTGATGCGAGGTATCATTTTATATGTAATTTGGCATGGAGAATCCGAATCTGTACTCCAAGGTGTACTTTTTGAAAAATTCAAAAAAAATCGTTGCTTTTTTTGAAAAAAATCACAATTTTCAGTTTTCCGTACTTACTATTTCATATTAAAAGCTACAAAAATGTCATTTAAAAAAAAAAAAACAAAGATTTTTTTGGAATTTTTCAAAAAGTACACCTTGGAAAATTAAATAGTAAAAAGTATTGGGAAGAGATTTAAATTCCCCTTCTTCTGACATACATCTTACCCCGATCCCCTACCTCGCCCTTAAAAATTTTTTTTTTCGTAGCTACTCTCACAAATAACGGTTTTTTTAATGTCTCGAAAACTAGAGCCAATCTGACTAAACGGGTTACAGATTCGGATTCTCCATGCCAATTTACATATAAAATGATACCCCGCATCAAAAGTACTCTTCATCAATTTTTTTTTGTGCAGCTGTGTAATTGTTCGAAAACCTGCGTACAAATTTTTTCGTAGTCCTATCTAGGGTTGTGGGAAGTGGTTCAGAAATTTAAAAAATCACAAGTTTTAACGTTTTTCGCGAATAACTTTTTCACTATACATCCTTCACACTGTTGCATTAAAAACGGTGTTTAGCGTAATATGCTTTTCAGACGTACAACGAAATCTCGAGATTTCAGAAAATTTTAGAACAAATTTGACATTTGAAATCCAGGCGATTTCAATTTTGTTCTGAAATCCCGAGATTTCGTTGTACGTCTGGAAAGCACATTAAGCTAGCGCACATCGACTGATGCGTGTTCCTTATTGACTTCAAAAATTTATAGAAAGAATTTACAGCAGTATATAAACCGACACAAGTATAAATGCTGACCCTGCGGAACGTGACCAACGGATCTTGTTTACGTGAGAACGAATATTGTTTATTCAAAGTCTGAGAAGGCAACCACGGTTCCCGTTTATACTCAAAATGTGGGAATGGATATTGTTTCAACAATGTATTTCATGCCTTCACTTTGTAATCAAACGTTTCTTGGTATACGCATGAAACAAAAGTATCACCGTAGGAAATGGCATAGTGATGTTATATTCGGTGTAGTAAAAAGAAATCCATTATTTTTCCAATAGATGGCGTTATTTATCTGCATCTCGCGTTGTATAAGTCCGATCGTGTTCCGCTAGGGGGCATTAGAAAGATGACAGTTCCTACTAAAAAAGCTTTTTTGACACTTTTTTGATTGATTGATTCAGTTTTGTTTGAGAGCTTGTCAAAGATGGACATCAGCAAAGAGAAAATTCGCTACATTTTACAGTTTTTCTTCGATAAGGGAGAAAACGCAAGCCAGGCGGCTGAAAATGTGAATAGCGTTTATGGACCTGATACTGTAACAGCCAATCATGCGCAATTTTGGTTTCGTCGATTCCGTTCCGGTAACTTCGATGTCAAGGATGCACCACGCACTGGAAGGCCAATTGTCGAAAATGTCGATAAAATCATGGAAATTATCGAGTCCGACCGTCATGTTAGCACTGTTTCGATTGCAAAAGAGCTAAAGATTGCACAAAAAGCCGTTTGGAACCATTTGAATAAGGCTGGATACACAAAGAAGCTCGATGTATGGGTGCCACACGAGTTAACGCAAAAAAACCTAATAGACCGAATTTCCATCTGCGAATCGCTGCTGAACCGCAACAAAATCGACCCATTTCTGAAGCGGTTGGTGACTGGTGATGAAAAGTGGGTCACTTACGAAAACGTCAAGCGAAAACGGTCGTGGTCGAAACACGGTGAACCGGCGGAAACGGTGGCCAAGCCAGGATTGACGGCCAGGAAGGTTTTGCTGTGTGTTTGGTGGGATTGGCAGGGAATTATCTACTATGAGCTGCTCCCATACGGCAAAACTCTTAACTCGGAACTCTACTGTCAACAATTGGACCGTCTGAAGGAAGCAATCGCCCATAAGCGGCCAGCTTTGGCCAATAGGAGAGGAATTGTGTTCCATCAGGACAACGCCAGGCCACACACATCGATAGTGACTCGCCAGAAGCTCCGGGAGTTTGGTTGGGAGGTTCTTCTGCATCCACCTTATAGTCCGGACCTGGCACCAAGTGATTACCATCTGTTCTTGTCCATGGCGAACAATTTTGCTGGTGAAACATTCGCTTCAAGAGAGGCTTCTGAAATTCGACTGTCTCAATTTTTTGCTAATAGGAACGAGGGCTTCTATGAGAGAGGCATAATGAAATTACCTTTAAAATTGTAACAAGTTATCGAACAAAACGTTGCATATTTGACCTAAATCGGGTCATTCTAACTATCTTAAATAAAGCCCTCAATTTAATTCAAAAATAATGGATTTCTTTTTACTACACCTAATACATCCCTGATTTAAATTTCTGAACCACTTCCCACAACCCTAAATAGGACTACGAAAAAAATTTGTACGGAGTTTTTCGAACATTTACCAGGGACAAGTCCATGCCAAATTGCAATATGGTATCTTTCATGGTTTAGGAGTCAATTAGGAGAAGTTAACTTGTGACCTACAGACAGACAGACTAATTGACATGGCTATATCGACTCCTCTCGTCACCCTGATCAAGAATATATATATATATATTAAGGTGGCCGCCAAATGTATGGAAAAAAATAAGTGCATTCGTATTCACGCTCCTTGTGATTTAAAATCTTGGTATCTATTAAAAACTTACTCGTGCAAAATTTTGTGGCGATTGGGTAATGTTTAGAGGGCGCTCATGGCCCCCGAAGTTGAGATAAATGTTGTTTTCATAACTTAAAATTGCCATAACTTGAGAAGTGTTGCTGCTAGCTATAGACAATGTTCCGTGGCCCTTCGTATTTTTTAAAACTGCATTTTTCGTTCTCATGTCTCAAAGCTCTATCTCAACACATAAAAAAATTTTCCTAATACAACCCGGTTTTTAAACGAAAATCGGTTTTTGCATTTTGCGGGTTAATCTGACCTCTGACAGAAATAATATCTATGACCAGCCCCCCTTATTTTTGTTTCAGCTAACTTTTTCTCCTTGGCTATGAAGCTCTATCTCAACAATTTAAGGGACTTACCATAGAAAAATGTAGAAAATTGCGATTTTTGCCCTCCATGGGTGCAATAACAACCCGAGAAAGTTAACAATGAGTGAAAACCTCTTTTTTATGAATAAAGTATCATTTCTCATCATTCAATATGCTGATCTATCCTTCATGTTCAAACTAGCTGTCATACAAAATTTGCCATGTTAAAGGTAGCTGGAATTCGATGAAGCCTACATTGCTCAAAGTTGCCCTTCTGGGAGATGGTTAAATACGTAATAATAGATATATTTGCATCAAAAAACATGTCATTATCATCGGCATTTTTAAATAGTTAAAAAAACAAAAATTGATGCTACTAATTAAAAAAAAAAGTTTTAAAAACGGGAGCATTTGTAGTAGCACAAATATGCAATAAGCAACCCTAAACGAGCTTGAAAAATAGAAAATAAAAATTTGGTATTATGTCCGCGCATGAAAGCGGCAGGGACCGAACCCGTTATGACTTTAATAGTAAAAGTTACAAAAAATAGATATTTTCGATACAAGTGTCGAAACTCAGCTTTTTTCGCTAAAGCGCTCAACATTGAACCTACGCAGCAACTTCGGGAAAAATGGTCTGACAGCAATTGCGAAATCAACAATGCGGCATCAGCGGTTTCATTCTATATAAACGGAAGATCGAATTGGAGAAGAGGACACTCAGCGAGAAGCAGTTTGCGAGATCCCAACTCTTACGTATGTACTCACCAGTGGCAACAGCGGAAGAGTGTGGATCTTAGTGTTTCAAAATGTAGGGATTTAGGGAAGTTAATCCAGTAGTTCCTAGGAGTTTTGGTATTAAGGTATTAAATTGTGAATAGGTAATAAAGACTTTAGCTTAATAAAAGATTTGAAAACAATCTATTTGGTGTCCTTTCACTTTATTTATTCACACTAAAGTATTTAGACGGTGTATTCAATCGCGAATACAGCGAAAAATACATTAACAACTTGTATCGAAAATATCTATTTTTTTTAACTTTTACTATTAAAGTCATAACGGGTTCTGTCCCTGCCGCTTTCATGCGCGGACATAACCCCGAATTTTTTTGAGGCCTTATGTCCAAATTCAAAGCGGACTTAAGGCCCAAAATTAGTTCGGACATTATGTCCTTGGGCTTTAAGTCACGTCATCTAAAAAAAAAAATACTTCCGAAAATTTCTGGTTCATTTCTGAAGCGTCTTTTATATGCAGTTTTTAATTTCTGACAGAACTGGAGAGGGCCCTAAAAGTAGAAAATGGGTAACGTAAGAATTTAAAATTCAATAATTTGCACTTTTTGAATTTTATTAATATTTTAATACTACTTTATTTTTTGTTATGGTTACTTATTTCTTCTGAAAAGATAGTTTTTGTTAAAATTGAATTAAGGGTTTTCCCTTCTTAGTTAAAAACGTTGGTTATTGCATTAATAAGAATACCGACATATTATATCAATTTGTATTTTATATGAAATATATAATGCAAAAAAGCTGTTCACTCCCAAGAATTGTTTCTTTTTACTAAAGTTTTTCCTATAATTTTCGGACAAATAATCTAAAATCACAAAATTCGAAGATGAAGTACCAAAGATTAAAAAAATTTTTTTTTGTCACCGGATTTGTCATTTCCAGACCAAAATACACTAGAAAAGTTTTGTTACAGCAATTCTTCAAAAAACGCACCGCTCTAATCTGTAGATTCGAACGTGGAGCGATTTTTTAATCCCCTATTTCCATTGCAGAGCATTATTCTATGGACCATACTTAGTTATTATGCCGAAGAAGCCATAGGTCAAATGTGAATTTTAACCTTGCGTTTTTGCACACAAAGGGTTTTCATGCTATATACTACTTATTTTTATACCCAGCGTAAGCAGGGTTTTTAAATTTTGTGCAAATCTTCTAACAGCCAGAACTAATCTACGTAGATATAGACATATATATATATATATTCTTGATCAGGATCAAAAACTTAATCGATTTAGACATTTCCGTCTGTCCCTCCGTCTGTGGTCGGATCTCCTCCGAAACGGCTTCACCAACCAAGTCGAAATTTGGCACACAGGCATAATGGGATCCAAGTAAGATCCTAAGTCAAAATGGGAGACATCGGCCCACTGCCACGCCCACAAATTAATTTCATGTATTTTCAGTAAAATGCTTGTAACTTGCGAACCACTCATCACATTTCATTGATATTTGGTGTACTGGTAAACAACGAAAGGGCACATATCCTGGGAAAAAACGGACGCCATCCTCCTCGAGGCACGCCCACAAATAAGCCCAAAAATAAGGGCTTATCGTACCTTGTGAAGTTAAATGCGAAGAAGCTTCAAATTCGCAACATAGGTTGACCAAGGCGAATGAAAGATGTGGGAAAAAAATTGTTGTGGTCCGCCCACTTCCACGCCCCAAAATGGAGAATTTTTGTAACTTCCGAAGTAAAAGGCGTAGCAGCTTCAAATTTGCAACATAGGTTGACCAGGGCGAATGAAAGGTGTAAGAAAAAAATTTGTTTGGCCCGCCCACTGCTACGCCCACAAATGGAGATTTTTCGTAACTTCCGAATTAAAAGGCGTAGAAGCTTTAAATTCGCAGGGTATGTTGACCAAGGCCAATGAAAGGTGTAGGAAAAAAATTTGTTTGGCCCGCCCACTGCCACGCCCACGAATGGAGATTTTGCGTAACTTTCGAAGTAAAAGGCGTAGAAGCTTCAAATTCGCAACATAGGTTAACCATGGTGAACGAAACGTGCGGGAAAAAATGTTTGTAGCCCACCCACTGCCATGCCCCCAACTTGAGATTTTCTCTATCTTCCGAAGTAAAAGGCGAAGAAACTTAAAATTCGCAACATAGAGATTTCTTACTTGTTGTCCTTATTAATGGTGTAAACATCTGCAAAAGCAAAATAAAAAAAAAAATCATCCCTTCTACATCTCTCAAAACTTAAAGCTTAAAATTATGCAAAGTTTCAAAAAAAGGAAATTGCAATTTAAAAACATTTTTGAGTAGGAAGAATTGTAATTTTTTCTGTAATAATTTGTAGCATGCTTTTAGGTATATTTAAGATGGATCTTATTTTGTAAAAGCGCAAGAAAAAATTTGATTTTTACCTATGGTTCCTTCTTTAAAAAATCGCGAAATCTTGTGTTACTAGGGAAATTATGGTTTATTTTTTTTGTCGAACAAAACGAGATATCGAGGTCCTTTAAACTGCCTTAATATATGCTACTGGCTTATGCACTCTTGACCTTACAGAACCGAATTTTATGTCAAATTTTTTTTTTTGCTTTTTGTTTATTAACATTTTCAGTTTCCGAAAGTAATCATATCAGTACAAGGTTTCTAGCAACATTACGACGCACAATATCCAAAACTGAACCGACAGATAGCAGTAGTGGATCGCGAAATTCATGGATGGCACCGCCTCCGCCTCGACCTTGTCCACCACAACAGGCGACTTCTTCATCCCATGCCTTGCAACAATTACTTCGTAAGAATTGTTTTTTTGTATTTTAGTGCCACAGTAATGATGTGCTTCTTTGCCTAATTTATGGTATTTTACAAAGATATCTTAAAATTCTTATTAATATTGCAGCCGTCTCTCATGGTATTGTTATTTCTGGATCCGGTAATTTGAATTCCTCTGCAACTTTGACGCAACCAACGTCCCATCAAACCCAAAATCCACAAAACAGCCAAGTATCGAACGGCCATCCGAATGGGGGAAATGGTCACAACAGTTCTCCAGGTAATGGTCCAGCAGATCCAATATCCATGTCAATTCAACAAACATCAACTAACTCTCCTGGAGGGGGTGTCCCGAGCAACACAGCTGTGCAGCCAAATGTCAACTTTTATAGTCCTTCGCAGGCTGCAGCTCAAATTCCCTCAAATATTAATTCGGTAAGCTCAACGGCTGTCACAGGAGGACCTCAGAATGTTACACCCCAGCATATGCTCCAAAGCAGCTATCCGTCGACTATCAGTGGTAGCGTAAACAGGGCCTCAATTTATGGGCAACAATTACAAACGAATAACACGGGCGTCCAGGCAATTGTAGGAACTGCCTCTAATAATATGGCTTCTTCCGCCACAGGTACGTGGACGGGATCGAGCACATTGACATATACGCAGTCAATGCAACCCCCGGATCCAAGAGGACATCACTCCAACTACTGTAAGTAATTTGATATAAACAAAATTGAACTTCTTTAATAGCAGCATGCTCGCATGAAAAGCTGCAATAGTAGGGGAAGTTTACTAATTCTTTGTAATCTGTTTTCTAACTATGATTTAAAAATGTCAACTTCATATAGCTTCGACTACATACGTATAACTGAACTGCAATAATCGAACTATATGAAATAGTTGTCAATTTGTTTATAGCCATCTCGTATTTATAGCGACTGATTAGAGAGGGCTGCAACACAATTTCTTCAGCTACATGAGCTATTTTTGCTTAATTTTATGTAAAATGGTCTGCAAAAATTGAGAAATGTCAAAAAAAAAATGCCCTTATTTCAAAGTGCAAACATTGAATTCTAAGTCCTGTGTTTATCAAGTTTTATTATTTATTTGTTTACAATAGTTTACGAAAATTAAAAAAATGTGTGACCTTAGGCTTTTGATGATCATTTGTTAAGTGAAATTTTCTGGTGAATTCGAATATGTACACTAGGCTGGGTCGTTTTTACGAAAGTTCTATAATCGCGTTGGAATAGTTAAATTATGTTTTGTTATGTATAAAAAAAAATTTTGTGTAAAAAAATTCAAATTAAGCTGCATCTTCTTTCTGCGTACGCGCATTGAAAGTTTTAAAAACATTTATATGAGATTTTTCCGACTTCAATGATATAACTTAGAATTTCTCAGCTTTAATCTCATATTTTAGATACATTATGTTCCCAGGTATTTTTGGTCATACAAATATCTTTCAAAGGAAAGCAACGAAACTACGATCGACCAAAATTTTACGGAGATATGATCGAAGAAACTCGGACCTGAGGAAATGGCTCCAAGATATGCCATAAATGTGTTCGAAGCTATCCATTTTTTAACCATTTGGAAGAAGACGTATCGCCAATTTAAAAAAATCTTCTTTGAAGAAAATCGGTTCTTTCATAATGTTTATATATTACTTTTTATCGGTTTCATTGTACAGCGTGCCCTGAAAAAAAGTCTATGTAAAATAAAAATCCTTCTGCTTGAGCTTAAACAGGAAAAAACAACGCTCAATTACGATTATAGCTGGTTTAAATCGGCTCACAGAAACAGTTACTTTTTATGTTCAAATTCACTGTCATTCATTTAGACGTATAAGTTCGCATTCTGACCAATCGTCCTCAGAGGGTTCAATATCTCAGTGGTTTAAAGTGTGGCCCCACAGATGCGACGTTTGGCGTTCTATCCTCGCAATAAAAGAGGACTTCAAATGTTCTTGAAACATTGCTTCCTACGTGTAAACGCGGACTTGCCATATAAATATATACTTACAATATAATATATATGTATATAGACATTTATGTATAGGCATATATGCATATAAATTATATAAACATTTACGATTTCACGCATGATTGCAGTCAGTTATGATGCACAGTGATGGGCTGGACGCAATATCTTGCTAAGAGGGGGAGGTATGCAAGGGGAGGTGAGCGCTATATACTTATAGCAATTCCGTTAATACATTTACTTTTTGTTATTCAAAGTAATTATCTTTCTTTGGTATTATTTTGCAAATCTAATAGTGAAATCTGGCATAATTAACAATTTTTCATACAAAATTTTGAAAATCTCAACAAAAAAAACGGCTCCACAGATTTTTTTACAACTTACCAGAATTCATCAAAATAAAGAAAATTATAGTGTGCATCTAAAAATGTTTACGTCTTCCGAAATTCCATTTAAAATTTTTCAAGCACACCGTGTCTCTGCAGGGGGTTGTCCTATCGCTGTGACTGCAACCTTGTGCAGAGATGACAACATTTGGTGAATGACACCTTTGTTTTCTCGCTCCGCTGGCAAAGTGGGGCATGATATTTTTTTCTTCTTCTTTTTTTAACGTTTCCGTTTCCGCGAATCGCTCTCTTTCGTTTTGGCAGCGATCAGCGACACTACGCTTACGGAAGATTTTTTTTCGATTGTGCACTCCCTTGCAAGTAATCATCGTTCTTTTATAATCCGAATCCATCGGAAGTCTTCATTCAAATTAAAAATAGTTATTTTAAGCAATAAAGCATTGTTGATCGATTTAATTGAACATCACTCGATTTTAATTGCGTTTTGTATGCACAACGGTGCAGCGTCCATGCAATTTGCCTGAACAACGGTGACGCCGGTATTATCCGATGTAAGTATTTCTGTTACACTCCCAGTGGACTCTAACCTAATCCCGCTTGTTCTCTTCCACCAACTTATGCTACGAACAGTGTATATTAGACTAAGTAAGGCTCGGTCTTTTAAAGACTGGTTAATAATAACCCTTGGTTTTTTCCAGTGTTAACCATAGATCGTGTCTTTTAGACTCTGCACCGAGAGAAAAAGGTAGTTATATTAACTGAAAAAGCAGGTTAAAATAACCGAGTTCACCGTTAATTCTTAGCTTATGTGTAGAAGCGGTCAATTCAACAGTACAAACACAGTCAATACGGATATAACTACCTGATGGTTGATATAACTGTCTCGCGGTTAAATCAACTGTCACCAGCGACTGGGAAAAAGAATTTATTTTTTGCTTTGACTTTTTTTATCTTCTTTTATTAATATTTTTTTTTTTTTTATTAAATTATTATATTTTTGCTTTATTCATTTGTTTCTATTTAAATCTTTTTCTCTTTCATGTATTTCAATTTTCTCGCCTCGTCCGAGCCTTGAACCGCTGACCTCCACTTCGCTGGGCGAACGTCTTAACCATTACGCTAAACGAACGAATTTCATTTGTTGGTCAAAATGCTCACTTGAGCTTATGGTTGCTCAAGTTTTGGGGAACGTGCTTAAGGAATTGTTTCACTCCCAAAATTTTTTGCTTGAAAATGAACCATTAAAAAAAAAATAAAATAAAACCTTAAAAATGTAGGAGAAAATTTTTGTCTTCAAAAACAACTACACTCTGAACAAAAAAAACAACTGTAATTTAAATAAAAAATCCAGAAAAATTCCCGCCGCCAGCAGGGATAGAACCCCAAAGCTCACGACTGTCGAGTCACAGCTTACAGAACTGAGCTATCGAACTCTCCGGAGACGGTTGATCAGAATGCGAACTTATACGTCTAAGTGAACGAAAGCGAATTTGAACATAAAAAGTAACTGTTTTTCAACTGTTCATTTGACTGCCTTCTTCAGTGCATTTAACACGGAATACAGTTTTTTTGACCACTCTTACTTTAACTGTTCTAAGTAGTTGATTTAACTGTTGTTATTTCTCTCGGTGTGGTTAGGCTAAAAAAGGGTGGTTTGGTTAACTAGCGAAGGGAATTTTTAACCGGCTGAATTTTGTCGGTTAAGGGCATTTAACCAGGGATTTTAGTGAGTTCGGTCTTTTGATTCAAAAGTTTTCAAATTTAACATTCGGTTAATACATGTTGTATTTTTTCTCTCGGCTTAGCCGATTGCAGACATACCTTTCATCAAAATATAAAATATGTTAAATCATTACCCTTCACCGTGGCAAATGGAGATCATTGTGAAACTGTTACCGTTATGAGTCTGCGAAATACTCAATTCAAAATTCTGAACATCTGATTTTTGCGAAATTCGCGAACGGTGGTCATGGTCAAATTTTAAGCGTTAGAGGCCATTTTATCTACCTGCGAAAACCTTAATTCAAAATAGAGAAAATATAATTGTTTCAATTTTCGCGAAAGGTGATCGTGGTGAAATTTTAACCGTTAGAGGGCTAGAGGCACATACAAACAAGGAGTTTTACGTCGAAATTAGCATTGTTACCAATGACAGTGGCAGGAGACAAAGTGACGAAAAATTTTCTTGAGAATCTAATTTTTATTTGGAATTTCATCTATTATTGAAAAGAAAATCGGCTAAAAATCAGAATATAATGTCTTAAGCTGAAAACAGTTGCCGCGTATCGTATCGTATCGTATCGCAACGGGACGTTGCTGAAAGGTAGCAGTTAGTGGAACGCGGCAACGTATCATTTTTTTTAAATAAAGAAGAAGCGCGCGATGTGGGTTTGTTTTGTTTCATTGCCTCCTCATGCCTCCCCATACGAAACGTATCAGCTGACACGTCAAAAATGAAAATTGAATAGGTTTGTCCGTCACGATACGTTACGATACGTCATGACTGGTTACATATACACATTTCTCATATACCCAGGTCAAATCAGTTTACACGTCACGTTACGATACGATACACGGCGACTGTTTCCAGCTTCATTCGTTCTTATTGCAAGGTAAAAATATATTTTTTACATCATAACATGGGTAAACAAGTAAGGGTGTTATAGTCAGGCGAGCCTGACAATAGAATACCCGACACATACACACATGTTCAAATAATTTTTAATATCAAGAGGTGTTTAAGACCATAAGAGGCCCCATATACCGACTTTTGGTAGATTTCTTTATGAAAACTGCCCCTTTGCCACGCCCACTTTTCCAATTTTTGTTGAACTATAATCGGAGGCTTAAATATACGCTAAGTTTCATTAAAATATTTCGAAAAAGTCCGATTTTAAGGCAGTTTTGGGATTTTTGTGACAGACCCTAGTACTGGAGGTACCCTTAAAAATGGACCGATCAAGGAAATTTTTTGGAAGGATGTTTAGGGCTACAAAGGAAGCATAAGTGATAAAATTTTGTTCAAGTCCCATTTGAATTTCGGTTGTACGAGACAATTTTCGAAAACCGCCCTCCTGCCACGCCCACTTTTTCAATTTTTGGAAATAATACTACTGGCCTTTAAATATGATCAAATATCAAATTTCATCAAAATGTCTTGAAAAAATTCGATTTTAGAGCAGTTTTTGTGATTTTCGTAACAGAGCCTAGTACTGGAGGTACCCCTAAAATTGGTCCGATCGGGTCCATTCTCGAACTTGTTCTTACTCATGTCCCCGTGAGCACGCATACCAAATTTTGTCGAGATAGCTCAACTCCTTCGATAAGAAAACTGTATACAAACAGACGGACAGACAGACAGACGGACATGGCTAAATCGAATCTCCTGGTGACGCTGATCATTTCTATATACATTTTGTATGGTCTATCTCGACTGGTTCTGGATGTTACACACAACCACACAAACGCAATATACCCTCGACACAGAGTGTGTCGGGTATAAAAAGTGCAAATAAGTTGGAAAACTAAAGGGTGCTTTTTTAACGTTTTTGTTTTCAAATTTAAATAAAAACAAGTAAGGGTGTTATAGTCAGGCGAGCCTGACAATAGAATACCCGACACAGACACTTATGTTCGAATAATTTTTAATATCAAGAGGTGTTTAAGGACATATTGGGCCCATATACCGACTTTTGTTAAATTTCTTTATAAAAACCGCCCATTTGCCACGCCCAATTTTTCAATTTTTTTGAGATTCCAATCGGACCCTTATATATACGCTTAAATTCTAAGTTTCATTGAAATATTTCAATAAAGTCCGCTTTTGAGGCATTTTTGGGATTTTTGTGACAGACCCTAGTACTAGAGGTACCCTTAATAATGGTTCGATCGAAAAAATTTTTGGGGAGGACGTTACTGGCTATCAAGGAAGCATACGTGCCAACTTTCGTTCAAGTCCCATTTGTATTTCGGGTGTAGGAGACAATTTTCGAAAAACGCCCTTATGCCACGCCCACTTTTCAAATTTTTTGAAATCATATTACTTGCCTTTAAACATGTTCAAATACCAAGTTTCATCAAAATATCTTGAAAAACTCAGGTTTTAGAGCAGTTTTTGTGATTTTCGTAACAGACCCTAGTACTGGAGGTACCCCTAAAAATGGTCCGATCGGGTCCATTCTCGAACTTGTTCTTACTCATGTCCCCGTGAGCACGCATACCAAATTTTGTCAAGATAGCTCAACTCCTTCGATAAGATAACTGTATACAGACAGACAGACAGACGGACAGACAGACAGACGGACAGACAGACAGACGGACATGTCTAAATCGAATCTCCTGGTGACGCTGATCATTTCTATATACATTTTGTATGGTCTATCTCGACTGGTTCTGGGTGTTACACACAACCCAACAAACGCAATATACCCTCGAACCAGAGTGTGTCGGGTATAAACACAAAAAATCGCTGACAATAATTGTTGTTTCTTTATTTTTATAGCGAAGGTATGAAATTTTTTTTTTACATTACTTTTTACAAACGTCATTCGGTCGGCCCAATTTTTTGTTACTTTTTCAACGACTGGAGAAATTCCGCATTCAATTTTGGTCTCAGATTCATCTGTTGTTTTCGGTTTGTCGGCATAGACGAGAGACATAGCGTACCCCAACAAAATAATCAAAGGGCGTCAAGTCAAAAGAGTGGGGCGACCAATTGACATTTCCCGTTTTCGATATGATTCGTTCATCGAACGTCGTCTTCAATAAATCGAGTTGGCTTGACCGAACCGTCACTTTTGATGTAAAAATCCAAAATTTGGAGGCGTTGTTTAAGCGTTTATCTTTGAATGATGAAATTGCTATGAAAACTGAATAAATTTAAAGAAAAGATTGTAACCAAATATCAACTCACTTGTCAAAAATATCCCTATTGAAAAGAAAAATTCAAAAAACCACCCTATTATTATTATGAAGATATTTAACTAATGTTTTTGTAAATATCATCTTATTTTTCTTCAAAAGTTTACGAGTCACCTTCTTAATAAGGTTTCTTCTTATTTTTAAGGGTTGCATACCGAATTTTTTTGAAAAAGATTTCTCCTTAAACTTTATACAGATCTCTATTTGGATAAAATCTTAAGAGCAATTTTCTAAGCTTTGTTGAGATTTATGTAGTATATTCGGCAAAAATCTTCTTCAGTATCTGAAGAAAAGCAATTATAATCCTGTAAGATCTACTTTCGACTTCTTTACTCGGGATCAGTATCTGAAGAAAACCAATCAAATAAGAAAGACTTCTTTACTCAGGACAAGTCTTTCTCAGTATCGAAAGAAAACCATACAAAGAGAAAGAGCGAAAATGTTGTTTGTTGGTTTCTGAGCTCGACACAGCGTTTTGGAAACTTCTATATAATAGAATAGAAATAGAATATGTTCTCAAGCTTTGATACTATTCTATGGGATCACAAGCAAACCCTTTAAACCGTGGTAAATTAATAGCGGCGATGGCTGAATTTTGTGCTGTAGCGAAAAAAATTAAAAGTGTTATTTTCGCTTTCTAAGTCCATTCTAGGCAGATGCTAGTATTTGCTGTAACAGGTTGGCTGATAAGTCCCCGGTCTGACACATAGATGGCGTCGCTAGTATTAAATGCATATTATTTTTATATAGTGGCAACCTTCAAATGATTCGTGTCAAAATTTGACGTCTGTAAGTCAATTAGTTTGTGAGATAGAGCGTCTTTTGTGAAGCAACTTTTGTTATTGTGAAAAAAATGGAAAAAAAGGAATTTCGTGTTTTGATAAAATACTGTTTTCTGAAGGGAAAAAATACAGTGGAAGCAAAAACTTGGCTTGATAATGAGTTTCCGGACTCTGCCCCAGGAAAATCAACAATAATTGATTGGTATGCAAAATTCAAGCGTGGTGAAATGAGCACGGAGGACGGTGAACGCAGTGGACGCCCGAAAGAGGTGGTTACCGACGAAAACATCAAAAAAATTCACAAAATGATTTTGAATGACCGTAAAATGAAGTTGATCGATATAGCAGAGGCCTTAAAGATATCAAAGGAACGTGTTGGTCATATCATTCATCAATATTTGGATATGAAAAAGCTCTGTGCAAAATGGGTGCCGCGCGAGCTCACATTTGACCAAAACAAAACGTATTGATGATTCTGAGCGTTTTGCAGCTGTTAACTCGCAATACACCCGAGATTTTTCGAAATCGATATGTTATTGGATGAAACATGGTCTATCACTACACTCCAGAGTCCAATCGATTTCGGCTGAGTGGACAGCGATCGTGAACCGTCTCCGAAGCGTTTATATTTAAGGTCCGCTGCCGAATAATGGCTGTTTTTTGGGATGGCATGGAATAATTTTTATCGATTATCTTGATTTGGGATAAAACCATCAAGAGACTTTTATATGTCGTTATTGGAGCGTTTAGAAGGTCGAAATCGCGGCAAATTCGGTCCTGAAGAAAAGCAATATAATCCTGTAGTTCCTTCGAGCTTCTTACCGTGGCCACAAGTCATTGAGAACGATGGCACAAATATATGAATTAGGCTTCGAATTGCTTCCCGTCTCTACCGTATTCTCCAGAATCTGGCCCCAGCGACATTTTTGTTCTCGACCTAAAGGATGTCGCGGAACAGATTTGGCTTCAATGAAGAGGTGATCGCCGAAACTGAGGCTATTTCGAGACAAAGCTTTAGGAGTACTAGGGAAAATGGTATCAAAACATTGAAAGGTGGTTATAATACGTTGTATCGCTCTTGAAGGGAACTATGTTGTAAATAAAAACGAATTTTGACAAAAAAATGTGTTTTTCTTTTTAAGTCCTGGAGTTATCAGCCAACCTGTTATACCTAATTGTCGTTTTAGATATTTTGTAATTTTTTCCTTATGGACAAGGAAGCCATAGACTATGTCCTTTTTACCTTGTAAAATGCCAAGTGCCCTATGCCATCTCAAATTTCGCAATATGGACACGATCGGACCATTTTTAGGGGTACTTCCAGTACTAGGGTCTGTTACGAAAATTAAAAAAAAATGGTTGTAAATAGGAAGCTTTTGAGGTATATTAATGAAATTTGATATTTAAACATGTCTAAAAGAAAGTAATGTGATTTCCGAAAATTTAAAAAGTGGGCGTGGCCGAACGGCATTTTTCGAAAATTGCCTCCTACACCCGAAATTCAAATGAGACTTGGACCAAAGTTGACAAGTATGCTTGCAATATAAATATTTGCATCCTTACAAAAAATTCGATCCAAAAAGCGATCGATCCATTATTTAGGGTACCTCCAGCACTAGGGTCTGTCACAAAATTCCTAAAACTGGCCCGAAATAAGACTTTCGAAATATTTGATTGAAGTTTAGAATTTGAGCATATACTTAAAGGGCGGATTTAATTAAGACTTTACGGACTAAAAAATCTTTAGAATAATCTTTTTAAAGGGTCCTGATTTTCGGGGGTCTTTTAAAAATTATTTAAATATGTGTGTCTGTGTCGGGTATTTTATTGTCAGGCTTGCTTGACTATAACACCATTACTTGTTGGATAGTTTGGCAGCCCTTGTCGAAGACTGAAGTACATCGTTTCGCGCTCCGCAAACAATAGCTAATAATAAATATAAAAAGTAAATATCGTGAATCCTTCAATAAGTTGAGCAAAGCTTAAAAATATTCTGCAGGGAGGACGGCAGTGTTTCTGCGCCGCTGCATCAGTAAATTGTGTACTTGAAACACAAAATAAAGATAAGTATAATGAATATTCATACGGACATACGTATATTTTTTGTTGTCGTCCAACTTCTAGAAACGATATAAAGAGGCACTTGTCTCTGCAGCTGCTGCAGCTGCTGCAGCTGCTAGCTTTTCTGCCCGTAAGTGAAGCCAATCGGCCACAGTCCACCGTCCAATAGTCGTGACACAAACCCATTAAAAGCTAGGCTTAATCAACATCCCAGTAGGGAAAATTCACTAATTCCCAGTGAGGAAATCACACAAAATGGTGACAATCTGGACCAGTCTACAAGTGAACAGCCCGGTATAATCCAATTCAAAAATATAAAAATCCAATTTGAAGGAAGAGATCGAACTCCACCAGTGGAATAATTTCACAAAGCGGTAATCAAAATAGCCCTAACAATACTCCTAAGAGGATTTTACCAAATTCCTCTTTGGACACCCTTGCCAGAGATGTCATTAATCTTAATTCGTCCAAACAAAGCCCAATAGTTGTTGAAATGAATAAGGAGCAAAACGAGCAGCAGGCGGTGCTAATCGGTATGCGTTCTTATGTATATTAATATAACGAAGAGGAAAAGAAGCCCTTCCGGAAAAATGAAAGATCCTGCTTCCCAAGAAACACTAATTGGTAATCGGTTCGCTCCACTTGCTGCAATTTCTGATGAAAACTTAACAGAAAATCAGCCAAAAAACAAGTAAGAAAGCTAAAGTCGGTCAAGCCCGACTTTGAAATACGCAGCGTCCCGAAATTATGAGCGCACTATGTTTTGCTTCTCCTTTTGTGGGCGTGGCAGTGGGCAGGTCACATAAATTATTTCCCTTCACCTTTCATTCGCCTTGGTCAACCTATGTTGCGAATTTGAAGCTACTACGCCTTTTACTTCGGAAGTAACGAAAAATCTCAATTTGTGGGCGTGGCAGTCGGCGGCCAATTTCAATTTTTTCCTACACCTCTGGTTAGCCTTGGTCAACCTATGTTGCGAATTTGAAGCTTCTACGCCTTTAACTTCGGAAGTTACGAAAAATCTTCATTTGTGGGCGTGGCAGTGGGCGGGATACATAAATTTTTGTTCCTGCACCTTTCATTTGCCTTGGTCAACCTATGTTTCGAATTTGAAACTTCTACGCCTTTTACTTCACAAGTTACGATAAGCCCTTATTTGTAGGCTTATTTGTGGGCGTACCTCGAGGAGGACGGCCATTTTTTTCCAGGATATGTGCCCTTTCGTTGTTTACCAGTACACCAAATATCAATTGAATGTGTTGAGTTGTTCGCAAGTTACAAGCATTTTACTGAAACCACATTATATTCATTTATGGGCGTGGCATGTCTCCCATTTTTACTTAGGATCATACTCGGATCCCAATACCTGTGTGTCCAATTTCGATTTGATTGGTCCAGCCGTTTCGGAGGAGATCCGACCACGGACGGACGGACAGACGGACAGACGGACAGACGGACATGTCTAAATCGATTCAGTTTTTGATCCTGATCTTTTCTATATATATTTTTCTATATCTCCGGAGCTTAGTTGTCCCTGTTACAATATTCGCACAAAACTAATATAACCCGCTTACGCTGGGTGTAAAAAGTACTAAAACCGTCACCAATCTATTTGCGCGAGAGTAACTCAAATGCACTTGTTGTCCAATTAGCTAATTTATAATGAAATGGAAAATTTCAAGTAGTTCCATTAACTAGGGGTAATGTCCATGAAAATGCAAACAAACACGGAAGATAGTTATCTCGAAGTTGTAAAAGACTTTGAAGGAGCGAATAAAAATTTCTACACATACCGGCTAAAGAGTAGCAAAGGTATTACAGTTGTGCGCAAAGGAATTGAAGCAGATGTTGACACAAACGAAATTAAGAGTGCGATAGAAGAAAAAGATTTTCACGCAAGATCGGTTATAGATATATTTAACAAAGCCTATGTTTAAAGTTGATCTGTTGCCGGTCAGCTTAAAACTTAAAAAAAAAAACCAAATCCATCAAATATAGAATTTGCAATTCCTGTTGCAGCCTTAAATAACGGTAGAAGAGCCACACAAAAAAATGGTCCCATACAATTTCCCAACAGGCAAGAAATTGGACACACAAAATCGTATTGTACACTGCGTACCGTGTGTGTAATATGTGGCGAGCTTAATCTCAGCTCAGTCTGCGATAAAAAATCAAACAATAATCGCAAATTAATTAAATCCAGTAACTGTCTTGGAAACCATACTGAACATTTCAGAGGATGTTTATCAAGATTTGAAAAAGCGAATCAATTTTAACAAGTAAGGGTGTTATAGTCAGGCGAGCCTGACAATAAAATACCTGACACAGTAACACGTGTTCAAATAATTTCTTATATGAAGAGGTGTTTAAGGCCATTAGGGGCTCCATATACCGAGTTTTGTTACGTTTATTTATGAAAGCCGCCCCTTTGCCACGCCTACTTTTCCATTTTTTTTATTTCTAAGCGGAGGCTTAAATATACGCTTAAATTCTAAATTTCACTGAAATATTTCGAAAAAGTCTGATTTTGAGACAGTTTTTGGGATTTTGTGACATAACCTAGTACTACAGGTACCCTTTATCATAAACCGATCGAGGAAATTTTTTAGGAGGACGTTTATGGCTAGAAAGGAAACCAAAGTGCCAAGTATCGTTCAAGTCCCATTTGAATTTCAGGTGAAGGAGACAACTGTCAAAAAACGCCCTTCTGCCACGCCCAATTTTTCAATTTTTGGAAATCATATTACATGCCTTTAAACATGTTCAAATATCAAATTTCATCAAAATATTTTGAAAAACTTAGATTTTAGAGAAGTTTTCGTGATTTTCTTAACAGACCCTAGTACTGGAGGTAACCCTAAAAATGGTAAGATCGGGTCCATTCTTGAACTTGTTCTTAGTTATGTCCCCGTGAGCACGCATTCCAAATTTTATCAAGATTTTTCAACTTCTTTGATTAGAAAACTGGATAGAAACAGACAGATGGATAGACGGACAGACCGACAGACGGACATGGCTAAATCGAATCTCCTGGTGACGCTGGTCATTTCTATATACATTTTGTATGTTATCTTGACTGGTTCTGGGTGTTTCACAACACCACACAAACCCAATATACCCTCGACATAGAGTGTTTCGGGTATAAAAAAGAACCAGCTCGTGATCCTACAAAAAATATTACTGTTTCGGTATCGTCTCAAAACCTTAATTTGAACCCTGTAACTCCAGGATTTTCTATGCAAATGCACTTAAACCCGCGTTCTGTTTTGGTCCTCTTACTTACGTCAATAGTAGTCTTAAGATAATGATATCTATTCTAACTCAAAGTTTGTCCCAATTAATGCAAACAATGCAAGGTCACTCGACAGAATTGTGCAAAAAAATCTGCGATTTATTGCCCACCTCGTTTAAGCATAACGGAAAATGTTCTTAGACTTCTTTAAGACATTAGGTGATAAGTTCCTAGCAGCCGGAGACTTTAATTCAAAGCACACTTTCTGGGGTTCCAGAACGTGCAATTCTAAGGATCAGCAATTATACTAGGCAATTGTCAATAACAACAATTCTCTTGACTTTGTATCTCCCAGACATCCAACTTATTGGCCAACACATCTCTAAAAAATTCCAGACCTTTTAGATTTCTGAATAATTGTTACGAGAGAGCTTGTTTCATCAAAAGCATCAACGGACCTCTCCTCAGATCATTTCCCGGTTGTATTCGTTTTGAACAAATATCCGGAAGCAGTTGAACGCCCATCCAGCTTAACAGATGCAGTTACAAATTGGTTACAATACACAGAGTACATAAGTGCGCATATTCATACTAACTATAAAATTAAATGCATTGATCATTGATCATATTGACGACGAAGTAACTGTTTTTAACTCTTACTTGGCATCGGCAGCGCAAAACTCGACCCCTTACACTAAAGATAGAACAAACAAAAGTTTCTCTTATAGGTAAATTAAAAATCTCGTCGCAGAAAAACAAAGATTCAGGCGCAAATGGCAAAGATCCCGTTTTTCGTTGGCCAAATACAAGCTAAAAAAAAGTAGAAAAAAAGCTAAGATCAACTTTAAATAGGGAGAATGAATCTAAAACCCCCAAACTTTGTCGAGAAGCTTACGCCCATATGCTCAAATCGTAATTCCCTGTGGTTGGCAAGCCGCTCTATGAAGACCCCAGTACGGAGTAAAATACCCGTTCGGTGTCTCAACAGTGGATGGGTGCGCTCAGATGAAGATCAGGCTATGGCTTTTGCTTTGAACTTTAATAAAGATGTTCGCTCTTCGCCGTGGCCGCTTCGCAGCCGAGCCTTTAATGCACGGCGAAAGAATTGTCCTGAAAAGTACCTTTTTTTCTACAGCGCTAGCTGCTTAGAAAGCTCCCGTTGAGAAAAAGAGAGAGTTAGGCAGTTCGAATTCGATCGTTCACGCAAAACCATACACCTACAATTCCGAGCGAAAGAAAACCCAAAAAGAAAAAAAAATAATAAAAAAAACTTCAAAATCCAAAAAGAAAAAGCCTAAAATTTGAACTAACAGACGCATATAGAATTCGTGCAGTAATTTAAGAAAATAAGCAAGTTGCCAATCAATTCCATCTAAAAAAAACTGATTCGCGTCGCGTTATTGCCGACAGCCCCGAAACTTGCTTAACAACCACTTCACCATTATCAGCAATCACAGCTATGTCTCCTCTTTGTTGTCCCAAACATAAACAAAAGTATTCCAATCGAATTCGAGAAATGTTGACCATATTCTCCCAACTCTGTCCGAAAGCACACGCAGAATTTCCATACAAATCATTTCAGGAGAAATTTCCGGTATCATCAAAAATAAACTTGTCCGCAATAAAGCCCGGGAAATGATCTTGTCACTCCAAAAATGTTTAAAAATATACAATCCGTAGCAGTACAGTTTTTAACAGTCTCATTTAATGGAATTATTAAATTGAGCTACTTCCCAAAAGATTGGAAACAGTCGGTTATGAAAATGGTGTCTAAGCGAGGAAAAAAACCTTCCCAAACATGCTCTTAGAGACCAATTGGCCTCCTGCCTTGTCTCTCAAAATTATTCGACAATTTACTCATAGCTAAATAAACACGTTATCTGCAAGAGTAGAGCATTATCCCTCCACATTAATTCAACTGTTCAGCAGTATTTCTAGATATGCAACAAGCGTTCGATAAATTTTGGCATGACGGACTGTTATCCAAAATCAGAAGATTACTTCCCTTTAAATTTCACGCGATCTTTGAGTCATACTTAAAACATAGAACGTTTCAAATAAGACATAACTCATTTATTACAAAAAGCTTTCAAATAAACGCGGGAGTCCCCGAAGCGAGTGTTGTTGGGCCTTTTCTTTACCTTGTGTACACAGCAGATATTTCAATTAACGATAGATTGATTTCAACATTTGCAGATGACAAAGCGGTACTTAGTCGGCAGAAATAGTCGGTATCAAATGCTGCTTTAAAATCGAGAAAAAATACATACAGCGTTTGATTCTTGTCAACATATAGTTTTGAAATGCTTGATAAGAGAAATATGTTATCCACTGTGGAGTATTTTTTTCGGAAGTCTGATTGGTACCCGCTTGTTATCCCCTGCTGCTCTATACAATTTCTTATACGCTCGTGTAAAACGCTAGTGAATGCTTTTGCTACCGCATTTCGTTATGATATGCCTCTGTAGATAGCTGCGTTTTTAGGGTCGCCCATTTTTTTTATAACGCAAACATTAATACCCTAATAACACGAGGAAAAGGAGAAAATTTCCCTTTCGGGACATCGTCCGTGCTAAGAATGTAACTAACAGATGTTGTTAATTTCTGTATAAATCGAGCCGGTGAATGTTGAAATATTTAACAAGTATACGATCATCTCCTGTTGCCTTATTATCCTTGCAATTTTGTACTATGCTGAATTCTTCACTATTTGCAATTCCTCGATCAAGCTCATGTATTTCATTGTATGGCAACTCGTAGTTAAAGCTGTGATTGTCAACCTGTTAAGTCATAAAATTCTCAAAATGTGCTGCTTCTTCTCTAGCACCCAGGCACACACTATTCACATGGCTTGTTCCATTTACCTTTCTCACGGCGCACAGTGGGGTATTTGGTGCCGTTTTTGAGCCTTATTTCGTACGAGCCTTCTATAGACTAAAATATATATTAGTGTTCTTAAAAACATTAAAATGAAAATAAAAAATGGTTTACTTCAGTGGAATTATAAAAATTTTTTTTTTCAGAAAACGTCTTGCGTATATGTGATGTAAGGACTGTCCCAGAAATAACTGTCCTTTTGTTTTTAGGCTATTTATAAAAAGGTGTTAACTCTATAGCCGTGATGTGCAGGCCCTATGATCTCTCATAAGCTAGGGATTTTTTGGCATTTGTGTTAGTGTCACACGGATAGTGTACGATACAAATTCACGTTGCCCCTAGCAACACCCCATGATTGATATTTTAGGTACTTTCTTTCCTTTTTTCAAGTACACATTTTCCATTCAATTATCGTTGTTATCAACAGATTTTCATGACGGAGACTATTGACTTTTCTTAACTTTTTGGGTTCGTTTTAATGAAGAACGTAATGTTTTTGAAGTTAAAACAAATAATTTCTATATATCTATTATCGAAACCAATTTTTTATTATAAAACTTTTATGAAAAAAAAAGTACGGCCAAAATGTATGAAAAATGTATATAATTTAGTCTATTTCGGAGTTTTTGAAAAAATTAAAATTTCAACCTTGCAACAGACGATTTATTTTGAAAGCGAATAAAACGAAATGCTTCATACATAGTAAAAAATGCTTAATTTTGTATGTGTTAGTTATGCACATCACTGCTCTATAGCAACATATTTGGTACCTAAATAAAGAATAAATATTGCAGATAAAAAAAAAATACTCATTCGTAAAATGAAAGAGCTACTGAAAAGATGTCGTCTCAACAAGAAGAAAAGCGGAAAGAAATTATTTACAAACACCTGGAAAATCCAAACACCACGTACAAAAAGATCGCTAAGGAAGTTGGCGTGCGCGAAAAAACTATCGGTAGGACCATAAAACGATACAGACAGCTTACCCCTTTATCAAAAACACCAGGATCAGGGAGAAAAAGTGGTCCAGCGAACCAAGCGGTGGCCCAAAACGTTAAGCGGCTGTTTACTCAGAATCCAGGCACTTCGGTTCGTGATATGGCAGCAAAAGCGGGAACATCGAAGTCAAGTGTTCAACGGATTAAAAAATTTTACAACCTAAAGCTAAAAGGAGCTAAAAAGTACAAAAAGTACCTGATAGGTCAGAAGAAAAGGACGCCGAAGCCAAGAGGAGAGCTCGAAAACTGTATCGCGATTACCTGCCCAAATTTGATTGCGTGATCATGGACGATGGAACGTATTGCAAAGCGGATTTCAAGCAGTTACCTGGACACGGATATTATACTGCGGTTAAAAGGGGTGGAGTATCCTCTAAATTTACCACCGAAAAACATACCAAATTTCCAAAGAAATACATGGTGTGGCAGGCCATTTGTGACGGATCGTACAATCAACACCGAAATTTACATCAGAGAGTGTCTGGACCGGCGTTTGCTGCCTTTTATACGTCAACACCAAGGTTCAGTACTATTTTGGCCTGACTTAGCAACATCTCACTACGCCCAGAGAACGATGGATTGGTACCAAGCCAATAATGTCACTGTGGTACCAAGAGAAGCAAATCCTCCGAATTGCCCCGAACTTCGTCCAATCGAAAAATATTGGGCTTTAATGAAAAGGAACCTTAAGAAGACCAAACAAGCTGCGAAGAACATCGAAATATTTCGACATAAATGGCGTCGGGCATACACTAAGGTGAACGAAAGGTCGGTAAAAAACCTAATGAAGGACCTTAATAAAAAAGTGTATAATTTTTTTTAATTTTATTTTTTTCAGTGTAATAAAAATTTTTATTTATTTTGTAATGTTCACTTAATAATAAACTGAAAGAATTTTTAAAAAAACATCATTGGTTTTTTTGCAATAAAAAAAAAAAACGAAAGGACAGTTATTTCTGGGACAGTCTTTATTAAGCCAGCTATATAGAAATGAAACTCTGCTCCTGCGAACAATGTGTGTATTTATATAAAAAAAAATAATAGAGATAGCGTGGAATGTATATTATTATAATAGTGTTTGATCGCTGAATCCGAATGGAGTGTCTTAATCGGCCTATAAGGTCCTGGTTTGAACCTAACCTGAAAAGACTTAAGTCAAATTCATAGCATTGGATAACAGAAAAACGATGTGATTAGATAACTTATTTGTAAGGTTATCTATGAAAATGATTTAAGTTCTGCAGACTATAACTTTCATAAATAAGTTTTGTAAAAATGAAATCAAAAAAATTTTAATTTTTAAAATATTTAAATTTTTAATGCAAAGCTGGGAGAATTATACTTTAAGGGGGCCTTCTGGTCTAAAGAACGAAAATTAAGGGTATTTAATTTTTTTTATATTTTTATTTATTTTTTTGGGTATTAAGCCAAATAAAAAACGGGTTTCTAAGTTTGCAGGATTATTATTTTATTTATTGATACTCCGAAAGAAATTTTTTTTTTTTTTGTATTTTAAAAATGTCGCCGAAGTGGAAGCTTTTTGAAAAAAGTACCTCCGTTGCGTACACGATTTCTTAAGTTCGGGTTATTTGAAATAAAAAAAAAACATATTAATCAAAATGAATGCAGCTATCGCGTGAGCTATAACAAATTTTTTTTTGAAAATTAACAAAATGGCGCAATTTTAAATTTAACACATTCAAAAAGTCATTACCATTTTTTTTGATGAAAAGGTATGAAGTTCTTGAAATAAAAATTCGATTCTAGCTCACGCTATAGCCATAGATGTTGTGAATAACATATAAAAATTTCAGACGAATCGGTTCGATGGCCCTACTACTGTAGCAAAGAAAATACTGTCAATATCTCCACGAAACTTTGCCAGAATATTCTTTGAAGCCTATTCTTCCGAAATTTATTTTAAAAAAATCCATCAACCGACCATCATAACCGTAATCATCATCATCAAAAGATAAATCTTCATTATCACCACCACTAACTTCATCATGATAATAATCTTCATTATCATCAACTTAATCACTTTCATCACCTTCATCTACTTCGCTTGTCTCTTCTGATGCATCAGTTTTTTTTACTGGACACTGATGGCGATTTAAAGAGATTGTTCGTTCTTCACCACAGCTACCGCCGTTCGATAGCCGAGCCCTTAGAGTTTGGCGAGAATCGAACTAATCAAATACCTTTTTGTCCAACAGCACTAGATCGAGCGACGACGACGACTTGTGTTTTTTTAATCGGTTTGGTGCTCGCTAGAAAAACGGTCGAAAAAAAACCTCTTTGCGTGAACAATCCGCCCGCGCGCCGCAAAAAAAAGTAAAACCCAAAATATAAAATCAAAAAAAAGAACTACAACAAACGTATATATAAAGTCAAAAACTGAATTGAAACAAAACAAAACCAAAAACAAAAAAAAAAAAACAAAAAAAAAAGTGAACTCAAATTAGCCATAAGAGCACGCCAAGAAGGCAATTTTCTGTTTATTTTGTTTTTCCTTAATCAAACTCGCCACGAAGGCAAATTATAATTTTTTAACATCTTCTGAAGTGTAATTCAAACGTTGTAATCCCGAGCGATCCGCGTCGTGCAACCGCCGTTCTCCCAATTAATCAGAACCACACGAACGTCGTCCAGCTCAGCCCGGAAGACAAAAAGGTAGGTGCTTACTATCTCCATCTCTTAGTCCAACATTTGGCGATCCCGTGCCAGGAGCCTGTAATCGGCTCCGGTGGACCAATCTTAGTGGGAATCGAGAAAGTAGGCCACGTGTGTGTCACCCTTTACCGCTATTTGCCAGAAAAGTCAAGGGCAACACGATTCAAGCACGTGACACACATCGCCGTTTCGACTCATCCTTTCTCTTCATATTCGCATCATCTATCTCGCTCGCACATCCGTGTCGCCTTTGGTGGTGGTTTTTGTGCACAGTCGATATTGCAAAACAACCAGCACATAGCGGCTTGGCAAGCAGCATTTGGGTTTCTCGTTCCCTGTGAGAACGAATTGCGGTTTTTTCTTCGTTTCTTCTTTTCTTTTATTGCGTTGGGTTTTCGCTTGCGCAACACGCATAGAAATCGTTTGGGTTTTTTTCCATTGCAAGTCCATACGAATTCAAGGCTAGCAGACAGCGAGCCAAGCAATCTGTATAACACATCGGGCTTACGTGCATTGTGTTGCGTAGGTCAGTTCTAACGCTGTGCGTTGCATCGAACTTCGAACATAGAAGTTGATCGCATCGACTGTTCGAACGAACGTGTGTGACCGCAATTCGAACACCAGGTTTCATATACGTTCAGTCTCTCTGCCTGCGCTCTGTCCGCGCTCTGCTTTCGATTGGATGCATAATCGGAGCTTTGCAAACTGATTGGAAAAACCAACTTTTAACAAATCGAACTCATCGAATTCTATTCATATTTCATTGACAATCATTATACGATTTGGTTTTCTTTAATTGAATTTGGGGTTGCAGGAAATTTGTGGAGTGTTGCGAAAGTTAAGGTAAACAAATTTGAGGTACGCTACGGTAGGCATTGGTCGCATATACGCACTGCGGTTGCCGTTTTATAACTTGTATTGTTCCTGTTCGGCCGAGGTTTTTATCTCTTTTTCATAAACAGGCATCCAGTTCACATCAAAAGCCGGCGATAATTTAAGTTGCTCTCATTTTTTTTTTACGGTGAATTTGATCGAGCTTGCATTGAATTCTTCGGACAGTCATCTCGTTAGAATCGGGTTTCGTGATCAACATCCGTAAACAATATGGATCCCTTACGGCATTTTCACTCCGCGGTAGCTGAGCTCAAGAACATGTGCGATGCAGCCATGAACAGCGATCCAATGAATCAAAGCGAGCAATTGCTGGAGATTAAAATCGAACACCTGATGTACGACTGGAATGAAGTGCGTCAAACGTATCGAGCAGCGGTCGATAAAGGAGCCTGGAGTCCAGAGGCGGCCGATTCAGTGGAAATTAGTTATCACGAGTGTCGCGATCTTCAGATGATAGCCAGAGCTAAGCTTCAAGAGCTGTTACGAGAAATCACCCCCCAGCATCCACCACTGACGAGCTTTCGGGTAACTCCTCCACCTAACGACTTTCATGGAGAAGACAATTTCATCAGGGTACCACCGTGTGATACTGAAGTTTTTGCTGGTGGCTATAGTGAATGGCCAGCATTTCCAGACATGTTCACCGCGGTTTACGTCAATCACCCTCGGCTGCCACCAGTGCAAAAGTTATACCATCTTCGCAGCAAGACGACGGGAGCAGCGGGTGCTATCGTTAAAGGCTATCCGCTGTGTGGCGACAACTTTACGAATGCGTGGGAGGCTCTTAAGGCGCGATATGAGAACAAACGCATCCTCGTCGATCATCAATTAAAAAATTTATTCGACCTGCCTGCTATCCAAGATGAAACGCCGGAAGGAATCCTGCGCATTGGAGGCTCCCCATCCCGCTGTAAAACCCGAAGTGCCTTCGACGAATGTGTTTCTCGCCCAAGAGCGGACCAATGGAGTCTGCGTCCTCTGTCGCGGCAACCATCCTCTACGCCAATGTGATGTGTTTCTCAATATGTCGGTCGACGAACGTGTCCATGCTGTTTCGCAGCACCATCGATGTCTCAACTGCCTTTCGGCTGGTCATCAAAAGGCAAAGTGTAATAGTACCTTCCGTTGCGCAAAGTGCAGAAAATCGCATCATACGCTTCTTCATTTTCCGAATCCAACGGCTACACAAAAGGGTCAAGGATCTTCAACCACACCGACGCCTCTTCAGGATGACGGCCCGTCTCCGACGAGCCATCCGGCGCAGGCTTGCGCCACCGAAGACTTCGAATTTTGTAACCGCCGACGGATCATCCACTTCGCAAGCACATGCGCACGTATAGATTAGCCAGACGCAAGTACTGTTGCCGACCGCGCTCACACACATATTGCATCATGGAGAGCGCTTTTTATTGCGAGCCCTTCTCGACCAAGGATCTCAAAGGACGTTTATTACGGAACGGATGCAGCTCCAATTGAATCTTCCAACTACGTCCAAAGTGTGCAACGTATCCGGTATGGGCGGTCAGTGCACCCAAGTTGCAAAAAAAGAGTGTTCCATCATGCTCGCATCGCCTCGTTCTACGTTCGAGGATCAGATCGACGCGGTGGTGTTACCAAAGTTGACAAATTGGCTTCCAGCCAAACGGGTCTCCAACATGGATCCCCAAGAGCTTTCATCGCTTGAGCTCGCCGACCTCCATTTCATGAATCCAGGCCGAATCGATATGGTCATCGGCTCCGATATTATGCCTAAATTACTACGACCTGGAGTCAAAATGAATGTCGGAGGGAGTCTCGTAGCACAAAATTCAGTGTTCGGGTGGTATTTGAGTGGGCCCATCGCCAGCGAATCCACCGAAGCGTTTACGACGCAGGTCTCCTCCGGAGACACCCATGAGTCGCTCTCCGAGCTACTCAAATCGTTTTGGGAACAAGAAGAGGTTCCACATTCCCCTCAGCCTCTTTCAGAGGACGTTTATTGTGAAGAGCTTTATGCTCAAACCACCGTTAAGAATTCCGAAGGTAGATGTGTCGTGCGTCTACCATTCAAGATCGAATTTTCTAAAGCCGGTCCTTGCTTGGACTCGTTGCGATTTGGAGCGCTGACGCAATACAGCAGCTTGAAGAAAAGGCTCGCACGGCAGCCACTTATGCGCGACACCTTTAATTCAGTGATCAAGCCCGAGAGTACATCCACGAAGATACGAATCGTTTTCAACGCTATCCAAAAGACCTCTTCCTCCTTATCGCTGAACGATGTGGTTTATGTTGGAGCGGTGCTGCAAGCGTATCTGGCCCTTCGTATGATCAGCTGTGCATTCGTCATCCAGCCGTTCGATCCAGGAGGATTTTCCTCCTGGATTTTCGCTATCGAGGTGTCGACGCGAGTTTTCCACCTCACGCCGCTGCTCCTGATCACAACACCTCCCCCTCCCCCTTTTCATTTATTGTTCACTATCTTCTCAACAATATCGCCTCCGTCTTCTCCTACCAACGTCGCCAAGGCCCAAACCAATCGTCTAGCAGACGCGAACTGGATTGAGAAATTTATTGCGTAGCGCAAGGCGGGCAGTATGTTCGTTCTTCACCACAGCTACCGCCGTTCGATAGCCGAGCCCTTAGAGTTAGGCGAGAATCGAACTAATCAAATACCTTTTTGTCCAACAGCACTAGATCGAGCGACGACGACGACTTGTGTTTTTTTAATCGGTTTGGTGCTCGCTAGAAAAACGGTCGAAAAAAAAACCTCTTCGCGTGAACAATCCGCCCGCGCGCCGCAAAAAAAAAAGTAAAACCCAAAATATAAAATCAAAAAAAGAACTACAACAAACGTATATATAAAGTCAAAAAGTGAATTGAAACAAAACAAAACCAAAAACAAAAAAAAAAAAACAAAAAAAAAAGTGAATTCAAATTAGCCATAAGAGCACGCCAAGAAGGCAATTTTCCGTTTATTTTGTTTTTCCTTAATCGAACTCGCCACGAAGGCAAATTATAATTTTTTAACATCTTCTGAAGTGTAATTCAAACGTTGTAATCCCGAGCGATCCGCGTCGTGCAACCGCCGTTCTCCCAATTAATCAGAACCACACGAACGTCGTTCAGCTCAGCCCGGAAGACAAAAAGGTAGGTGCTTACTATCTCTCCATCTCTTACTCCAACAGAGGTCTTAGGTCTCTTTTGGCAAGTTTTTTGAAATCTTTGGAAATTTTCTTTTACTTGATATTAGTGGATCAGTGTTTGCAACAAACACGAAAAATGCCCCTATTTGCTTTCTCTCGGCAGATTTATGCGAATATTTCTTTCAATGCTTCTTCAAATCTTTATTCCGAGCCGAATTGGAAGTAATGCATACAAGATTTTTTCTGGCCCATGAATGGGGAACTTATGCAAATTAGGCGACATGTTGTACCATCTATATTTTTCTTCAAAATATCTGGCAGTAGCGTCTGCATAGTTTCGAAATTTTTCCCCATCTATTTCATGACCAGAAGCCACCACAATCAATATAATAAGCAGTCTCCGATTTCCCAGAAATATCAGCCGACAATTCGGCATTGCAAAAGAAACGTCAAGGAGTATTTCCATAATTGGAATTACCATAGCCTAGTTTTGGTTTATCAACCAACAATCAAAACCCCATATTTTTATAGGAAATCGTGCAAAACCGATACACCAAATTTCAGGTTCTCAGCTTTCACTTTTCCTTTATCATTTCATCAATCTGATTGAAATCTTTACTTGTGGATCCACCTAAGAAACACCACTGCATAGACGTTGTATCTCTTATTGCATTGCATACTTTCCCATCTATCATTGACAAAATTAAATTGTGCTTCACTTTGGCAATGTCCTCTTCCAATAAAACAACTGAGCCATTATGTTGTCGTTTTTTTTTGCGTCTACTCGCTCTTTTTCTTGCTTTGAAAAAAATGTGGTCTCCCATGCGAATTCAATTTTAAGAGAAATGCATGATATGTAATTGTGTAACTTCAGGTGTAAGATTTAAAAAAAAATTATTGATAGACTCATATCCTAAAGGAGTGATCCAATAAATAAAATGAATTGTTAAAAAAAAGAGAAATGCAAAACCTTGTCGAAGAGGGACAACGAATTTGCCAAACAATAAGACCACCGCATGTCATTTTAAATGAAACAATAAATGTTATAAAATATAAGAATCGTTGGCATTCGGATCAAGAAATGCTTGTTTGTATGCATTGTGACCGGAACTACCGTCGAAGCCCCAATTGGTATATAAGATAAGTTCCATTCATTGATTTTTATTTAAGGGGGTCTTCTCATTGAAAACCCGTTTTTTGGAACCTTTTTAAACAAATTCTTATTAGAAAACGCAAAGAATAATTGAAAACTTTTTTTATTTATTGTATTACAAAAGGTTCAAAGTAAATAAAAAAAATTTTTCTGCCTCGATACGAGGGCTGTTCAAAAAGTAATGAGACTTCAAAGTTGGTGGTGGAAAAAAAAGGTGCCGTCACGGCGACCACGATTCCGGGTCTCCGGAGCGTCCGAAATGGAAAAAAAACGGGGTTATAATCAGTATAGATGTAATTCTCGGGTGAACCTCAAGCTTCATTTTGTGATTTTTTTTGACAAAATGGCGGCCATTAAAAAAAAATTTCAATTTCGGGCTTTTTTTTGTAGTTTAGTGTAAAAAAAAAAATAGTAAAAATTTTTTTGAAATTATGGTCGAGGTTCACCCGAGAATGGTGACAATTCTGCATCGATTTCACTTTGTTTCATGAAAATCGGTTCAGTTGAACTGGATATATCATGGCCGCCAGTTCGAAAAACGTGGTTTCGAGATAAACGCGTTTAAAGTTTGAAGCAACGCAAAAATTACTCGTTTTAGCGCAGATATTGCTCTACAAAGAAGGCTATATCCTCTTAACTATTTCGAGTTTCAAAAAATCCTTTTAGGGGCATATTCACAACTACCCAAGCTATAAATAAATGCAAAAAAAAAGTCGAAAAAAAAGTTGCTCAATGAGAAGACCCCTCAAGGAATTCACAACATATTTTTGAACTATTAAAATGCGTTCAACGGTGTAATTAAGAAGTGCTTGTAAAGTAGCCTTAGCTGAAGTTTCACATACTTCGATACATTCCTTCTTTGGATAGCATAGTTTTTTCGCTTACTAAACCTTTGAATAGCAAGGAAACCTTATTCGTGCACACTGGTGTATAATGTTATACTGAAGGCGTGTTTGCTGTGCTTCAATGAATATCGACAAAGCTTGTTCTGCAGACATTTTACCTTGCGTCATTGACCTACTTGTGTTGGATTTAGCAACTGTTGCTGGTGAAGATATTACTTGTTTCACTAATTTCGATCCCTTAGTATTTCCAGAAGCTCTTAAGCTTGCCTCAGTAGCATTATTAACATAGGAAGAGGTATACTCGTATTGTCTCGTAAAAACTTAAATTTTATGATTCGACCACGTTTCAGTTGTGGTTTGCAATTAAAACCAATATAACTTTCTAACCAAGTTATATTTGTTTTCAAAAAACGGTCTTCAATTCTGGGTGAACCTTTCCACCGAGACGTAAAATCGGACATCAAAAACCTTATGTCCTTGTTAAAATTTGGTAAATCTTCAGCTGATGGTTTCATACGGTGTTTGATTTCTCCGACTAAAAAAGCTAATCGGTCCTTAAAATTTTTAGATTGACACCTCTTCATTAAATCAAACGTTTGTTGACGCGCAAAGAAAAATATATTTGAATTATTCCCTGAAATGATTTTAAAAAATTTGGAATCGGTGATATTTTCTTAAGAATTATTTTATTTTCTCCTTCACCTTGGCATGAAAAACATTTTAGACGTAGAGTATTTCACGAATTCTTAATACGTACACATTGTTCGAAAAAAATGTATTATATTGATGCAAAAACTGTGCACATATACCTTTACATAACATACTTATTTGATTTTTCCATATCAACTTTTCTACATATGACATATTCAACATACCTAAAAGATATCGTACTAATGTTCACATCTCAAACGGCAAGTGTCAGGAAACCTTTTTAATGCAATTAAGCATCTACATCCAATCTTCTACATATTGCAGATTTTTATTCAGGCCGGTTGGAGGGGCAGCATTTCCGGCATTGTGCCTGCATCCCATCGAGCCCCGGGCGCCGAAATGTCTCGGTACGCGACTGACATATTGTACATATATATATGAACATACATATATACATATATGTATATACGAATAGAACACGAAAAAGGCAAAGGAAGATTTGCAAACCAAGACATCCAACAGAAAATGAATCAAGGAGAACGAGCATTTTTTCATCACGAGTTCATATCAAAACTTTTGAATTTCTCCAAAAATGCAAAAAAGACACTCTGAATTTTGGAACAGACCTATGTCATTGCATAATAAACAAAAACAAAACAGAATTATAGAATAAACAAGTAAGAAAGCTAAAGTCGGTCAAGCCCGACTTTGAAATACCCAGCGTCCCGAAATTATTGGCGCACTATGTTATGAAAAATTTACATTTGTGGGCACGGCAGTGGGCGGGCTACATAAATGTTTATATATCCTAACTTGAAACTGCCCTATGCTTCCGACGTCGTGGCCCGTGGGTGAGTACGCTCGCAGAAGAAGTCCCAGTCGTCGAAGCTTCGTTTATATAGATCAATATGGCTGATCTTGCAATATTTAATATTCCCATGATCCGCGATCGTCGTCGATTCTTCCCGAACATATTGCATAATCTTGACCGCGACCTTCACCTGTAATTGTACCAACATTGCCATACTGTTGTTGTTGCCTTTACTTCCGTTAACTTAGTGGAGTTGTTCTTGTTATTGCCAGCGATCGGATTGCAATTGTGCATTCGCTGTACCAGTGCTAATGTTTGTCAATCGTGCATAAACTGTGACTGTGTTGTTGCTGTTGTTGTTGCTAGCTGTCGCCCTGCAAATGCATGCACCGTGTTTATGCTTAATGTTCTTGTAATTTCCAGCGATCGGGTTGCGCATATGCTTATGCTCGTGCTGGTGTTGTTTTTGTAGTAGCCAAACTGTCTCTGTCAGCGGTTTTTGCTGGCCGTTGCCTTTCAGTAGCGTTGAATCACCTTGACGAAGAAAATCATGAGTGCAGTTCACTGCCTTTTGTTTGCAGTTTAAGGTGACCACATGTGAGTTTGGGAGAGACTCACAACATCCCTCCCCCTTTGAAGAAAATCGCTCCATAGGGATGATCGGAAACCTCCGAATTGGATCCGCTTTGACATTGTGGCTGCTGTGGTTTTAAATTAACATTCAGTTGAAGTATCCCGTACTTGGAAGATGAGAGTGGTTGCTGCGATGTTTACTCTAATTTTCTTGCTCTGAAACGCGCTGCTGATGTTGTTATCACATAGACGTTCTTTGAAAAAAAATAATGCAGGCAGATTGTTCAGAACTTTTAATTGAGGGACAACCTTGACTCCCTCCTCTCCCCTTCTTAATGAAGTCGCGTATTAGTTGCATACGATATAGATGTACGAAAAATGTTAACATATGATGTATACAGTATGCATCGTTACTGTTGCTCGGTTGCTTCATAATTCAAAGAAGACAATGTTGAAGCGTTTAAGGTGATTGTCTTTTAATGGTTGTTAAGAAATTTCGATGTTTGTCTAATGCTGGCGAAGACGTTGTTTTAAGGCAAATGATGAATAGTGAAATTTATGTCGATGCGTGATGGAACGATACCACTGCTGTTGTTTAAGCGATACTCCCGCTGTTTCGATAGTGCGTATCCAGGCCATTCTTTGGGCTTACATCTAATATATAAAATTTATTTCATAGTATATTTTCTTATTATCTATATAATGTTTTGAGTTCATTTTCTTGCAGCTTGTTTAACAATCATGTATACTTTATTTATTGTTTATTTTTTCTTAACATTCACTTTTTATCGTTCAATTTAAAATTTTTTTTTATAATTCTTTTTTTTCCATTATTTTTCTTAAATTGTACTTTGTTTATAAGAGTTTTAGTCCGGTCAAATTAGACCAAAAAACGAGTGGGAGGTTACATAAATTCCCACCAAGCTGAAAATCGGCATGATTGTTTAAAATATAATAAAAAATAATATTGGCAAGTTCCCCAACATTCCCCTGTATGGAAAAAATTTTATTCAAGGTCAAAGGTCAAAAAAATCAGTTTTTCGCGATTTTCAGCAAAACGGTAAGTTTTATCATAAAATTACCTTAGATGAAAATTGTAGATCATACATGTACATGTAGATCATACATTATCTACAAAAAATGTCTGTATGTCTTTTTCCCTACGAACTACCGTTTTTGAGATATAACAATCCAAAAAGTCAAGTGTACCCGCTCAAAAGACTTTATGCCTGGGATTTCGATGAAATTTGGTGGAAATGTTGCGCTATGAGAGTACATGAATTGTGCAAAAGGAGAAGGGGAAACATTGACCGGGTGCCTAGATACAGGGTGTTAAACTTTCGGTCCTTTTTGTATTCAAAAAATTCTACGTCTCGCAAATTGGGAAATGAAAAAAATGTGATTAAGGATTTTTATAGATTTTTGTCTGCTCTTTCCGAAAAAAATATTACAATTCCCAGAAATTATTATTGATGCACTGTGGCTGCTGTCATTTTATAGAAAAAAAGCTTTCGATTAAAATTATTTTAAAAAATATCAAAAATGTCGCATTCGGCGAAAAATTGCTTTTAAAAATAAAAACAGTTTTTTTGTGCATCAATAATAATTTCTGGGAATTCTGATATTTTTTTTTTTGCGACTAAAACTTAAGTATGGTGATAAAATTATTATCACTGAGAAATCGGGAACATCAACATTCATATGCTTAGTAGATAATCATTATGATATTTTGAATCCTAGGCCTACTGGGGAAACCACGTTAAAAAAAATGCGCTAAATACACTACCTCATAGGTGGCGTGGAAAAGTGTGCATATTATGACGATTACAGCTTTTACAACTTTTTGGATCTTTATATCTCAAAAACGGTAGTTCGTAGGAAAAAAGACATAAAGACATTTTTTGTAGATAATCGTATGATCTACAATTTTCATCCAAGGTAGTTTTATGATAAAACTTACCGTTTTGCTGAAAATCGCGAAAACTGATTTTTTTGACCTTTGACCTTGAATAAAATTTTTTCCATACAGGGGAATGTTGGGGAACTTTCCAATATTATTTTTTATTATATTTTAAACAATCATGCCGATTTTCAGCTTGGTGGGAATTTATGTAACCTTGAATGTCTAATTTGACCGGACTATTTCAAAAACAAAAGTTTTGTTAGGTACCTATACTTTGAGGTTTTTGTCTGTGAATATAATTTTTTTCTACCGTTTGTTTTCACAGTTAATAATACATAAATATATTGTTTTCTTATGATGTACCCGTCACCGTAATTAAAAATTGATAAAAATTTGTTATTTATTTTTTCTTGTAATTTTTATTTATTTAATATATATATATATATATATTTATATATTTTTTTTTTTTTTTTTTTGTTCTTTATCTTATTTTGTTTTCCATTTTACATATATAATTTGCTTTTCTTTTTCTTAATAATTTTTTGCTTTAACATTCTCTTTTATTCGGTGAATGGTTTTAAAATACTTCAATTCTACTATATTCTTTCTATTCAGTTTTTTTTTTTTTTTCAATATATATATATTAGGTGTAGTAAAAAGAAATCCATTATTTTTCCAATAGATGGCGTTATTTATCTGCATCTCGCGTTGTATAAGTCCGATCGTGTTCCGCTAGGGGGCATTAGAAAGATGACAGTTCCTACTAAAAAAGCTTTTTTGACACTTTTTTGATTGATTGATTCAGTTTTGTTTGAGAGCTTGTCAAAGATGGACATCAGCAAAGAGAAAATTCGCTACATTTTACAGTTTTTCTTCGATAAGGGAGAAAACGCAAGCCAGGCGGCTGAAAATGTGAATAGCGTTTATGGACCTGATACTGTAACAGCCAATCATGCACAATTTTGGTTTCGTCGATTCCGTTCCGGTAACTTCGATGTCAAGGATGCACCACGCACTGGAAGGCCAATTGTCGAAAATGTCGATAAAATTATGGAAATTATCGAGTCCGACCGTCATGTTAGCACTGTTTCGATTGCAAAAGAGCTAAAGATTGCACAAAAAACCGTTTGGAACCATTTGAATAAGGCTGGATACACAAAGAAGCTCGATGTATGGGTGCCACACGAGTTAACGCAAAAAAACCTCATAGACCGAATTTCCATCTGCGAATCGCTGCTGAACCGCAACAAAATCGACCCATTTCTGAAGCGGTTGGTGACTGGTGATGAAAAGTGGGTCACTTACGACAACGTCAAGCAAAAACGGTCGTGGTCGAAACACGGTGAACCGGCGGAAACGATGGCCAAGCCAGGATTGACGGCCAGGAAGGTTTTGCTGTGTGTTTGGTGGGATTGGCAGGGAATTATCTACTATGAGCTGCTCCCATACGGCAAAAACTCTTAACTCGGAACTCTACTGTCAACAATTGGACCGTCTGAAGGAAGCAATCGCCCATAAGCGGCCAGCTTTGGCCAATAGGAGAGGAATTGTGTTCCATCAGGACAACGCCAGGCCACACACATCGATAGTGACTCGCCAGAAGCTCCGGGAGTTTGGTTGGGAGGTTCTTCTGCATCCACCTTATAGTCCGGACCTGGCACCAAGTGATTACCATCTGTTCCTGTCCATGGCGAACAATTTTGCTGGTGAAACATTCGCTTCAAGAGAGGCTTCTGAAATTCGACTGTCTCAATTTTTTGCTAATAGGAACGAGGGCTTCTATGAGAGAGGCATAATGAAATTACCTTTAAAATGGCAACAAGTTATCGAACAAAACGGCGCATATTCGACCTAAATCGGGTCATTCTAACTATCTTAAATAAAGCCCTCAATTTAATGCAAAAATAATGGATTTCTTTTTACTACACCTAATATATAATTTGTATTTGAATATATTAGGTGTAGTAAAAAGAAATCCATTATTTTTGAATTAAATTGAGGGCTTTATTTAAGATAGTTAGAATGACCCGATTTAGGTCAAATATGCGCCGTTTTGTTCGATAACTTGTTGCCATTTTAAAAGTAATTTCATTATGCCTCTCTCATAGAAGCCCTCGTTCCTATTAGCAAAAAATTGAGACAGTCGAATTTCAGAAGCCTCTCTTGAAGCGAATGTTTCACCAGCAAAATTGTTCGCCATGGACAGGAACAGATGGTTATCACTTGGTGCCAGGTCCGGACTATAAGGTGGATGCAGAATAACCTCCCAACCAAACTCCCGGAGCTTCTGGCGAGTCACTATCGATGTGTGTGGCCTGGCGTTGTCCTGATGGAACACAATTCCTCTCCTATTGGCCAAAGCTGGCCGCTTATGGGCGATTGCTTCCTTCAGACTGTCCAATTGTTGACAGTAGAGTTCCGAGTTAAGAGTTTTGCCGTATGGGAGCAGCTCATAGTATATAATTCCCTGCCAATCCCACTAAACACACAGCAAAACCTTCCTGGCCGTCAATCCTGGCTTGGCCACCGTTTCCGCCGGTTCACCGTGTTTCGACCACGACCGTTTTCGCTTGACGTTGTCGTAAGTCACCCACTTTTCATCACCAGTCACCAACCGCTTCAGAAATGGGTCGATTTTGTTGCGGTTCAGCAGCGATTCGCAGATGGAAATTCGGTCTATGAGGTTTTTTTGCGTTAACTCGTGTGGCACCCATACATCGAGCTTCTTTGTGTATCCAGCCTTATTCAAATGGTTCCAAACGGTTTTTTGTGCAATCTTTAGCTCTTTTGCAATCGAAACAGTGCTAACGTGACGGTCGGACTCGATAATTTCCATGATTTTATCGACATTTTCGACAATTGGCCTTCCAGTGCGTGGTGCATCCTTGACATCGAAGTTACCGGAACGGAATCGACGAAACCAAAATTGCGCATGATTGGCTGTTACAGTATCAGGTCCATAAACGCTATTCACATTTTCAGCCGCCTGGCTTGCGTTTTCTCCCTTATCGAAGAAAAACTGTAAAATGTAGCGAATTTTCTCTTTGCTGATGTCCATCTTTGACAAGCTCTCAAACAAAACTGAATCAATCAATCAAAAAAGTGTCAAAAAAGCTTTTTTAGTAGGAACTGTCATCTTTCTAATGCCCCCTAGCGGAACACGATCGGACTTATACAACGCGAGATGCAGATAAATAACGCCATCTATTGGAAAAATAATGGATTTATTTTTACTACACCTAATATATATAAACATTTTTCTTTCATTCAAACTTAGTTATAAGTGCAAAAATACCTATGCTTTCAAGGTATTATTTGGAATTAGATGTCTCTTGATATATGTACATACATATATATGACATACATACATCCAATATTTTGGAAATATTTGTATAAATGTGTTTTTTTATATTACCAACTTATTATATCTCCTTTTTTCTCTCTTCAATTCTTCCAATCCTTCTCGTTGATTTACCTTGAAAGATAATAAAAGTAGACATTATTTGCCCTGAGCCCCTCCTGCTTATTTCAACGTCGTGAAATTTTTTACCCGGAGAGGTGAAACATCTGAGACAAAATAGATTTTCCAAAACTTTAAAAAGCGTATAACCGCAATGTTTAAAAAAATTGTTTTTTTTTTCTTTTTGTAACGGAATTTATTTGAGTTATATTTTTATTTTTCGTTGTCATTCCTTATTTAGACCTCGCAGCAAGCGATATTAAAAAGAAATTTTTTGTGACAGTAATGATTAGATATAAAAACAGTCAGCTCTCGTTTTAGTCGAGATGAACCTATGTTTTGGGACAGTATTTTGAATTTTAAACAAAGCTACGGCACATTATAGTTATGGGCGAAAAATTTGTCTAGCTCTTGTAAATCTCTTGTATGTTTTATCTTCGTTTGCAAGAATTTTAATTTAGATTTGCTTTGTTTGAGAACAGATTCTTTTACAATGGAGAGAACCTTTTGAATTGATATTTGCATTACATTCGGACTTTTGAAATACTCGTACAACGTCAGCTCTCTAACCTCTAACTCTTCATTTAGATTTACATTTTCAACTGATACCTTCTCATGGGGATTTTTATCTCTCTCTGGTGGATTTCCTTTCAAAATTTCTTAAACTACTTCTTTATTACCATTAGTACCATCTCTTCTAGTACCACAAGAATTATTCTCGACCTCCTTGTCGAATTCAACTTCTTTATTACTATTTTTACCACAAAAATTATCCTCGACCTCCTCGTCGAACTCATGTCCCAATTCATTAGACCTTTTATTCACAACATCCCCACCGCTAGATAGTCCCTTTTTATCAGTAACTTCTTCTTTCTCAATTTCCTTACAGTCCAATACTAATTTCTCGCAAATCGGTGCTACTTTCGCTTCCCTCGCTTTGATCGTAACTGCCTCTGCAATACAAATCTTGTCGATGTTGGAAACGACGGGTTGAAGTGACTCTGATTGACTTAGCTCTGAATGCATAATATCTACGTTTTTCTCACTGTTATTTTCTCCAAGTTTGCTTTTTCCTGACTCAGTTCCTATTTTCAACACATCTGACTTCATCAAACTTTTATCCAGCCCAGTGTCCACTAACAAGGCAACCCTATAATCTACAGCTTGTCCATCAGGAAATACTATAAACGCGTCGTCTGACACTGAACTTGAACATTGCGCATTAAAGATTTGGGGGCTATTTCTAATCAGGTTCCTACAAGGTTCTTAAATTTTGCTATTTAACCATTTGCTTATATCATTGCTCAAACTATCTAAGTTTTCCTTTAAAATTGCGAAGATATGTAACACAAAAGATAAAAATAAAACCAAAAACTGGTTCTTATCTTCGTTTTTACTTTTTGCAATTTCAGCAGTTTTCTCACTTAGTGTTTCCTCTTTTTGGGAATGAAAATAAGTTATTAAATGTGCTTGTTCATCTAATTTTGATGGTTTCAAAATTTTTGAAGTTCCGATTTCTCTGTTCATAACTGGTATATCACTTTCGTAAAAGTGAACCACGACATTGTCGTTGAAATGAGTCCTTTGTTTTTTTATTTTTCAATAAACATTCTTTTTTACCGTCTATTTTTATACATGTGATCTGTTTTCCTTTTTCAAAATTCATGCCATTTATAGTGATCTGTTTCTCCTCTACATCATCTAAGAAAGTTCTATCTATCCCCCCTATTCTACATTTCGATTACGTTCCCGCCTTCCGCTCCGCCATATTCGAAATTGGGTATTCTGAGTTCCGCCCAAATCGAAAGGAGAAGAAGAAGAAATAAATTTTTTTCGAAATTGTGGAATGTGTGGAATTGAAACAAAAAATAGCAGGCCGTGCCGTTAGATGATTTAAATTAGTTTGATTTTAGTCGTAGTGGAAATATTCACAATGGAATCAATAGCCGCGGCTTCATTACTTAGTGAGGAGGATAGCAGGTCACGCAATGTTGCTGATAACGTACAAAGACGGAGGTTGAGAGACATGTGTAATCCGTTTGAGATGAATGAAGTTTTGTAAGAAATTCATCGTCAAAGTGTTAAAGTATCTACCTTTAACTAGATTTCTTTACTTCTGTAGATTCAGAAAAAACTTTAGGCTTAACAAGGATGCTTTCAAACATGTTTTAGATATTTTTGCAGAAGAGAGTACAGCAAATACGTTGACATCGTTAACACCGCTTAACCGAGTAGTGGCTGCTTTGAGGTTTTTTGCAGAAGGCAGTTATCAGCATGGAGTTGGTGGCGATTTTAATGTCGGAATGAGTCAGTCAACTGTGTCAAAGTCACTCTCTAGTTTTGTTGAAGTAATGCAACGAAAGCTTTGCCCTCAACGGATAAAATTTCAACAGAATGAGAGGGAAAGAAATCAAGCGAAGCAAGACTTTTATGAAAACAACGGCTTCCCAGGTGTCATAATGTGCGTTGATGGCACACATATCAAAATAATCAAGCCATCTGAAGATCCTTTTCTGTATTATAATAGAAAAGGGTTTTATAGCATCAATGCTATGTTGGTAAGCATTGCATTGCAATGATATCAATACCATAATTTTAAATAATTAGTTTCACCAATTGGATGAATTTAATTAGGTGTGCGATAACAAAATGCGTATAAGAAACATTGATTCGAGATATCCAGGATGCAATCACGACTCGCATGTATGGAGTCTAAGCAAGTTGAGGTCTCATATGCAGCGGCGATATCAGGAAGGTGAAAGAAACACCTGGTTGTTAGGTATTTACTTATATACTTTTATATAAGTCAGCTTGGAATAATTTTGTTTTGTTGAACTGGTGATGCAGGGTATCCTTTAGAGCCCTGGCTTATGACTCCATATCGGTCTGTAAATGCAGGCAGCCAGCAAAGCAATTAAAACATCCGACACTCCAGAACTAGGAACATTGTAGAGCGGACGATTGGAGTATTGAAGAACCGATTTCGATGTTTGTTGGGTGCTCGGGAACTGCATTACTCTCCCCAGAAAGCCAGTAAAATTATAAACGTTGCATGTGCACTCCACAATATATGCATATACTACAGAGTGGAAGACTTTGACGAAAATGAAGTTGATGAAGAAAGCCTTCAGGAGGAACAGGAAGAAAATAGCAGTGATTACGCTTCCATAGCAAGTCATATTCGAGACAACATACGCAATTCTTTTTAAAACAATAAAAACATTTATATGAAATTATTGCAGTCTGCCAAAAATTTATTAGGTACTTTTAAATCCATATCGAAATCGTGATTGTAATGTTGCTGTTGCTGTTGCTGTTGCTGCAGCTGTAATATCTGCATCTTTATTTCAAGCTTTTGCTTTAGCAGTTCTTCCTTGACATTATTGTGGCGTTTCTCTTCTTGAAGTCGCTTCGCTGCAATGTCCGTTAACTTTTCCTGAGACTGATTAATGCCCCGCAAATATGTCCCCAGTTCTTCCATTTTATTTATTCGAACCTCGTTATATCTTCGTGTTTCAGCATAAAATTCTGTTTGCAAATTTATTTGCTCCCTCAGTAAAGAAGATGTCTTCTCCAAATTTGTGCCTCTGTGATGGCTACTTGCTCTGCTGGTTGAAAGCACAGGATCTGAATCCGCAGTAGAAATTTCGATTCCATCGGAAGGCTGTACGTTTTCTCTATCCTCCACGTTATGGCCAAAATCCAGCGCACCACTTATTCCACTTGTACATGTTGTCAAACCCGTCAGTACGATTACTTTCTCCTCAAGTGGGCTTATGCGCTGCAAACAACAACGGCCTCCGCCGGTACTCATCATTTCTTGTTTGTTGCTTCGTAGCTTGCGTTTTATGTAGCACTTCCAGTCAACCCACACCTGTAAAATATCGTTCCTATAATGGTACAAATTTCATGCATTTTCAGTAAATCCTTACCTTCCTCCATGTATTGGGGTCTTTTGATGGTGGACCAAGTGCATTCAGTGCACTTGCAACCTTCTGCCAAAAAGCCTGGACTTCCTCTTTCGGTCGTTTTTGGAACCCCTGAGCAATATCTTCTTCTGTTGCCATCATTTCGGCTAGCTTTTCATATTGCTGGGGTGTCGTCGTTTTTGACCTGGAACATCAAAAATTGAACAATTTCATTTATTTTACAAGCACCACCAGCTACTTTTATTTGCATTATTTTACTTACATTTTATATTTGAAGCCACGAAAATATAAATTGAAACGTTTACGGCACACAATTTTCAACGTGGGAAAACTGAACAACGTTTGAAATGTAGAATACACTAAACGGCAAGTGTCAGGAAACCTTTTTAATGCAATTAAGCATCTACATCCAATCTTCTACATATTGCAGATTTTTATTCAGGCCGGTTGGAGGGGCAGCATTTCCGGCATTGTGTCTGCATCCCATCGAGCCCCGGGCGCCGAAATGTCTCGGTACGCGACTGACATATTGTACATATATATATGAACATACATATATACATATATGTATATACGAATAGAACACGAAAAAGGCAAAGGAAGATTTGCAAACCAAGACATCCAACAGAAAATGAATCAAGGAGAACGAGCATTTTTTCATCACGAGTTCATATCAAAACTTTTGAATTTCTCCAAAAATGCAAAAAAGACACTCTGAATTTTGGAACAGACCTATGTCATTGCATAATAAACAAAAACAAAACAGAATTATAGAATAAACAAGTAAGAAAGCTAAAGTCGGTCAAGCCCGACTTTGAAATACCCAGCGTCCCGAAATTATTGGCGCACTATGTTATAAAAAATTTACATTTGTGGGCACGGCAGTGGGCGGGCTACATAAATGTTTATATATCCTAACTTGAAACTGCCCTATGCTTCCGACGTCGTGGCCCGTGGGTGAGTACGCTCGCAGAAGAAGTCCCTTTTCAGTCGTCGAAGCTTCGTTTATATAGATCAATATGGCTGATCTTGCAATATTTAATATTCCCATGATCCGCGATCGTCGTCGATTCTTCCCGAACATATTGCATAATCTTGACCGCGACCTTCACCTGTAATTGTACCAACATTGCCATACTGTTGTTGTTGCCTTTACTTCCGTTAACTTAGTGGAGTTGTTCTTGTTATTGCCAGCGATCGGATTGCAATTGTGCATTCGCTGTACCAGTGCTAATGTTTGTCAATCGTGCATAAACTGTGACTGTGTTGTTGCTGTTGTTGTTGCTAGCTGTCGCCCTGCAAATGCATGCACCGTGTTTATGCTTAATGTTCTTGTAATTTCCAGCGATCGGGTTACGCATATGCTTATGCTCGTGCTGGTGTTGTTGTTGTAGTAGCCAAACTGTCTCTGTCAGCGGTTTTTGCTGGCCGTTGCCTTTCAGTAGCGTTGAATCACCTTGACGAAGAAAATCATGAGTGCAGTTCACTGCCTTTTGTTTGCAGTTTAAGGTGACCACATGTGAGTTTGGGAGAGACTCACAACATCCCTCCCCTTTGAAGAAAATCGCTCCATAGCGATGATCGAAAACCTCCGAATTGGATCCGCTTTGACATTGTGGCTGCTGTGGTTTTAAATTAACATTCAGTTGAAGTATCCCGTACTTGGAAGATGAGAGTGGTTGCTGCGATGTTTACTCTAATTTTCTTGCTCTGAAACGCGCTGCTGATGTTGTTATCACATAGACGTTCTTTGAAAAAAAATAATGCAGGCAGATTGTTCAGAACTTTTAATTGAGTGACAACCTTGACTCCCTCCTCTCCCCTTCTTAATGAAGTCGCGTATTAGTTGCATACGATATAGATGTACGAAAAATGTTAACATATGATGTATACAGTATGCATCGTTACTGTTGCTCGGTTGCTTCATGATTCAAAGAAGACAATGGTGAAGCGTTTAAGGTGATTGTCTTTTAATGGTTGTTAAGAAATTTCGATGTTTGTCTAATGCTGGCGAAGACGTTGTTTTAAGGCAAATGATGAATCGTGAAATTTATGTCGATGCGTGTTGGAACGATACCACTGCAGTTGTTTAAGCGATACTCCCGCTGTTTCGATAGTGCGTATCCAGGCCATTCTTTGGGCTTACATCTAATATATAAAATTTATTTCATAGTATATTTTCTTATTATCTGTATAATGTTGTGAGTTCATTTTCTTGCAGCTTGTTTAACAATCATGTATACTTTATTTATTGTTTATTTTTTCTTAACATTCACTTTTTATCGTTCAATTTAAAATTTTCTTTTATAATTCTTTTTTTTCCATTATTTTTCTTAAATTGTACTTTGTTTATAAGAGTTTCAAAAACAAAAGTTTTGTTAGGTACCTATACTTTGAGGTTTTTGTCTGTGAATATAATTTTTTTCTACCGTTTGTTTTCACAGTTAATAATACATAAATATATTGTTTTCTTATGATGTACCCGTCACCGTAATTAAAAATTGATAAAAATTTGTTATTTATTTTTTCTTGTAATTTTTATTTATTTATTATATATATATATAGATTTGAGTTATATTTTTATTTTTCGTTGTCATTCCTTATTTAGACCTCGCAGCAAGCGATATTAAAAATAAATTTTTTGTGACAGTAATGATTAGATATAAAAACAGTCAGCTCTCGTTTTAGTCGAGATGAACCTATGTTTTGGGACAGTATTTTGAATTTTAAACAAAGCTACGGCACATTATAGTTATGGGCGAAAAATTTGTCTAGCTCTTGTAAATCTCTTGTATGTTTTATCTTCGTTTGCAAGAATTTTAATTTAGATTTGCTTTGTTTGAGAACAGATTCTTTTACAATGGAGAGAACCTTTTGAATTGATATTTGCATTACATTCGGACTTTTGAAATACTCGTACAACGTCAGCTCTCTAACCTCTAACTCTTCATTTAGATTTACATTTTCAACTGATACCTTCTCATGGGGATTTTTATCTCTATCTGGTGGATTTCCTTTCAAAATTTCTTAAACTACTTCTTTATTACCATTAGTACCATCTCTTCTAGTACCACAAGAATTATTCTCGACCTCCTTGTCGAATTCAACTTCTTTATTACTATTTTTACCACAAAAATTATCCTCGACCTCCTCGTCGAACTCATGTCCTAATTCATTAGACTTTTTATTCACAACATCCCCACCGCTAGATAGTCCCTTTTTATCAGTAACTTCTTCTTTCTCAATTTCCTTACAGTCCAATACTAATTTCTCGCAAATCGGTGCTACTTTCGCTTCCCTCGCTTTGATCGTAACTGCCTCTGCAATACAAATCTTATCGATGTTGGAAACGACGGGTTGAAGTGACTCTGATTGACTTAGCTCTGAATGCATAATATCTACGTTTTTCTCACTGTTATTTTCTCCAAGTTTGCTTTTTCCTGACTCAGTTCCTATTTTCAACACATCTGACTTCATCAAACTTTTATCCAGCCCAGTGTCCACTAACAAGGCAACCCTATAATCTACAGCTTGTCCATCAGGAAATACTATAAACGCGTCGTCTGACACTGAACTTGAACATTGCGCATTAAAGATTTGGGGGCTATTTCTAATCAGGTTCCTACAAGGTTCTTAAATTTTGCTATTTAACCATTTGCTTATATCATTGCTCAAACTAACTAAGTTTTCCTTTAAAATTGCGAAGATATGTAACACAAAAGATAAAAATAAAACCAAAAACTGGTTCTTATCTTCGTTTTTACTTTTTGCAATTTCAGCAGTTTTCTCACTTAGTGTTTCCTCTTTTTGGGAATGAAAATAAGTTATTAAATGTGCTTGTTCATCTAATTTTGATGGTTTCAAAATTTTTGAAGTTCCGATTTCTCTGTTCATAACTGGTATATCACTTTCGTAAAAGTGAACCACGACATTGTCGTTGAAATGAGTCCTTTGTTTTTTATTTTTCAATAAACATTCTTTTTTACCGTCTATTTTTATACATGTGATCTGTTTTCCTTTTTCAAAATTCATGCCATTTATAGTGATCTGTTTCTCCTCTACATCATCTAAGAAAATCCTATCTATCCCCCCTATTCTACATTTCGATTACGTTCCCGCCTTCCGCTCCGCCATAGTCGAAATTGGGTATTCTGAGTTCCGCCCAAATCGAAAGGAAAAGAAGAAGAAACATTTTTTTTTCGAAATTGTGGAATGTGTGAATTGAAACAAAAAATAGCAGGCCGTGCCGTTAGATGACTTAAATTACTTTGATTTTAGTCGTAGTGGAAATATTCACAATGGAATCAATAGCCGCGGCTTCATTACTTAGTGAGGAGGATAGCAGGTCACGCAATGTTGCTGATAACGTACAAAGACGGAGGTTGAGAGACATGTGTAATCCGTTTGAGATGAATGAAGTTTTGTAAGAAATTCATCGTCAAAGTGTTAAAGTATCTACCTTTAACTAGATTTCTTTACTTCTGTAGATTCAGAAAAAACTTTAGGCTTAACAAGGATGCTTTCAAACATGTTTTAGATATTTTTGCAGAAGAGAGTAGAGCAAATACGTTGACATCGTTAACACCGCTTAACCGAGTAGTGGCTGCTTTGAGGTTTTTTGCAGAAGGCAGTTATCAGCATGGAGTTGGTAGCGATTTTAATGTCGGAATGAGTCAGTCAACTGTGTCAAAGTCACTCTCTAGTTTTGTTGAAGTAATGCAACGAAAGCTTTGCCCTCAATGGATAAAATTTCAACAGAATGAAGGGGAAAGAAATCAAGCGAAGCAAGACTTTTATGAAAACAACGGCTTCCCAGGTGTCATAATGTGCGTTGATGGCACACATATCAAAATAATCAAGCCATCTGAAGATCCTTTTCTGTATTATAATAGAAAAGGGTTTTATAGCATCAATGCTATGTTGGTAAGCATTGCATTGCAATGATATCAATACCATAATTTTAAATAATTAGTTTCACCAATTGGATGAATTTAATTAGGTGTGCGATAACAAAATGCGTATAAGAAACATTGATTCGAGATATCCAGGATGCAATCACGACTCGCATGTATGGAGTCTAAGCAAGTTGAGGTCTCATATGCAGCGGCGATATCAGGAAGGTGAAAGAAACACCTGGTTGTTAGGTATTTACTTATATAGTTTTATATAAATCAGCTTGGAATAATTTTGTTTTGTTGAACTGGTGATGCAGGGTATCCTTTAGAGCCCTGGCTTATGACTCCATATCGGTCTGTAAATGCAGGCAGCCAGCAAAGCAATTACAACATCCGACACTCCAGAACTAGGAACATTGTAGAGCGGACGATTGGAGTATTGAAGAACCGATTTCGATGTTTGTTGGGTGCTCGGGAACTGCATTACTCTCCCCAGAAAGCCAGTAAAATTATAAACGTTGCATGTGCACTCCACAATATATGCATATACTACAGAGTGGAAGACTTTGACGAAAATGAAGTTGATGAAGAAAGCCTTCAGGAGGAACAGGAAGAAAATAGCAGTGATTACGCTTCCATAGCAAGTCATATTCGAGACAACATACGCAATTCTTTTTAAAACAATAAAAACATTTATATGAAATTATTGCAGTCTGCCAAAAATTTATTAGGTACTTTTTAATCCATATCGAAATCGTGATTGTAATGTTGCTGTTGCTGTTGCTGTTGCTGCAGCTGTAATATCTGCATCTTTATTTCAAGCTTTTGCTTTAGCAGTTCTTCCTTGACATTATTGTGGCGTTTCTCTTCTTGAAGTCGCTTCGCTGCAATGTCCGTTAACTTTTCCTGAGACTGATTAATGCCCCGCAAATATGTCCCCAGTTCTTCCATTTTATTTATTCGAACCTCGTTATATCTTCGTGTTTCAGCATAAAATTCTGTTTGAAAATTTATTTGCTCCCTCAGTAAAGAAGATGTCTTCTCCAAATTTGTGCCTCTGTGATGGCTACTTGCTCTGCTGGTTGAAAGCACAGGATCTGAATCCGCAGTAGAAATTTCGATTCCATCGGAAGGCTGTACGTTTTCTCTATCCTCCACGTTATGGCCAAAATCCAGCGCATCACTTATTCCACTTGTACATGTTGTCAAACCCGTCAGTACGATTACTTTCTCCTCAAGTGGGCTTATGCGCTGCAAACAACAACGGCCTCCGCCGGTACTCATCATTTCTTGTTTGTTGCTTCGTAGCTTGCGTTTTATGTAGCACTTCCAGTCAACCCACACCTGTAAAATATCGTTCCTATAATGGTACAAATTTCATGCATTTTCAGTAAATCCTTACCTTCCTCCATGTATTGGGGTCTTTTGATGGTGGACCAAGTGCATTCAGTGCACTTGCAACCTTCTGCCAAAAAGCCTGGACTTCCTCTTTCGGTCGTTTTTGGAACCCCTGAGCAATATCTTCTTCTGTTGCCATCATTTCGGCTAGCTTTTCATATTGCTGGGGTGTCGTCGTTTTTGACCTGGAACATCAAAAATTGAACAATTTCATTTATTTTACAAGCACCACCAGCTACTTTTATTTGCATTATTTTACTTACATTTTATATTTGAAGCCACGAAAATATAAATTGAAACGTTTACGGCACACAATTTTCAACGTGGGAAAACTGAACAACGTTTGAAATGTAGAATACACTAAATCGTAAATTTCGAACATTGATCGAAACGGAACGGAACACAAAATGCAAAAGTTGCTAGTATTGGAAAATATCGAGTCGAGTCGAAATGTAGAATAGAGGGGTATGTCTAATTCCTCTAATTCTATATAATTTTTTGATTTGTCTTCTGTTGTTTTTAAATTTAGACTTTGATTTGGCCCTTAATATGCTCGCTCTGTCTGGGCATTCCGGTCTGTCGGCCAAGACCGGGCCGCTGGGGGTTTTCTTGATTGTACAAATTAAAAATTCTTGTGCTATTTGAATCAAAATTGTTTGCCATAAATTTATTAGTATGATTTTCCCTGTTTCGTCGTTGTCCTCTATTAGGTTGTGCCCCATTCTGGAACTGCCTTGCTTCCGTAATATTCTTCTTCTTTTTTCGTATGCAAAATATGTTACTCTTGTGACCATTGATTCGACAAATTTTACAAAAAAAAAGTTCTCATCTTACTGAAACACGTGCTCTCTAATTGCCCATTTCTTCCGCAATAAGTACATGATTTCAAAATTTGACTTGTGGTCCTCATATTGCACCGTATGTTATATTCATGACCATACTGGACACAACTTGTGCAATAAGGTGTGTTCCTTCTTTTTATGCAGAAATCCCAAGAGTAACCTTCAATCTTGCAAACGGAACAACGAATTTGTTGATTTTCTAGTAAGGGTGTTTTATCTAAAAATTTATTAGTATAACCTCTTCTAAAATTTACTGCATGATCCTCCAAATCCTTTGCTATTGCTAACCTTGTTAAATTAATCGGAGACATTTTTTGATGTGTTGTAGGCGTTTAGTTCATTTCCCGTTTCGAATCAATAAGGATTGTTCTACCAAACAGGACTCCGAGCAATTAAATCGAATAAAAATTTTTACTTACCATTTTCGTTTTATTTATTCTTTCCTTCTGGAATGTTGAATGTGTTGATTGATGTGTTGATTTCCTGGGAACTTTTGAAAAACATTTTAATTTTATTTATTCTGCGCCACATTGCTTGGTGTAATCATTGATTTAATTTTCTTGTGCTTGGTAACTGCTACCGTCGATTCTTGTAAAACAAATATTATTTCAATATTTCTGCCCAGACGCCAGGATTCAAAAAAAAAAAATATTTACTTGCGTTAAAAAATATTGACCTGTGTTTTACCATACAATCGTGCTAATTAATTGATCGGCTGTTTTTGGTAGCAACTAGTCGCTAATTAAAATTGACACAATTCCAATTTCAGGCGAAATTCGTTTATAGCCGTTCATGTATGTACACTTTGAATATTAAATTATGTCTCCAATATCTCTTCTAAGCTTTTTGCCCAGATATATTGGCAAGATATCCTTGACAATAAAATCTTTGCTCAAAAATTACAATCTCGCATGCAGCACAATAAGCTTTTATGCCCTGTGGTAGCAACTAGTCGCTAATTAAAATTGACACAATTCCAATTTAGCGAAATGCGCCAAGCTTCATAGCGATCAATATAATTTTGTTGTGAGATATAGGAAACCAAGCGCTCAGACAGTGTCGAGCGTATAATAGTCCCTATATTTCCTTTTAAATAAAAAATTGTACCTAAGGTTTAGTCCATTTATTTAATGTCTTGAATCCTTAGGTCTAAACAGAATTTTATATATCCTAATTTGAAACTGCTCTATGCTTCCGACGTCGTGGCCCGTGGGTTAGTACGCTCGCAGAAGAAGTCCCTTTTCAGTCGTCGAAGCTTCGTTTATATAGATCAATATGGCTGATCTTGCAATATTTAATATTCCCATGATCCGCGATCGTCGTCGATTCTTCCCGAACATATTGCATAATCTTGACCGCGACCTTCACCTGTAATTGTACCAACATTGCCATACTTTTGTTGTTGCCTTTACTTCCGTTAACTTAGTGGAGTTGTTCTTGTTATTGCCAGCGATCGGATTGCAATTGTGCATTCGCTGTACCAGTGCTAATGTTTGTCAATCGTGCATAAACTGTGACTGTGTTGTTGCTGTTGTTGTTGCTAGCTGTCGCCCTGCAAATGCATGCACCGTGTTTATGCTTAATGTTCTTGTAATTTCCAGCGATCGGGTTACGCATATGCTTATGCTCGTGCTGGTGTTGTTGTTGTAGTAGCCAAACTGTCTCTGTCAGCGGTTTTTGCTGGCCGTTGCCTTTCAGTAGCGTTGAATCACCTTGACGAAGAAAATCATGAGTGCAGTTCACTGCCTTTTGTTTGCAGTTTAAGGTGACCACATGTGAGTTTGGGAGAGACTCACAACATCCCTCCCCTTTGAAGAAAATCGCTCCATAGCGATGATCGAAAACCTCCGAATTGGATCCGCTTTGACATTGTGGCTGCTGTGGTTTTAAATTAACATTCAGTTGAAGTATCCCGTACTTGGAAGATGAGAGTGGTTGCTGCGATGTTTACTCTAATTTTCTTGCTCTGAAACGCGCTGCTGATGTTGTTATCACATAGACGTTCTTTGAAAAAAAATAATGCAGGCAGATTGTTCAGAACTTTTAATTGAGTGACAACCTTGACTCCCTCCTCTCCCCTTCTTAATGAAGTCGCGTATTAGTTGCATACGATATAGATGTACGAAAAATGTTAACATATGATGTATACAGTATGCATCGTTACTGTTGCTCGGTTGCTTCATGATTCAAAGAAGACAATGTTGAAGCGTTTAAGGTGATTGTCTTTTAATGGTTGTTAAGAAAATTTCGATGTTTGTCTAATGCTGGCGAAGACGTTGTTTTAAGGCAAATGATGAATCGTGAAATTTATGTCGATGCGTGTTGGAACGATACCACTGCTGTTGTTTAAGCGATACTCCCGCTGTTTCGATAGTGCGTATCCAGGCCATTCTTTGGGCTTACATCTAATATATAAAATTTATTTCATAGTATATTTTCTTATTATCTATATAATGTTTTGAGTTCATTTTCTTGCAGCTTGTTTAACAATCATGTATACTTTATTTATTGTTTATTTTTTCTTAACATTCACTTTTTATCGTTCAATTTAAAATTTTCTTTTATAATTCTTTTTTTTTCCATTATTTTTCTTAAATTGTACTTTGTTTATAAGAGTTTCAAAAACAAAAGTTTTGTTAGGTACCTATACTTTGAGGTTTTTGTCTGTGAATATAATTTTTTTCTACCGTTTGTTTTCACAGTTAATAATACATAAATATATTGTTTTCTTATGATGTACCCGTCACCGTAATTAAAAATTTATAAAAATTTGTTATTTATTTTTTCTTGTAATTTTTATTTATTTATTATATATATATATAGATTTGAGTTATATTTTTATTTTTCGTTGTCATTCCTTATTTAGACCTCGCAGCAAGCGATATTAAAAATAAATTTTTTGTGACAGTAATGATTAGATATAAAAACAGTCAGCTCTCGTTTTAGTCGAGATGAACCTATGTTTTGGGACAGTATTTTGAATTTTAAACAAAGCTACGGCACATTATAGTTATGGGCGAAAAATTTGTCTAGCTCTTGTAAATCTCTTGTATGTTTTATCTTCGTTTGCAAGAATTTTAATTTAGATTTGCTTTGTTTGAGAACAGATTCTTTTACAATGGAGAGAACCTTTTGAATTGATATTTGCATTACATTCGGACTTTTGAAATACTCGTACAACGTCAGCTCTCTAACCTCTAACTCTTCATTTAGATTTACATTTTCAACTGATACCTTCTCATGGGGATTTTTATCTCTATCTGGTGGATTTCCTTTCAAAATTTCTTAAACTACTTCTTTATTACCATTAGTACCATCTCTTCTAGTACCACAAGAATTATTCTCGACCTCCTTGTCGAATTCAACTTCTTTATTACTATTTTTACCACAAAAATTATCCTCGACCTCCTCGTCGAACTCATGTCCTAATTCATTAGACTTTTTATTCACAACATCCCCACCGCTAGATAGTCCCTTTTTATCAGTAACTTCTTCTTTCTCAATTTCCTTACAGTCCAATACTAATTTCTCGCAAATCGGTGCTACTTTCGCTTCCCTCGCTTTGATCGTAACTGCCTCTGCAATACAAATCTTATCGATGTTGGAAACGACGGGTTGAAGTGACTCTGATTGACTTAGCTCTGAATGCATAATATCTACGTTTTTCTCACTGTTATTTTCTCCAAGTTTGCTTTTTCCTGACTCAGTTCCTATTTTCAACACATCTGACTTCATCAAACTTTTATCCAGCCCAGTGTCCACTAACAAGGCAACCCTATAATCTACAGCTTGTCCATCAGGAAATACTATAAACGCGTCGTCTGACACTGAACTTGAACATTGCGCATTAAAGATTTGGGGGCTATTTCTAATCAGGTTCCTACAAGGTTCTTAAATTTTGCTATTTAACCATTTGCTTATATCATTGCTCAAACTAACTAAGTTTTCCTTTAAAATTGCGAAGATATGTAACACAAAAGATAAAAATAAAACCAAAAACTGGTTCTTATCTTCGTTTTTACTTTTTGCAATTTCAGCAGTTTTCTCACTTAGTGTTTCCTCTTTTTGGGAATGAAAATAAGTTATTAAATGTGCTTGTTCATCTAATTTTGATGGTTTCAAAATTTTTGAAGTTCCGATTTCTCTGTTCATAACTGGTATATCACTTTCGTAAAAGTGAACCACGACATTGTCGTTGAAATGAGTCCTTTGTTTTTTATTTTTCAATAAACATTCTTTTTTACCGTCTATTTTTATACATGTGATCTGTTTTCCTTTTTCAAAATTCATGCCATTTATAGTGATCTGTTTCTCCTCTACATCATCTAAGAAAATCCTATCTATCCCCCCTATTCTACATTTCGATTACGTTCCCGCCTTCCGCTCCGCCATATTCGAAATTGGGTATTCTGAGTTCCGCCCAAATCGAAAGGAAAAGAAGAAGAAATAAATTTTTTTCGAAATTGTGGAATGTGTGAATTGAAACAAAAAATAGCAGGCCGTGCCGTTAGATGATTTAAATTAGTTTGATTTTAGTCGTAGTCGAAATATTCACAATGGAATCAATAGCCGCGGCTTCATTACTTAGTGAGGAGGATAGCAGGTCACGCAATGTTGCTGATAACGTACAAAGACGGAGGTTGAGAGACATGTGTAATCCGTTTGAGATGAATGAAGTTTTGTAAGAAATTCATCGTCAAAGTGTTAAAGTATCTACCTTTAACTAGATTTCTTTACTTCTGTAGATTCAGAAAAAACTTTAGGCTTAACATGGATGCTTTCAAACATGTTTTAGATATTTTTGCAGAAGAGAGTAGAGCAAATACGTTGACATCGTTAACACCGCTTAACCGAGTAGTGGCTGCTTTGAGGTTTTTTGCAGAAGGCAGTTATCAGCATGGAGTTGGTAGCGATTTTAATGTCGGAATGAGTCAGTCAACTGTGTCAAAGTCACTCTCTAGTTTTGTTGAAGTAATGCAACGAAAGCTTTGCCCTCAATGGATAAAATTTCAACAGAATGAAGGGGAAAGAAATCAAGCGAAGCAAGACTTTTATGAAAACAACGGCTTCCCAGGTGTCATAATGTGCGTTGATGGCACACATATCAAAATAATCAAGCCATCTGAAGATCCTTTTCTGTATTATAATAGAAAAGGGTTTTATAGCATCAATGCTATGTTGGTAAGCATTGCATTGCAATGATATCAATACCATAATTTTAAATAATTAGTTTCACCAATTGGATGAATTTAATTAGGTGTGCGATAACAAAATGCGTATAAGAAACATTGATTCGAGATATCCAGGATGCAATCACGACTCGCATGTATGGAGTCTAAGCAAGTTGAGGTCTCATATGCAGCGGCGATATCAGGAAGGTGAAAGAAACACCTGGTTGTTAGGTATTTACTTATATAGTTTTATATAAATCAGCTTGGAATAATTTTGTTTTGTTGAACTGGTGATGCAGGGTATCCTTTAGAGCCCTGGCTTATGACTCCATATCGGTCTGTAAATGCAGGCAGCCAGCAAAGCAATTACAACATCCGACACTCCAGAACTAGGAACATTGTAGAGCGGACGATTGGAGTATTGAAGAACCGATTTCGATGTTTGTTGGGTGCTCGGGAACTGCATTACTCTCCCCAGAAAGCCAGTAAAATTATAAACGTTGCATGTGCACTCCACAATATATGCATATACTACAGAGTGGAAGACTTTGACGAAAATGAAGTTGATGAAGAAAGCCTTCAGGAGGAACAGGAAGAAAATAGCAGTGATTACGCTTCCATAGCAAGTCATATTCGAGACAACATACGCAATTCTTTTTAAAACAATAAAAACATTTATATGAAATTATTGCAGTCTGCCAAAAATTTATTAGGTACTTTTTAATCCATATCGAAATCGTGATTGTAATGTTGCTGTTGCTGTTGCTGTTGCTGCAGCTGTAATATCTGCATCTTTATTTCAAGCTTTTGCTTTAGCAGTTCTTCCTTGACATTATTGTGGCGTTTCTCTTCTTGAAGTCGCTTCGCTGCAATGTCCGTTAACTTTTCCTGAGACTGATTAATGCCCCGCAAATATGTCCCCAGTTCTTCCATTTTATTTATTCGAACCTCGTTATATCTTCGTGTTTCAGCATAAAATTCTGTTTGAAAATTTATTTGCTCCCTCAGTAAAGAAGATGTCTTCTCCAAATTTGTGCCTCTGTGATGGCTACTTGCTCTGCTGGTTGAAAGCACAGGATCTGAATCCGCAGTAGAAATTTCGATTCCATCGGAAGGCTGTACGTTTTCTCTATCCTCCACGTTATGGCCAAAATCCAGCGCATCACTTATTCCACTTGTACATGTTGTCAAACCCGTCAGTACGATTACTTTCTCCTCAAGTGGGCTTATGCGCTGCAAACAACAACGGCCTCCGCCGGTACTCATCATTTCTTGTTTGTTGCTTCGTAGCTTGCGTTTTATGTAGCACTTCCAGTCAACCCACACCTGTAAAATATCGTTCCTATAATGGTACAAATTTCATGCATTTTCAGTAAATCCTTACCTTCCTCCATGTATTGGGGTCTTTTGATGGTGGACCAAGTGCATTCAGTGCACTTGCAACCTTCTGCCAAAAAGCCTGGACTTCCTCTTTCGGTCGTTTTTGGAACCCCTGAGCAATATCTTCTTCTGTTGCCATCATTTCGGCTAGCTTTTCATATTGCTGGGGTGTCGTCGTTTTTGACCTGGAACATCAAAAATTGAACAATTTCATTTATTTTACAAGCACCACCAGCTACTTTTATTTGCATTATTTTACTTACATTTTATATTTGAAGCCACGAAAATATAAATTGAAACGTTTACGGCACACAATTTTCAACGTGGGAAAACTGAACAACGTTTGAAATGTAGAATACACTAAATCGTAAATTTCGAACATTGATCGAAACGGAACGGAACACAAAATGCAAAAGTTGCTAGTATTGGAAAATATCGAGTCGAGTCGAAATGTAGAATAGAGGGGTATGTCTAATTCCTCTAATTCTATATAATTTTTTGATTTGTCTTCTGTTGTTTTTAAATTTAGACTTTGATTTGGCCCTTAATATGCTCGCTCTGTCTGGGCATTCCGGTCTGTCGGCCAAGACCGGGCCGCTGGGGGTTTTCTTGATTGTACAAATTAAAAATTCTTGTGCTATTTGAATCAAAATTGTTTGCCATAAATTTATTAGTATGATTTTCCCTGTTTCGTCGTTGTCCTCTATTAGGTTGTGCCCCATTCTGGAACTGCCTTGCTTCCGTAATATTCTTCTTCTTTTTTCGTATGCAAAATATGTTACTCTTGTGACCATTGATTCGACAAATTTTACAAAAAAAAAGTTCTCATCTTACTGAAACACGTGCTCTCTAATTGCCCATTTCTTCCGCAATAAGTACATGATTTCAAAATTTGACTTGTGGTCCTCATATTGCACCGTATGTTATATTCATGACCATACTGGACACAACTTGTGCAATAAGGTGTGTTCCTTCTTTTTATGCAGAAATCCCAAGAGTAACCTTCAATCTTGCAAACGGAACAACGAATTTGTTGATTTTCTAGTAAGGGTGTTTTATCTAAAAATTTATTAGTATAACCTCTTCTAAAATTTACTGCATGATCCTCCAAATCCTTTGCTATTGCTAACCTTGTTAAATTAATCGGAGACATTTTTTGATGTGTTGTAGGCGTTTAGTTCATTTCCCGTTTCGAATCAATAAGGATTGTTCTACCAAACAGGACTCCGAGCAATTAAATCGAATAAAAATTTTTACTTACCATTTTCGTTTTATTTATTCTTTCCTTCTGGAATGTTGAATGTGTTGATTGATGTGTTGATTTCCTGGGAACTTTTGAAAAACATTTTAATTTTATTTATTCTGCGCCACATTGCTTGGTGTAATCATTGATTTAATTTTCTTGTGCTTGGTAACTGCTACCGTCGATTCTTGTAAAACAAATATTATTTCAATATTTCTGCCCAGACGCCAGGATTCAAAAAAAAAAAAATATTTACTTGCGTTAAAAAATATTGACCTGTGTTTTACCATACAATCGTGCTAATTAATTGATCGGCTGTTTTTGGTAGCAACTAGTCGCTAATTAAAATTGACACAATTCCAATTTCAGGCGAAATTCGTTTATAGCCGTTCATGTATGTACACTTTGAATATTAAATTATGTCTCCAATATCTCTTCTAAGCTTTTTGCCCAGATATATTGGCAAGATATCCTTGACAATAAAATCTTTGCTCAAAAATTACAATCTCGCATGCAGCACAATAAGCTTTTATGCCCTGTGGTAGCAACTAGTCGCTAATTAAAATTGACACAATTCCAATTTAGCGAAATGCGCCAAGCTTCATAGCGATCAATATAATTTTGTTCAAAGCTTTGAGGAAACTGAGTTCTCATCCAACTGAAAGTCAGTCGAATACCGGCTGCGCCAAGTAATGTTGAAATCTAAGGAAGCGAAGCGCTCAGACGGGGTCGAGCGTATAAACGTTCCTTTATTCCAATGCTGAGATATAGGAAACCAAGCGCTCAGACAGTGTCGAGCGTATAATAGTCCCTATATTTCCTTTTAAATAAAAAATTGTACCTAAGGTTTAGTCCATTTATTTAATGTCTTGAATCCTTAGGTCTAAACAGAATTTTATATATCCTAAATTGAAACTGCCCTATGCTTCCGACGTCGTGGCCCATTGGTGAGTACGCTCGCAGAAGAAGACCCTTTCTAGTCGTCGAAGCTTCGTTTATATAGATCAATATGGCTGATCTTGCAATATTTAATATTCCCATGATCCGCGATCGTCGTCGATTCTTCCCGAACATATTGCATAATCTTGACCGCGACCTTCACCTGTAATTGTACCAACATTGCCATACTGTTGTTGTTGCCTTTACTTCCGTTAACTTAGTGGAGTTGTTCTTGTTATTGCCAGCGATCGGATTGCAATTGTGCATTCGCTGTACCAGTGCTAATGTTTGTCAATCGTGCATAAACTGTGACTGTGTTGTTGCTGTTGTTGTTGCCTAGCTGTCGCCCTGCAAATGCATGCACCGTGTTTATGCTTAATGTTCTTGTAATTTCCAGCGATCGGGTTACGCATATGCTTATGCTCGTGCTGGTGTTGTTGTTGTAGTAGCCAAACTGTCTCTGTCAGCGGTTTTTGCTGGCCGTTGCTTTTCAGTAGCGTTGAATCACCTTGACGAAGAAATCCATTAGTGCAGGTCACTGCCTTTTGTTTGCAGTTTAAGGTGACCACATGTGAGTTTGGGAGAGACTCAAAACAGTATTTCACAGCCTCCAACAGCGGTGTTGGGTTGAAAAACCCAACTTTAAATGGTTCGCAAATATGTTATCTTTATCTTCTAGCCTCCGCGCCCAATTTCAATGGGGTTCTCTTATATGGGACTCTCCTACTTTCGGCGAGTTAATATATTTACTTGCTTTCCATACAGATTGTTTTCATATAGCCTGTGGTGATAATTTCGAGACGTAGCTCCTGCACTTATGATTTCTCTCTCTTGAGAGGGCCTTTTTTAATTCGTTTGTCGCATCTTTATATCGGAGCCTGGCAGTAGGGGATCTGCATTGCTGCCACTCCCGCCTGAGCCTACGTTTTTGACAAGCCTTTCTATGTCTCTGATTGCTATTAGGGAAATTCTTATTATAGATTTTACGATGAGGCGTTTACTGGTCCGCCGCTGCGGTTAAAATTGATTTCAATACAGCATTTGCATCATCAATGTGGTCTATACAGTCAATGGTGTAATTAGTATGAATGTGAGCCGCAACAAATCTTTTATATTTTAGCCAGTTGGTGTTGTTGAAGTAAGTCCTACAGCTGGCTTAACAAAAATTGGTTTTTCTGATAGATTGAAGAAGACAGGTGAGTGGGCGGAAGAGAGATCGAAGATTGTTTTGACTATAACTCGTGATCTATCAACTCCTTTGACAATGGCAAAATCAATGAGGTCTGGAATTTTGGTTTGATCAGAGGGCCAGTATGTTGGCTATCCCGGTGATAAAAAGTCTAGCCTACCAATGATGTTTGTAAGAGCATGAAACAATTGTCTTTCTTTTGGCCTTATAACATCGATATCATGATGAAAGTGAAATTTTCATGTTTACAAAAAACGTTGTAACTTGAACATTTTTCAACCGATTTTGATAAGCGATAGCACATTTTACTCGAGATACAATATACTTTGATAATAACTGTAAGAAACTGAATGTTTTTTAGGATTTGTTACATAAAAAATACGTCAAACTGTAAACAACGTGAAAAAAATGGGTAAATTTTAGATAACTTTCATAAATATCCAACTTTTTGTAGGAAGTATAGATAATTGTATATGTTTCGAAAGCTCAATGTTTCTAGTTTCCAAAACTGTATAGCAATTGAAAATCGGTCAAAAATTGACGGAGTGACAATCGTTTAAGTGCGCGGAGTACGGGAAAAACGGTTTTTAAACAATAACTTGAAAATTTGGGGGTGTTAGACAATTTTGAAACACATTTTCATGATGTACTCATCAAGACCTACAACGTATGCTAGATCGCTCAAAAAGTGATTTCGATTTTTTTTTTTTAGCACTGTGTAATTTATTCCTTGCAAAATTCAAGTCAAGTGACAACGCTGAAGATGGTCAACGAGAAACAAAACGACCCAATAGGGAAAAAGAAGAAACGTAAAATCGGTGACCAGTTGTATGAAAGATGGGAAATTTGACGAAGTAAGGTTTTGTTTATTTTATTGTTATATTCATTTTAACGTAACGTAACACAAAAAAAAAGTTACTATAATAAAAGTTTTGTCGAACTTAAATATTATTCAATTTAACGTAACACAAAGTCTTGGTCAATTTTTTATTTTAAGTTCAATTTATTATTTTTAAGTTCAAAGGACAGCCGTTTAGGCTAGCGTTAAAAAAAATATGTATTTAAATAGTCATAAACTTCGACGTCTAACGAGACGGAAAGGGAGAATATGGGTAATTAAAGGACCAATTATATACATATATAAATAGGAAAAAGAAAAAAATTTTAAAATTTTTAGAAAAATAAATAAATAATTAAATAAAGAATGGTTTTCGAAATAAAAAATATATAAAAAACAGTTTGAAAAAAAAAAAAATTACAACACCAAAAAAAAAAAAAAATATATAACAAAAAAATTTAAAAAAATTAGAAAATACTAAAATATATATATATATAGGAAAACCTTAATTTTAAGTTAAAGTTGTGACGGCAACGAGGGATCCAGCTAGAGCTTTTTCATCCAGCAGCTTTTTCATCCAGATACCGGGAGTATCCAGTGGGTACGTTCCGACGAAGATAACGTCATCGACACCACATCAGCGATAAAATGCCGAAAACAATGGCATTAGCGACGAAAGCAGTGTATGAACTCCCACCGTCCATACTTGTCGGGAGCAGAAAAGCTTCCAACAGCCCTGAAATATTTCGTCATCAGTCAATGATAGCAGCAGTCAAAACAAACCAAAAAATCAGGGTTACCGAATACGAATGTCACCAAATTATAAACAGGTGGCGGCAAGAAATTTGACGCGAAGAAGTAAACAAAATGTGATGTGATACAAACAAAACCAGCGAATGGTTCAGAAAATTTTGAACTTCGACTACCAGACAAAGACATTACGATCCCACCTCCCAGCCCTACTCCAACCACTACTCCACCGATCCGCATGAATGTGGATCCATCTTTCACAAAAAGGGGGGAGGAATTTTGTGATCATAACACACACATCGTGAACCCACTGTGCTGATCGGAAGCAAGAAAGCACCAACAAGCACCAACGGCCTAAAAAGTTTAAATTGGAGCAGTTGAGTGGAAGTCAAATAATGCATTCCAGCAAAATAATGAAGAACTGGAACGCAAGCCCAAAGCAAGTGGAAGAAAGTTGCGAAAGACGAAGACGTCAGCAGAAACTTAAGAGAGAAGACGGCAGCGGGGGAATGCGACTGCAGCAGAGTTCGCGTCAGCGAACCTAGTTTAAGTAATTTTAAGCATATTTTTAAGTTGAAATGTATTTTGGATTTTTAGAAATAGTTAGTTGTAATAAACTCGCAGTTGTTATATAACCAACAGAAGAATAACCGTTAAAACGGGAAAATTAAAGAGCATTGAAAATCCATATAAAAAGCGTTTTAGTGTCCTTTATTCTAACATTTATATTCCAACATTTTATATTACAACAATATAAAGATAAACAATATGCGGAAAATACGTTTTCTGGACTCATTTAGATTTCCACCAGCCAGCCTAGACACCTTAGCTCGAAATCTGGAGAAAGACAGTTTTATTATTTTGAGTACAGAATTTCACGATGAGGATGAAAAAAAATTTATTAACACCTAAAGGTGTATTTCCATACGATTAAGTTAAATCATTTGAAAATCTAAAAGAAACAAGCTTACCACCACGCGAAGCTTTTTTCAATAAACTAACAAACCAAGCATGCACCATTGAAGATTATCAACATGCTCAAAATGTTTGGCATTTTTTCAATTGTACAACGATTTGCGATTATATGTCTATATATTTAAAGACAGATGTTTTGTTGCTAGCTGATGTTATGGAAAACTTAAGAAAAGTTTCCCAAAATATTTATAAATTGGACCCATGCCAATATTTAACATTACCAGCGCTATCATGGGATGCAATGTTTAAGTACACAAAAATATAACTAGAGCTTTTAACTGACATTGAAATGCTCTATTTAATTAGAAATAATATACGTGGCGGTTTGGTTCAATGTAGCAAAAGACATTCTACTGCAAACAATATATACATGATGGAAGATTTTGATGCAAGTAGGCCTTCATCTACAACTGTGTATTTAGACGCAAATAATTTGTATGGATATGCAATGTCCGAATATCTGCACTATGGAGGTTTCAAGTGGTTAGAAAATATTGAAAATTTCAATGTCTTCTCAATACCAGCCGATTCACTATTTGGCTACATATAAGAAGTTGATTTGGAATATCCACAAGAAATTCATGACTTACATAATGATCGTCCATTTTGTCCAGCAAACAAGAAGCCATCATGCGGAAAAATTGCAAAGCTTTTAGCAGACTTGACTCCCAAACATAACTCTACCATTCATTATAGAGTTCTTCAACAGTGTTAAAGACATGGTCTTAAACTAGTAAAAGTTCATCGAATATTAGAGTTCAAACAGTCTTCTTGGCTACAAAAATACATAAACCTTAATACTGAATGTAGACAAAATGCTAAAAACGATTTTGAGAAAAACCTTTTTAAGCTTTTGAATAATGCAGTGTACGATAAAGCTATGGAAAATATTGAAAAGAGAAGAAATATAAAATTAGTAGAAGAGTGGGAGAGTAATAGGCCGTTTTACATATGCCGTTTTATTCGCGTTTTAGCAACTTTGCCCGTTTTAGCACTAAAACAACTTAGATTTTTCCCGTTTTATCATACAAAACTAAAACGAGAAACTTTCCTGTTTTAATTTAAAACAAGTAGCTAAACAAGATAAATCCTGCTTATAACTAATAAAAATATCGAAATCTGAGTGTCATTACTATAAAAATGCAAAACATATGGTCATTGAAATTTCTAATTTAAAAATTGTGAGGTTGTTTTCACAACCAATGTAGAAAACGAACGCAATTTCAATAATTGTTTCTTATCTAAATAACAATATTCACTCATATTTCACGTGTTAAGCAAACAAAAGATAACCACAAAATAACAAAACGACATGTGCATATGTAAACACCCCGTTTTGACTTAGTCGTTTTAGCTTAAACGAGTAGCGCTAAAACGTATATGTAAATGCCCTATAAGGGTAAACGTCTTGGTGCTAAAGCTCTCATATCTAAACCAAATTTTCGTAATATTAAAATTTTCTCAGACAATTTAATCCATAGAACTGCAAAAAGAAAACATTTTATATGACAAGCCCATGTATTTGGGTTTCGCTACCGAAAATTGGAAAACATCTGTCTTTAAATTATATGGACACTGATTCATTCATATACACTATTGAAAATTCTGATTTTTATAAAGAAATTTTTCATGATATCAATTTCAATACATATATATTTTTATACATATATACATCAGACTATTCTCCAGATAATCAATTTAAATTCCTCTTAGAATTAAAAAAGTTTTGGGAATGATGAAGGATGAGCTTCGTGGAAGAATAATTTAAAAGTTTATTGGACTCAGATCGAAAATGTATTCATTAAAAACTTTAGACAATTTTGAAATAAAAAAGTCTAAGGCCCGATATTACAGTGCATACTTAAGTTAAGGAAGCTTTAAGACTTAAGAACACCTTAAGTGTCAAGCGGTTTAACAGTCAATTTTTATCCAAAACTCACGAAAATTGTTTTCGGCAGGCAACATTTGAAAAAACCGATATTTTTTATTTATACTTTTTTAAAATTCGTAAAATTAGTGAAATTCCTTCATTAAATTAATTTGAAAACTAATTTAAGGAGCACTTAAAATTTGTACTGTTAAAATGCTTTACAGACTTAAGCTTTACTTAAGTGCTAAGGAGACCTTAAGTATGCACTGTAATATCGGGCCTAAAAGAATCAAAAAGGCTGCATTAATGAAATTAACTATTGATGATTATCGATTGTGTTTGTTAGAAAATAAGATATATTTTGGTAGTATGTATATGTTTAGAAGTAAGTTTCATGCCATTTATACCGAATTGTGGAAAAAAGTAGTATTAAGTAATCCAGATGACAAGAGGTGCATTCAATCAGATGGTATTAATACTTTTGCATGGGGACACTATGGTATTGTTACTAGTGAACATATGGATATAAACTAAATTTTATGTATATGTGTATGTATTTAGTATAAGAATTAATGCAAAAAAAAAAATAAATAAATAAAAATAAAAAAATAAAAATTAATTCTTTTTTTTACGAATTTCACAAGAAAGGTGAGTCATCATCATATAAAAGTCGCGGAAAATTTGCAATATAGTTCAGTCGAGATTTTGATTTCAATCAGAAATAACGAAGTAATCGGCAGGAGCAAAATGAATAAAATTTTATTTCTGTGTTTATTATTCTTAACGGAATATTTGTATACAGCACCAGTACCAGCAAGTCCCATTCCTATGCGCATTCCAAGAAAACAGGATGTCGAAGAAAATATGGTATTTGCAATGGTTCTACCTAACAATGATGTTGTTCAAGTCGACTTAAAGCTACGTTTGTTGAAACCAAGTGAAGATTATCCTTCGTATGTTAATGGTACTGTAAGTACATTAGAAAACGATACAACAACAACAGAGACCCCCCGAATATATTCAGATGACTCAGGATTTGTCACTGTAAAGGATGCAATCGAAATTTTCAGGCAAGAACTTGTTCGGAAGGAATCTGCTATAGCTGGGATTGTTGAAAGTCCACATCCGTTTTACAGACATTTCCAATTAGAGAACGAAAATGTGCAACTTTGTGTAAGATGTACATACAATAGTGACTATAAAGCAAGATCGCTAACAATTTAATGTTTCGAGTATAAGGAAATATATGAACAACGCATTGTGAGCAATGGTGAATTGGAAACTATTAAAGTAGCAGATATACGTCAAGGCTCAGATTTGGAGTATATAGATATTAAAAAATATAAGCAAACTTTAAGTATGAATATTGTATAAAAACTAAAAATTGTTTTATAAATAAATACTTTTTGCATATGAACTTTGAATTTAGTTGAGTTTCAATCGCTACCGCGTGTTCGTGTCTTGAGTCTTTGCATGCATACAGACCAAGAGAGACATGCAAAGACTTAAGAAAGGAACGTAAAAACAGTGAATAATGCGTTTAAAAAAGTATTTGTTTTGAATTAATTTAATGAATAGAAACCACTAACCGATATTAATGGTTATAGTTTTAAAAAACTCGTCATAGATTGAGGTTTGCGGCATTTGTTTCGAAAATTTATTTTTTTCTACTAGGGTCATTATTTGGCCAGTTAGGGGATGGAACCCAAAATTCAGTTTAAAAAAAAGTAATAATTATAACATATTATTAAAACATACCAAAAACGAATCCAATATTCTTCATATTAGGCTCGTTTAAAAGGTAATTTTGTAAATTTTTCGAATATGCATACTGAACATGCTCGTTCTTGTTCCTACGGCATCTATATTATAGATTGAAGTTCGTGAAGCATTTTTCTTTAATTTAAGCCTATTTTTGTATGGGGACCCCCCTAAGGAGGGGAGATAGAGGGTGGGTATGTTTGAAGCAAATACTTGGGGTAAAAAAATAATGGGGGTCGGTCATATACATTATCCCCCTAGGAGGGGTTTGACTGTGGTGACAGCCATTTTGTATGTAATTGTGATAAAATTAAGGTAATTTTGTATGGGTGAACCCCAAGGAGGGGAGATAGGGGGTCAGTATGTTGGGAAAAAATGTTAATGAGACAAAGTTAATGGGGGTCGGTCAAAGATTTGACTCCTCTAGGGGCACTCTGGCGCTAGTTAGGACAGTGGGGGGAAAATTCATTAAAAAAATTACTTTTGTATGGGAGCCCCCTTAAGGAGTTGAGATAGGGGGAAGGTATGTTTGGATAAATTGTTGGGAATAAAAAAATAATGGTAGTTGGTCTTACATTTGACTCCTCTAAGAGCGACTCTGCTTACAGTAACATCAAAAGTTTGGAAAAAAATCAAAAATTAAATTTTACAAATGACTTGGTGCGTGACATTTTTTTTTATCAAATATCCTTAACCCGGTAGCGCCTAGCGATGCCATATGGCATCACTAAAAAAGTTCGTGTTTTGTCATCAAAACTTCAAAACCGGTTCATATTTTATTTTATTTTTAATATTTATTTTTTTCAATTCAGGCGCTACCGGGTTAAAATTAGTGTTTTATGGCATCTTTAATAAAAGTTCATCGTACTATAATACAGGAAATTTTTTTGGAGCAAAAAACACGCAAAGTCATCACCCTAGTGGCCACATTAATACAATAAAATAGCAACCGTGTACTCCAAAAAATGTTGCAGTAGAAAGTAAACCAAAACGGTTTGTATATAAATCCACACGAGTTTAGTTTAAAATGTAAACCATCGTCTCTAATAAAAATTTAAACAATGAATGTTTTAAAATATAGATGATATTATAAAGGTGATTTATACCATCTAATGCGTACAATTGATAACGAAAAAAGTTTACACAGATTTTACAAATCGATAGTATATATAATTTATGCTGAAAATAGTGTGAAATTGTTTTACACAAACACGGTGTAAAATTTATGCGAAAATCAGTTTAAATGGGTTTTATAGGGGATGAAGTTATTTTAAAATTTTATTCAGGTATTAAAGTAATTCAAAATGAAGTACAACGAAAATTTTTTTAAATGTAAGAAGAGTTATTTTAATTAATGTTGTTGTCATTAACCAATTAAACGCCATTCTTCAATATAGATATAATTTTTACAAGTATATTACAAGGTTTTCCTTAGTATAAACATCTTATTGTTTTTTTGAGATGTAATAAGCTCATATGATTTGAAACTTTTATAGTTTGCGAAACTTAAAACACACTTTTCGTTTGTTTTAATAAGCTGAAACGAGTTGTCAAAATCACTGAAGCCACAAATTTTAAATTCTGTGCAAACAAGAAAGTAAGCATGGCTTTTCAAAATTATGTTATTTATTTGGTACACAATCGATAATCATCAATAGTTAATTTCATTAATGCAGCCTTTTTGATTCTTTTAGGCCCGATATTACAGTGCATACTTAAGGTCTCCTTAGCACTTAAGTAAAGCTTAAGTCTGTAAAGCATTTTAACAGTACAAATTTTAAGTGCTCCTTAAATTAGTTTTCAAATTAATTTAATGAAGGAATTTCACTAATTTTACGAATTTTAAAAAAGTATAAATAAAAAATATCGGTTTTTTCAAATGTTGCCTGCCGAAAACAATTTTCGTGAGTTTTGGATAAAAATTGACTGTTAAACCGCTTGACACTTAAGGTGTTCTTAAGTCTTAAAGCTTCCTTAACTTAAGTATGCACTGTAATATCGGGCCTAAAAGAATCAAAAAGGCTGCATTAATGAAATTAACTATTGATGATTAGCGATTGTGTTTGTTAGAAAATAAGATATATTTTGGTAGTATGTATATGTTTAGAAGTAAGTTTCATGCCATTTATACCGAATTGTGGAAAAAAGTAGTATTAAGTAATCCAGATGACAAGAGGTGCATTCAATCAGATGGTATTAATACTTTTGCATGGGGACACTATGGTATTGTTACTAGTGAACATATGGATATAAACTAAATTTTATGTATATGTGTATGTATTTAGTATAAGAATTAATGCAAAAAAAAAAAATAAATAAATAAAAATAAAAAAATAAAAATTAATTCTTTTTTTTACGAATTTCACAAGAAAGGTGAGTCATCATCATATAAAAGTCGCGGAAAATTTGCAATATAGTTCAGTCGAGATTTTGATTTCAATCAGAAATAACGAAGTAATCGGCAGGAGCAAAATGAATAAAATTTTATTTCTGTGTTTATTATTCTTAACGGAATATTTGTATACAGCACCAGTACCAGCAAGTCCCATTCCTATGCGCATTCCAAGAAAACAGGATGTCGAAGAAAATATGGTATTTGCAATGGTTCTACCTAACAATGATGTTGTTCAAGTCGACTTAAAGCTACGTTTGTTGAAACCAAGTGAAGATTATCCTTCGTATGTTAATGGTACTGTAAGTACATTAGAAAACGATACAACAACAACAGAGACCCCCCGAATATATTCAGATGACTCAGGATTTGTCACTGTAAAGGATGCAATCGAAATTTTCAGGCAAGAACTTGTTCGGAAGGAATCTGCTATAGCTGGGATTGTTGAAAGTCCACATCCGTTTTACAGACATTTCCAATTAGAGAATGAAAATGTGCAACTTTGTGTAAGATGTACATACAATAGTGACTATAAAGCAAGATCGCTAACAATTTAATGTTTCGAGTATAAGGAAATATATGAACAACGCATTGTGAGCAATGGTGAATTGGAAACTATTAAAGTAGCAGATATACGTCAAGGCTCAGATTTGGAGTATATAGATATTAAAAAATATAAGCAAACTTTAAGTATGAATATTGTATAAAAACTAAAAATTGTTTTATAAATAAATACTTTTTGCATATGAACTTTGAATTTAGTTGAGTTTCAATCGCTACCGCGTGTTCGTGTCTTGAGTCTTTGCATGCATACAGACCAAGAGAGACATGCAAAGACTTAAGAAAGGAACGTAAAAACAGTGAATAATGCGTTTAAAAAAGTATTTGTTTTGAATTAATTTAATGAATAGAAACCACTAACCGATATTAATGGTTATAGTTTTAAAAAACTCGTCATAGATTGAGGTTTGCGGCATTTGTTTCGAAAATTTATTTTTTTCTACTAGGGTCATTATTTGGCCAGTTAGGGGATGGAACCCAAAATTCAGTTTAAAAAAAAGTAATAATTATAACATATTATTAAAACATACCAAAAACGAATCCAATATTCTTCATATTAGGCTCGTTTAAAAGGTAATTTTGTAAATTTTTCGAATATGCATACTGAACATGCTCGTTCTTGTTCCTACGGCATCTATATTATAGATTGAAGTTCGTGAAGCATTTTTCTTTAATTTAAGCCTATTTTTGTATGGGGACCCCCCTAAGGAGGGGAGATAGAGGGTGGGTATGTTTGAAGCAAATACTTGGGGTAAAAAAATAATGGGGGTCGGTCATATACATTATCCCCCTAGGAGGGGTTTGACTGTGGTGACAGCCATTTTGTATGTAATTGTGATAAAATTAAGGTAATTTTGTATGGGTGAACCCCAAGGAGGGGAGATAGGGGGTCAGTATGTTGGGAAAAAATGTTAATGAGACAAAGTTAATGGGGGTCGGTCAAAGATTTGACTCCTCTAGGGGCACTCTGGCGCTAGTTAGGACAGTGGGGGGAAAATTCATTAAAAAAATTACTTTTGTATGGGAGCCCCCTTAAGGAGTTGAGATAGGGGGAAGGTATGTTTGGATAAATTGTTGGGAATAAAAAAATAATGGTAGTTGGTCTTACATTTGACTCCTCTAAGAGCGACTCTGCTTACAGTAACATCAAAAGTTTGGAAAAAAATCAAAAATTAAATTTTACAAATGACTTGGTGCGTGACATTTTTTTTTATCAAATATCCTTAAAATTAGTGTTTTATGGCATCTTTAATAAAAGTTCATCGTACTATAATACAGGAAACTTTTTTGGAGCAAAAAACACGCAAAGTCATCACCCTAGTGGCCACATTAATACAATAAAATAGCAACCGTGTACTCCAAAAAATGTTGCAGTAGAAAGTAAACCAAAACGGTTTGTATATAAATCCACACGAGTTTAGTTTAAAATGTAAACCATCGTCTCTAATAAAAATTTAAACAATGAATGTTTTAAAATATAGATGATATTATAAAGGTGATTTATACCATCTGATGCGTACAATTGATAACGAAAAAAGTTTACACAGATTTTACAAATCGATAGTATATATAATTTATGCTGAAAATAGTGTGAAATTGTTTTACACAAACACGGTGTAAAATTTATGCGAAAATCAGTTTAAATGGGTTTTATAGGGGATGAAGTTATTTTAAAATTTTATTCAGGTATTAAAGTAATTCAAAATGAAGTACAACGAAAATTTTTTTAAATGTAAGAAGAGTTATTTTAATTAATGTTGTTGTCATTAACCAATTAAACGCCATTCTTCAATATAGATATAATTTTTACAAGTATATTACAAGGTTTTCCTTAGTATAAACATCTTATTGCTTTTTGAGATGTAATAAGCTCATATGATTTGAAACTTTTATAGTTTGCGAAACTTAAAACACACTTTTCGTTTGTTTTAATAAGCTGAAACGAGTTGTGAAAATCACTGAAGCCACAAATTTTAAATTCTGTGCAAACAAGAAAGTAAGCATGGCTTTTCAAAATTATGTTATTTATTTGGTACTCTGAAATATCTTCAATATTAGGAGCTGTCACCAAGAGGCCACTACAAAAGTATGCAAAATATTCTATCCAATGCAGAAATTTTTACCTTTGGGATAAACGAAGACTCCCATAGTGTATTAGATTTAAGCACTAAGCAAATAACATAGAGGTCTAACGTAGAAAACAAAATTGGCTGAAAGTTGCGCTGAGCTTTACCACCCCAAAAAGCTATTCACGCCTTCGGAAGCATTCGGTTTTTGCTTTTGCGCTTGCAAATTGGTTTTGCTTCACATATCAAAGTCAAGTCAACATGAATTGATACTCCGAAGCGGAAGGTTGTCGCTTTGTTGAGTTAAAATTTTTATTTTTTTTTTTGTTATTATCTTGTATGTGTGTACACAACAACTTCATAAAATACAAATTCGCTCTTCATTTTGCGAAGACGAGTGACATAGGTCTTACCTTCAGAAGCATTCATGCCAAACTAAGCTCACAAAGCATTATTTTAACAAAAATAGCTCTCTGCTTTGCACTGAAAGAATTGTAGTGGTTCATTTTTCAGTTTCAGTGAAAATTTTAAAATAAAACTATATTATGTTAAAATTAAAAAAAAAAAGGGAAATTGAAATTTCAAAATAAAAAGCCTTATGTCAAGGAATTGATAATTTTCATCAAAATCGAAGCTGGCTTTGTCCTAAAAAACAGAAAAACATCCAAATGTAAAATATAAAAAAGAGTTCTTAAGCCTAGAAATGCGTTATACGCCAAAAACTAATAATAATAAAACTAATACTATTAATGAAAAATATTCGAAAAAACATTACATCAATTCGCATAAATCATTCGACAAACGCCTCCTTCACTGGCTTCTTAACAACAACTGAGCTCGTTGCGAGTACGCTCTTTATATCTGTACTCGGGAGCAACGAAGTTTCGCTCTCATTTGCTCGTTTCGTGCTCGCGTGGCCCGCCCTGCTCATAACATATATTTCAGCACAACGAGCAACCCAGCAAGCAAATTTCGGAGCGCTCCGAATTATGTGTCTAAAAAGAGCCTTATTTAAGAGCGTTTAATGGGTAAGCACAAAAAATGGAGCGTTTTAGGAGCGTTTTCGGAGCATGTTCTGTCGTTTTTTAGCACGGGCTCAGAAAAAGCACTTTTTTCTGAGCGTTTTCAGAGTTGACAACTGGTTTGGTTGAAAGTTCTGCGAAAAATAACGCGATATGCAAGACGATTCAAATTTTCGGTTGTGCTTTTCAGTTCTGGTTAAATTTGGATGCGAAAGGTGTGTAAGTAGTCAATGTGACAATTATAAAATTTAAGGTTTAGCCGGGGGAAAAAGAAAAATTAAATAAAATGAGTAGTGCGCAAAGGTGAAGCCGGGAGGAGTACATTAAAATCGTGAAGCAGCCCATAGGAGAGAAACGACGCCGCAGCCAGTCTTTGTCTTTAAGTTTTGTTTATTTTAATTAAAGAATGTGAAGTTTTATTTATTTTTTACTGTTTTTAATAAATTTTGTTAGTTGTTATTATTAAAAATGCTATTATCAAAAATTTTAATAATTTCGTTTCCTTCTAAAGTGCACAGGTAAGTGCACAGTTTAGTGCACTTTTTGCAATTAAATCTGCACTTCAAAATGAGTGATAAAAGAGCCTTTTAGGAGGTGATTCAGTAGCATTTCAAGTGCCTAGAATATTATCTTTTAGGTGCCTTTTATGAGGTTTTTATGTGCTTCATTAGGAAGTTGAAAGCACTTTTTTCTGAGTCCGAAAAGAGTCATATTAGGCTCACAAACTATCCACATAAAGTGCGACCGGTACGACGGTTTCATAGAAAAAACGCTCATTTTGGACTCTTTTTTGTGCACATTATGAGGGTCAATGCTCATAAAAAAGTCGACAAAAAGTGTACAAAAAGTGTCCGAAAACGCTCATATTGTTTGCTGGGAAGTGCGTTCGGACTGTAGCTGCGTGAGTGAGTGTGCGTAAGTGAGTATGCTTATAAGCTTATAAGACATAACGATCCCACCTCCCAGCCCTACTCCAACCACTACTCCACCGATCCACATGAATGCGGATCCATCTTTTACAAAAAGGGGGAAGGAATTTTGTGATCATAACACACATATCGTGAACCCACTGTGCTGATCGGAAGCAAGAAAGCAACAACAAGCACCAACGGCCTAAAAAGTTTGAATTGGAGCAGTTGAGTGGAAGTTAAATAATGCATTCGGGCAAGAATATGAAGAATTGGAATGCAAGTCCAAAGTGCGTGCGAGAAAGTTGCGAAAGACGAGGACGTCAGCAGAAACTGAAGCGAAAAAACAGCAGCGGGGGAATGCGACTGCAGCAGAAATCGCGTCAGCGAACCTAGTTTAAGGAATTTTAAGCATATTTTTAAGTTGAAATGTATTTTGGATTTTTTGAAATAGTTAGTTGTAATAAAACCGATGGCGAAAGAACAATTTAAACGGCCAGACCAAAACAGGGCTTTATGTGTTTTATTTCCAACAATTATATCTTAACACTTTGTTGAGTTGAAATTTTGTTTTTTTTTTTTGTTATTATTTTCTTGTATTTGTGTACGTACGTTAATGTGGGCACTAATGCCAACCCAGTCGGAAATTTTCACATAAAGGACCAATTCATTAATTTTTTCACCAATGATATCAAGGGAAAAATTCGAGTACTTCTTAATTGCAATGGCAATGTCATCGGGAAGAAATGTTATTCATCGCAACTCAAATGGCAGTGTCATCGATAGAGGTATCGACACGATGGAGTAAATCTACTCCAAATTCAATTACCAGTAGTATACTTTTCGGCATTTTTTTTTTTAACTAACACAGGATTTAAAAATAATAAATTGTCCAATTTCAAAGCCGTGTAACTTTGGTTTCTGTGAACCGATTTAAAAAATCTATAATCGTAATTGAGCGTTGTTTTTTCCTGTTCGAGCTGAAGTAGAAGGATTTTAAACTTTCATGGCCTTTTTTTTCAGGGCACGTTCTGAAATGAAACCGATTAATAGATAATTATATAAATTGTTATAACAACCTTATGAAATAACCGATTTTCTTCAAGGAAGATTTTTTTGAAATGGCAATATGCGTTCTTCCAAATGGTTGCAAAATTGATAGGTTCGAACACATTTTTGGCATGTCTTGGAGTAATTTCCTCAGGTCTGAGTTTCTTCGACCATATCTCCGTAAAATTTTGGTCGATCGTAGATTCGTTGCTTTCCTTTGAAAGATAGTTTTATAACCAAAAATATCTGGGAACATAATGTATTTAAAAAATGAGATTAAAGCTGAGAAATTCTAAATTTTATCATTGAAGTCGGAAAAATCTCATATGGGTCAGGCCACGAGAAACGTGACATAGTGGGTCTGGGATTTTGATTTTTGGACCTTACATCCAAAGATTATAGCCGTTCATAACTCCCCATAATATATAAGAGAGAAATTCCCTCAGTTGTTGTTGTTGTTGCAATTTGAAAATCGAAAATTTGACAATTTTTCAATATTTCTCTTTTATTCATAATTTTATATCTAAAATAAGACTTGAGATAAATGAAAAATTCTTTCTTTACTCGTTTAAGAATAAATGAAGAAAAAAATTAAAATTCGAAAAATAGTATACACTGAAAAAAATTGTTCGGAAATTCGAATTTAAAATAAACATTTGCGATTTGTATATAGAGCCGGAGCTACCGGCCAATTGTACCAATTGTACATTATTATGTAGACCATTGAGCTGTGTTTCAGAAACAATAAAAAAATATTTGTATTTCCAAGGAATTTCCGACACAGAGCGTTTTTTGTGAGACAACCTTCATATAAAAAGGCGCAAAACCATATGAAAAGCTTTTATTTCATGTTTGCAGACTACAAATAATATGAAGGTAGCAAAAACGTCTGATCTGATTGATCTGCTTTACATTACTGTTCGTATTGTTTTTGTTAGTAATTTTAGTTTGTGCGACTGGCTAAGACCGAAGAAATAACAAAAACAATGTGTTCTTAAAACTCATTTAGTGCATAAACACTTAAATGCTCAGTCAGGGGAGGCAAGTTCCAAAAATATTGGGGGGGCAAAATAAAATTTTATGCAGGGAACAATACGCAGTGTTGAGTAGATGTCAAATTTTGAAATAGTGCAGTATATCTACTGCAATTGGAATAAAGTTCTAACCCTTCTCGGAATAGGAAAGATATCGATACTTATAGACAATCTTTGACACATATTTTGGTTGGATTAGGTTGGAACCAATGTTCGGAGAATTCTGCACGAATGTGAAAAGTAGGGTGGCACAGGCATGTAAATTCGAATAATTTTCAGTTGCCGAAATATTGGGGGGGGCATGGCCCCTCCAATAAAATTTTTGGAGGGGAAAAAAGTGCCTTTACCCCCATAGTTGCCGCGCCTGTGCGCAGTTCATGAACTCTTCATGCGTAAATAAAAGCTGCAGTGGAGAGAAACCGATTTTTATATGGTTGTGCGCCTTCTTATATGAAGGTTGTCTCACAAAAAACGCTCTGTGTCGGAAATTCCTTGTAAATACAAATTTTTTTTTATTGTTTCTATCTACTGCAATTGGAATAAAGTTCTAACCCTTCTCGGAATAGGAAAGATATCGATACTTATAGACAATCTTTGACACATATTTTGGTTGGATTAGGTTGGAACCAATGTTCGGAGAATTCTGCACGAATGTGAAAAGTAGGGTGGCACAGGCATGTAAATTCGAATAATTTTCAGTTGCCGAAATATTGGGGGGGGCATGGCCCCTCCAATAAAATTTTTGGAGGGGAAAAAAGTGCCTTTACCCCCATAGTTGCCGCGCCTGTGCGCAGTTCATGAACTCTTCATGCGTAAATAAAAGCTGCAGTGGAGAGAAACCGATTTTTATATGGTTGTGCGCCTTCTTATATGAAGGTTGTCTCACAAAAAACGCTCTGTGTCGGAAATTCCTTGTAAATACAAATTTTTTTTTATTGTTTCTGAAACGCAGCTCAATGGTCTACATAATAATGTACAATTGCTTAAAATTCTAGCTCCGGCTCTATATACAAATCGCAAATGTTTATTTTAAATTCGAATTTCCGAACAATTTTTTTCAGTGTATACTATTTTTCGAATTTTAATTTTTTTCTTCATTTATTCTTAAACGAGTAAAGAAAGAATTTTTCATTTATCTCAAGTCTTATTTTAGATATAAAATTATGAATAAAAGAGAAATATTGAAAAATTGTCAAATTTTCGATTTTCAAATTGCAACAACAACAACAACTGAGGGAATTTCTCTCTTATATATTATGGGGAGTTATGAACGGCTATAATCTTTGGATGTAAGGTCCAAAAATCAAAATCCCAGATCCACTATGTCACGTTTCTCGTGGCCTGACCCATATAAATAATTTTTTTTCCAACTTTCAATCCGTTTGCGAGGTATAAAGATGCAGCTTATTTTGAATTTTCTTTTACACAAATATATTTTTTATACATAAGGAAACATAATTTTACTATTCCATCGCGATCTTAGAACTTTCGTAAAAACGACCCACCCTAATGTATATGGTTAAAATATGAAAATGCGAGTTCACTTTCTTAAAGGTGTTAACGCTTTTGAAGGAACATTGGATAAATTTTATGCTTAAAAAATTATTGGGAAAGTATTTTAAGTTTCTGCGTTATTTTGTCGGTAAGCCAAATGCAATTTTTGCGAATAAGGATTACAAGAAGAAGGTTCAATAAAAAGATTTTGTGCCCATAGCAGCTGCCATTTTCCGAAAACCATTCACTGTACTTTGAGTGTTTTTCGGTTTCGGAAATGCATTTTTTAAATATTTGTTCTTTAATTTGTGCAGAATTCGGAGTTTTATCAAAGACACTTTTAAAACTCTCGAAGTGCTTTCTAATTTGAAGAAGAAGTCAGAAGGAGCCTTCAGTTTCAATGAATTACTCATAGAAGCATAGTTCTGATTTTGTAAAAATAACTCAGAGGAGTCGATATACTCTTCATCGTGTCTTAAGAGCTGTGAGCATTTTGTGCAATCATGTTTTTGCATGAATTTTAAAAGTATATAGCCAGCAAAATATCGCAACGCATTATCGTTAAACACGTTTTCCGCAATATTTGACACTGTTTCATCTAGGGCTAAATATATGAGTTCTTTAGAGCTTGCTGACATTAAGTCTTTGGGTATCTTATTTTCCAACGTAGAAATAGATTGTGAGCTTTCTTTACTGTCATTTTCACACTCGATTGCATTTAAAATTGTTCGGTTATTATTTGTCGCACCTCGAGACCTTATTAGCTAAAATAAAATTTCTAAGGGATCTTCATTGAATTAAGATATTGCCAAGAAATATATTTCCGGATTTTCCTCCCACATTTTTTCACCCAAGGCCAATATGGATGAAATGGACAGGATAATTCCATCAATACAATAAACCTTTTTGTGGTACTTGCGGTTCCGAAAATATTCTATCATCTCCTCCCTTAGAAAAGTATGGACCTCAATATTTTTTGTCAGAGCACTACGATAAGGGTTTTTGTCATATAAGACATGACTGTTTAAACAATCAAAGATCCTGTTTACCTTCTTCACAAACTTAGCTGCAGCAATTGCAGTATTGCGGAAATCGGAAAATTCGTTATTGGTAATCATAGTCCGAATTGCTGCACAAACAGTATGGCTAAATATTTGAGTTGCATATTTGACTTTCATTTTTTCGAAAGTATTTGGGCTTAATTGAGGACAAAGACGAGCAGAATATTTCGAATCGGTTGCAAAAAGGCGGGATATCACCGTCCACGAATTTTTTCCGTCTGGTGTTACCAAATCATCCTTCATAAAAACATTTCGTACGGACTTAATCAAATGGGGACATCGAACATTACGAAAACTGGTTTCCCATTTACCACAAACGATAATTCTGGTTGAATACCGAAATTCGAAAACGTCGCTCTATTATTTGACCCTTGGTCATAACATATTGACCTAACCTTTATTCCGACATCCTCCGCGGCACATATGTTGTTGCTTACAATAGGATTAACTGTTTGGATGTCAAACCGGAGGGAGGCGTAATAACTTAAGACATATTTCCAATTTTTAAATATTCCACGTAACATAAAAACGAATATTTGGTTTCTTAAGTCTGGAGTCTTTTCAATTCCATTGTCGACAAAGCCCTGTATTTTATCCAAAAAATATTGTATTGAAGGGCTATTTTTATTAAAATTTCGTCAAACAAAAGAACTGCTTCTCTATTTCTACCGTCCATATTCGAAAAAATTGTTTTTAAATTGCTAAGAAAAGCTGTGTTTAGTCCTGGTGTCACATTCTTTAAAGGGCCCACCGCGCTAATGATGCCTTGGATGGCAGATTTAATTTCAGGTCATTTCGTAAGAAATCATAAGTTCTGGCAGAGTAAAATGTATGTTTTGGGAAATAACCTTTTCTTCAGGGTTCCATATCGTTTTATCGCTTACAAGCATTTTACAAAAATCTTTACTTTTTTCCAATATTCCTTCAAAAGCGTTAACACCTTAAGAAAAGAACTCGCATTTCATTATTTTTAAGCTTTAAATTTTTCCAATGTTCCTTCAAAAGCGTTAACAGCTTTAATAAAGAGAACTCGCATTTCATTATTTTTAAGCTTTAAATTTATCCAATGATCCTTCAAAAACGTTAACACCTTTGTTAGGTAGACTGGTTTGTCAACCTATTGATGTTGGCATAAAAGATTTCAATTGCAGCATATAAACTGAATTGCGCTTTTATGTTGATTTGGCGCGACAAACGGCACTTTAACCGTGTCACTTCTGCTTTAATGAAATGCTTGTTTTGACTTCAATTAAAGAGTAAATTTATTTGCACCTTACGGCGTTTATATCCTAAAATTTTGTTGACAAGCTATAATTTTCATTTTCATAAATACAATTCAAATATAACGAACTTATTGCAATGGTTGCATTATCATGACTATGAACTACAATGTTACGCAAACAAATTATTGGGTATTGACTTGTTATTGATCTGCATTTGCGAATTCAAAGTTCGAGCCAAAACAAAAGGGCAATTTGATATGAATGCAGTGTTAGCAAAATTCGCGATACAATTTTTATAAGTCGTCATTGAAGTTTATTTGTTACCAAGTTCATTGCTCAAGTTTGTAAATGCAATCAAAACGAAAAACAGAACTACGCAAAATCATAGGTCATATGTAAGTTATCCTTTTCCTACAGGATAAGGATAAAAAAATACAAAGAAGTGAGCCAACTTGATCGCTTATTTTCCCTTTTTAAAAAGACGAAGGTTTAAACTTTCCGGATGATAGTTCGCCATTGAAGTTCGTCGCGAACAGCGTGTCTTGGTGCAGAAACTCGATGACCTCTTTATTGCTTCTTACAAAGGTGCAGTTGGCGTGTCCTCCTTTTAGCAGACGGGAGACACAAGCGTTCTCGGGTATCTCTTCCAATTCTCTGTCTTCACAAACAGTCAAGTTGCTGATCGTTTGGCAGTTTCCCACCATTCCAAAAGTGTGAAGCTCATTCACCATCACCTGTTGGTATGGTAGTTCAATTTGCTTGCCGTTCAGTGTTGTTGCCCTTACACTAAGTACATTGAAGGACTCGTCTCGCATTTTTGGAACAGCTAATACGTAAAGAAGCAGAGAACTATTAGTATAAATAGAGGGCATACTATACTCGATCGCTTCGACGTCGTTTGCATAAGGGAGAGTAGGAATCTCGGAGATGATTTGGCCAATTTCCTCCTTGTTAAGTAGATTAGTGTTGACGGTCCCCCTCTTTGCCAGTTGGCATGCTCGAATCAGTTCTGCCACTTCGCTCTTCAACGCGACGATGTAGTGACGGCCATTTTGTATGAAATTTTGCTCAAATTAAGGTAGTTTTATATGGGAGTCCTCTTAAGGGGGGGGGGAGATAGAGGGTAAGTATGTTCGGAGAAAATGTTAGGGGGATAAAGTTAATGGTGGTCGGTCATACATTTGACTCCTCTAGGAGCACTCTGGGGCTAGTTAGGACGGTGGGGGGAAGTTTATAAAAATATAAGTTTTATATGGGAGCCCCCTTAAGAGTGGGAGATAGGGGGTAGGTATGTTCGGAGAAAATGTTAGGGGTAAAAAAGTAATGGGGGTCGGTCATACATTATATGTCCGTAGGGGCGACTTCTGGGGAGTTATGGGGCTTCGACTCTATATTTCCACTCTCCACTACATTTTCAAGTCGTTTCCGGGTCCATTAAAAATGATCGGATTTACTCCAAATTTCATTTACTTACTGTTTTAAGATAAAGGAACAACAATCTGCCCGGCGGTTTATAAAAATCCAGTTTTTAAAAATAAGGACACCCCTAATATACAGATGTCGTATCATTTTGCGTAGTTCTGTTTTTTTGTTTTGATTGCATTTACAAACTTGAGCAATGAACTTGGTAACAAATAAACTTCAATGACGACTTATAAAAATGGTATCGCGAATTTTGCTAACACTGCATTCATATCAAATTGCCCTTTTGTTTTGGCTCGAACTTTGAATTCGCAAATGCAGATCAATAACAAGTCAATACCCAATAATTTGTTTGCGTAACATTGTAGTTCATAGTCATGATAATGCAACCATTGCAATAAGTTCGTTATATTTGAATTGTATTTATGAAAATGAAAATTATAGCTTGTCAACAAAATTTTAGTATATAAACGCCGTAAGGTGCAAATAAAATTTACTCTTTAATTGAAGTCAAAACAAGCATTTCATTACAGCAGAAGTGACACGGTTAAAGTGCCGTTTGTTGCGCCAAATCAACATAAAAGCTCAATTCAGTTTATGTGCTGCTTTTATACCAACATCAAAAGGTTGACAAACCAGTCTACCTTACATTTTTGGTGACCCTCAACGACAAAATAAAGAGCGACCTTATTTTGAACCGCACCAAGTCTACGGAGGAAAATCAACAACACGACCGATTAAGGAAAGCTATCCTTTAGCTCGAAGCATGAATAGAAGTAAGCACGAATAGAACTAATTATTCGAAATTACAAAAAGGACCCAGCAGCAAGAAAAAATTCTGCAAGCTACTACCAAGAGCGACTTAAAAAACTGGACGATGAATGGACCAGATTTGAAGCCACAGACAACCTGATCCGACAACTTGATAATCCACCACTCGAGCATGAATATTTTACTAAGGATTATTACACTGCTATAATGAATATCGTCCAAGAACACAGGGATATATTCGAATTAGCAATGCTTTAAGTCACTCCGATACTAAGAATCGACCAACCAGGCCCGATTCACCAATCAAACACAAACAATGATCCTCAGCAAGCATCCATGGGAGGTCAACTAAATAGAACAATGCACTGAGCTGACGAAATTAATTCGCAGACAACGTGCTATGATGGACTCTCTTGAGCGGCTATTAGAAGACAATTTTTTTGACCAGGACCTTCAAATTGCACAAAAACTATGGGAAAACATCCAAGATCTTCACTACAAAATAAGTGAAATATATGCTGATCCAGTAGAAAGAGGTTACAACATAAACAGGTTTATTTCACTCGAAAAAATCATCAGAAATGCCTGTAAAGCTATGACAAGCGAATTATCAACTCAATCGCTCCCTATGCAAACCAATAATCGAGCAGAGTCAATACCAATGCCAAAAACAAGTAAGGGTGTTATAGTCAGGCGAGCCTGACAATAGAATGCCCGACACAGACACACATCTTCAAATAATTTTTAATATAAGGAGTTGTTTAAGGCCATTGCGGCCTCATATACCGACTTTTGTTTAATTTCTTAATGAAAACCGCTCCTTTGCCACGCCTACTTTTCCAATTTTTCGAAATTCTAATCGGAGGCTTAAATATACGCGTTTCATTGAAATATTTGGAAAAAGTCAGATTTTGGGGCAGTTTTAAGATTTTTGTGACAGACCCTAGTACTGGAGGTACCCTTAATAATGAACCGATAAAGAAAATTTTTGGGCAAAATGTTTATGGCTACAAAGGAAGTATAAGTGCCAATTTTCGTTCAAGTCCCATAGGCGTTTCGGGAGTAGGAGACAAATTTCGAAAAACGCCCTTCGACCATGCCCATTTTTCTAATTTTGTAAATCACATTAATTGGCCTAATATATGTTCAAATGCCAAATTTCATCAAAATATCTTGTAAAACATCGGTTTTAGATCAGTTTTTGTGATTTTCATAACAGACCCTAGTACTGGAGGTACCCCTAAAAATGGTCCGATCGGGTCCATTCTCGAACTTGTTCTTACTCATGTCCCCGTTAGCACGCATAGCTCAACTCCTTCGATAAGAAAACTGTATACAAACAGACGGACAGACAGACGGAAACGGCTAAATCGAATCACCTAGTGACGCTGATCATTTCTATATACATTTTGTATGGTCTATCTCGACTGGTTTTGGGTGTTACAAACAACCACACAAACGCAATATACCCTCGACACAGAGTGTGTCGGGTATAATCACGATTCCAAAATTTGATGGTAATCACCTAAAGTGGCAAGAATTCCACGACCTATTCTCGTCACTGGTAATAAATCAACCGATGACAAACGTTCAAAAAATTTGGTACCTAAAAACACACTTGACAGGGGAGGCTGCAAACCTGATAAAGCATTTTTCGGCAACTGGAGAGAATTTCGAAGCTGCATGGTCAATTGTGATTGATCGCTACAACATTAAAAGATTGCTGGTTGGAAAATTAGTTCAGGAGCTGGTCGCGACACCTATAAACGCACCAAATGACACTTTCAAGGCATTACATGACAGAACTCAAGAATGCCTACTAGCGCTACAAAATCTTTAAATAAATACTTCAACCTGGGACCCTCTACTACTCCACATTTTACTCAAAGGATTAGATTAAGCTGCACGCCTTCGTTTTGAGCAATCTCTGCTGCAACCACGAGAAATTCCAACTATGAAGGACTTCTTGGCGTTTCTGGAAAGGCATTTCCAATCGATGGAGGCAATCGGTCTAAAAGAAAAATCATCAAACTCGAAGCCAACAGTGTGCACTTCAGTCACATCAGAGAATCAACCTGATGGATCTTGTGTTATGTTTGCTTGTAAAAAGTTCCTTCAGGTGATGCCATCAGCACGACTTCAATTTGTGCAAAAGACAAAGTGTTGTTTCAACTGTTTAAAAACTGGACATGGCACAAAAACGTGTTCATCAACAATCTGTACAAAATGCAACAAGAAACACAATACTCTTCTACATCTTGAACACTAGGCGGCAACAACGTCATCATCCACCACAACAAAATCACAGAATAATCCATCTGAAAACACATCATCAGCGGTTGCGGAGGCAGAACAAGTCAGTCGGGAAGCGGCATCGCTAGCGACAGCAAAGCAGTAAAAATCTATCAGTTACGTCATCCTCGGCACGGCAATGATCAATGTGCGAGCAAATGGAACAGAAGTACAATGGAGAGCGATTCTCGACTCAGGATCACAGCTCAATTTTATCACCGAACGTTTAATTAAACGACTTGGCATCTCAACAAAAGCAGCTTCAATACATATAAACGGAATCGGATCAAGAAACACTAAAGTAAGACACCGAGTCAACATTGCATTACATTCTCGAATCAACAATTTCACCACAAGGCTTGAAGCAGCTGTTCTGCCACACATCATTGCTCCTCAACCATCAAAAGAATTCAACATTGAGACATGGCCAATTCCTAAAAATATAACGCTAGCAGTCCCAGAACTTAATCGGCCCACCAACATTGATGTCCTTTTAGGTGCGGAGTTTTACCATCAACTTCTAGCAATCGGACAAATAAAACTATCAAATGAGTTGCCAAATCTGCAAAATACTCGACTCGGATAGGTGATCGCAGGAAAAATCTACGGAAATCAGCTATCAACGGCAACGTGTGGTATATGCACAGACGATGAAACCAGTTTGGAAGAAGATATTGCTCGATTATGGGAACTGGATGACATTAAAATAGCAGACAAAACCCTTTCTACCTCCGAAAGACAATGCGAAGCTCATTTTGCGCAAACCCTCACCATCGATAAGAGTGGCAGATTTGTGGTGAGAATTCCATTCTGTGATAGCCCAGATGCACTAGGTGAATCACATGGAATAGCATTCAACCGATTTCTTTCTTTGGAACGCCGTCTCAACAAGACACCGGAAACGAAAACTCAGTACGAACCTTTCATGGAGGAATATGAATCATTGGGTCATATGACACAAAAAGATGTTGACTCCATCCCGAAAGCAAACTACTTCATCCCTCACCATTGCATTCTGAGTAGTTTTCGATGCATCTGCAAAAACATCATCAGGAATTTCCTTGAACGATTTAATGCACGCAGGTCCCACCGTCCAGAGCGAACTATTTTCCATTTTACTTCGCTTTCGACTACCTCGTTTCGTCTTCACCACCGAGGTCGAAAAAATGTATCGGCAAATGCTCATCCACCCAGAAGACCAAGCTTTCCAAATCATCATGTGGAGGAAGGATCCAACCATGCCAATTAAGTATTAAAAGCTCAACACAATTACATATGGAACTCGAGCTGCACCATATTTGGCTACAAAATGCTTGCAGAAGATAGCAGAGGATAATATGGCACGATATCCTCTCGGAGCGCAGTTTCTTCTTGCAAATTTCTATGTGGATGATGGAATAGGTGGAGCTGACAGTTTAAATACAGCACTGACCATTCAATGAGAACTTACTCACATATTGAAACAACACGGACTCAACCTTCAAAAGTGGCATGGTAATCACCAACAGTTGCTCCAAAATGTCGTGGGAGAGAATCAAGAAGTCAACGTTGATTTTAACAACTCTCAAGCAATCAAAACATTAGGCTTGGCATGGATACCTAAGAGTGATAAATTTTGTGCCGAGGTATGCCTAGGACAAAACACACGTGTGACCAAACAAACAGTCAGTTCTGACTTAGCAAGATTATTCGATCCTTTGGGGATATTAGCACCAATAACAATCTTAGCCAAAATGTAAATTCAATAATTGTGGCATATGAAGCTCTCTAGGGACAAAGCTCTACCAGCAGAGATGCACACAAGATGGAATACATTCCGAAATGATTTGGAAAGTGTGAATAACATGCAGTTTTCGCGACACATTTTTTAGGATCATGTTCCATCAAAAATACAGCTTCATGCCTTTTCGGATGCTTCGGAAAGAGCGTATGGAGCAGCAATTTATATAAGATCACTAATAAAAGATGGAACTACAATAGTGAGGTTATTTTGTGCAAAAACACGAGTGGCACCCCTGAAACGACAAATTTTCCCTCGGCTTGAGCTCTGCGCTGCCTTGCCATGTGCTCAACTTATGGCAAGAGTAAAAAAGGATTTGAAGTTCGACAGTGCACCCACGTATTTGTGGACAGATTCAGAGATCGTCTTAGCATGGATCAATTCTAATTCATCTTCTTATCAAACATTCGTGGCAAATCGAATATCAGGCATACAGGAGCTAATAATATCTGAGCAATGGCGACATGTACGTTCGAAGGACAATCCTGCGGATATTTTATCACGAGGCCTTTCTCCAAAGAAATTGTCAACATGCAACTTATGGCTTTGTGGACCTCTTTTTCTGCACGGTCGGGAAGAGTTTTGGCCACCAATTTTCTCCAAAGCAAAGTATACGTGCGACAATAACAACATGGAACGAAGAAGAACGGTTACGGTAGTAGCAGCAGCATCCAATACAGCTAGTATGGTCTACAACATCGACCATAAGGGATCATTTCGAACGCTACAACGTATCATCGCTTATGTGTTGAGGTTTGTAACACATGCAAGAAAACAACAAAAACAGTCCAATAAAGAGCTTACTGTCCAAGAACTTGAAAATGCTCTGGTAGTCATCATTCGTTCAATGCAGGAATCAGAGTTCCAGAACGAATCGAAAGATTTAAAAAAACATAATGAAGTAAACAAAAGCAGCCAAATAAGCAATCTCAGTCCGTTTTGGATACAAGCGGTATCATCAGAGTAGGAGGACGATTGGAGTCATCTCTACTGTCATATGAAGCCAAGCACCCTATGCTAATTCCATACAACGACCCGATAGCAAAAATACTAATTCAAACGATTCACGAGCAAAACCGTCATTGTGGGCCACAAGCACTTTTTTCTCACATGGGGCAAAGATATTGGCCAGTCAAAGGAAAATCGGCAGCACGATCCGTCGTACAACATTGCATACGATGCACAAAAGCCAAACCAAAACTACTCAGTCAAGTCATGGGTAACTTGCCAAAACCTCGCATCACAAAATTGCGACCATTTATCGACTCTGGCGCGGATTTCTGCGGGCCCTTTTGGGTACATTATAAAGTAAGAGGAAAGAAACCACAAAAGGCCTACATCGCAGTGTTGTGCTGTTTCGCCACCAAGGCTGTACACTTAGAACTTGTCAGCGATTTAACAACGGACGCCTTTGTGGGATCCCTGAAGCAATTTATAAGCAGAAGAGGCCATTGTAAGTACAAATCTTTATTGTGACAACGCAACAAATTTCGTTGGTATATTTTAAACGTACGGAAGCTGCGCTTGTTATGGACAGCACGCTATTGTTGGGAAAAAGGCACAAAAGCGGAGCGGTTAATTTAGTTGCAACCTCGCCCATTCTTTATTTGGAGTTTTAGACTCTGACTATGCTGAACAAATGTCACAAATAATAACACAAGCTAAGGAAAATGAAGCGCATCTTTTAAATTATTAAAAAATCAAACTTCGATTATTGATTCTACCATCAACATCTTGAAATCAGATCAAGAGGCTGTGAAGGCAAAATTTGATAACATTGACAACCAACTATCCCAAATCTATAACCGCATACGAAATGATAGTGAAGAACAATACCAAGACCGCATTTATCGGATTTTTTCTTCATCGTGCATTCAACTTACCATCATTGCCGCAAACTTACAGCGAACACAAGCTTCAATTCTCGATGTTCTTACCAACACTCACCATGGCATCATTAGTCCATTACTGCTTACACCAATACAGCTGCAGCATGAAGTTGACAAAATAAGATTTCATCTGCCGGAGTCAATTGACTTGCCTGTAAAACAGGAAGATGTATTGCAACTGTACAAACTAATGAACATCAAAGGACGACTCACGAAAAACACCGTAATTTTTAGCATTACCTTACCATTGATAGTTTCAGTTGTTCAACCTGGTGCCAATCCCAAATTGGATCAACAATACTATGATATCCATTAGACCATGTTCCTCTCTCCTGGCTATAAACATTGAGCACAACCAATATTTCACCATCAGTGCTTCTGAATTAAAAACATGCTCGATCATCAAAGAACAATCGTATATATGCTCCAAGGGTCAAGTGCGATATGACCACGGCTCAACAGTGTGTGCATGTGAAATGAACTTATTTCACAACAAAACTCAATCCGATTGCGCATTGCAGCGTCCAACTGATAAAACTGTCTGGATTCCTCTTTGGCATAGAAACAACTGGATATACGCAATTCCAACAGCTTCTCGCGCAACGGCGGTATGCAAAAGAGAAATTACACAATTAACTCTCACGGGATCGGGCTTGCTCAGCCTCGAACCACAATGCATACTCAAGCATGACTTTATGTCTATACAAGGGCAACAAGTAATATCCAGCGCTCTCAAGACATCTTACACCAGCCTTTGGGAGTTTACTGAGAAAATCCACATGGAACGAGCGAAACCGCTGCTGAACGAAATAAATACAAAGTGCATATCTCAAATACAAAATCTAACAGCGCTACAAACCTCACTAGCCACACAGGAAGTACTCCAGCTTCCAAATTAATTCAAAACTCAAAATTACCATCACGTGACGGTCGGCTATACAGCACTTATTATCACAATCTGCGTACTGATCTACTTGGCGATCAAACGAAAGTCAAAAAACTCTCCAAGACCAGCACCACGAAATCAACAAACAACAACAGACTTTACAGTGCATATCTAAACAACAACAGCAAGTCAACAGAGCAGACGCCCAAGAAATGCCACCTCAGCACTATAAATTTCGAGCAGAGCTCAAGGCGGGCAGAATGTTTACACTTCAAGCATTAAGCATTATTTTGTATATACATTAGGGGTGTTCTTATTTGTATGGGAAAGTTTTAAAGTGTTTGGATTCCAGTTCGCCGGGAAGATTCTTGTTCCTTTATCTTAAAACAGTAAGAAAATGAAATTTGGAGTAAATCCGATCATTTTTAATGGACCTGGAAACGACTTAAAAATGTAGTGGAGAGTGGAAATATAGAGTCGAAGCCCCATAACTCCCCAGAAGTCGCCCCTACCGACAAATAATGTATGACCGACCCCCATTACTTTTTTACCCCTAACATTTTTTCTGAACAAACCTACCCCCTATCTCCCCTTCTTAAGGGGGCTCCCATACAAAATTTATATTTTTATAAACTACCCCCCACCGTCCTAACTAGCGCCAGAGTGCTCCTAGAGGAGTCAAATGTATGACCGACCCCCATTAACTTTGTCCCCCTAACATTTTCTCCGAACATACTTACCCTCTATCTCCCCCCCTTAAGGAGGCTCCCATATAAAACTACCTTAATTTGAGCAAAATTTCATACAAAATGGCCGTCACTACAGTCAAACTGCTCCTAGGGGGTGATATATATGACCGACCCATTATTTTTTAACCCCAAACATTTTCTTCAAACATACCTACCCTCTATCACCCTCGTTATGGGGGTCACCATACAAAATTAGGCTTAAATTAAGGAAAAATGCCTCACGAACTTCAATCTATACATATAGAATGCCGTAGGAAGCAAGAACGAGCATGTTCAGCATGCATATTCGAAAAATTTATAAAATTACCTTTTAAACGAGCCTAATATGAAGAATATTGGATTCGTTTTGGTATGTTTTAAAATTAGTGGTTATATTAATTACCTTTTTATAAAACTGAATTTTGGGTTCCATCCCCTAACTGGCCAAATAATGACCTAGTAGAAAAAAATTAATTTTCTATTCAAATGCCGCAAACATCAAAATATATCGAGATCTTTGAGACGTATAACCATTAAAATCGGTTAATGTTTGGTATTCATAAAATTAATTCAAAACAAATATTTTTTGAAACGCATTATTCACTGTTTTTACGTTCGTTTCTTGAGTCTTTGCATGCGTACAGACCGAGAGAGACATGCGTACAGACCGAAAGAGACATGCAAAGACCTAAGAAACGAACGTAAAAACAATGAATAATGCGTTTCAAAAAATATTTGTTTTGAATTAATTTTATGAATAGAAACCACTTACCGATTTTAATGGTTATAGTCTCAAAAAACTCGTCATAGATTGAGGTTTGCGGCATTTGACTCGAAAATTTATTTTTTTTCTACTAGGGTCATTATTTGGCCAGTTAGGGGATGGAACCCAAAATTCAAATTTAAAAAAAGGTAATAAAATATATCATATTATTAAAACATACCAAAAACTAATCCAATATTCTTCATATTAGGCTCGTTTAAAAGGTAATTTTGTAAATTTTTCGAATATGCATGCTGAACATGCTAGTTCTTGTTCCTACGGCATCTATATTATAGATTGAAGTTCGTGAGGCAGTTTTCATTAATTTAAGCCTAATTTTGTATGGAGACCCCCCTAACGAGGGGAGATAGAGGGTAGGTATGTTTGAAGAAAATGTTTGGGGTAAAAAAATAATGGGGGTCGGTCATATATATCAGCCCCCTAGGAGCAGTTTGACTGTAGTGACGGCCATTTTGTATGAAATTTTGCTCAAATTAAGGTAGTTTTATATGGGAGTCCTCTTAAGGGGGGGGGGGGGGGGGGGGGGGGGAGATAGAGGGTAAGTATGTTGGGAGAAAATGTTAGGGGGACAAAGTTAATGGTGGTCGGTCATACATTTGACTCCTCTAGGAGCACTCTGGGGCTAGTTAGGACGGTGGGGGGAAGTTTATAAAAATATAAGTTTTATATGGGAGCCCCCTTAAGAGTGGGAGATAGGGGGTAGGTTTGTTCAGAAAAAATGTTAGGGGTAAAAAAGTAATGGGGGTCGGTCATACATTATATGTCCGTAGGTGCGACTTCTGGGGAGTTATGGGGCTTCGACTCTATATTTCCACTCTCCACTACATTTTCAAGTCGTTTCCGGGTCCATTAAAAATGATCGGATTTACTCCAAATTTCATTTACTTACTGTTTTAAGATAAAGGAACAACAATCTGCCCGGCGGTTTATAAAAATCCAGTTTTTAAAAATAAGGACACCCCTAATATACAGATGTCGTATCATTTTGCGTAGTTCTGTTTTTTTGTTTTGATTGCATTTACAAACTTGAGCAATGAACTTGGTAACAAATAAACTTCAATGACGACTTATAAAAATTGTATCGCGAATTTTGCCAACACTGCATTCATATCAAATTGCCCTTTTGTTTTGGCTCGAACTTTGAATTCGAAAATGCAGATCAATAACAAGTCAATACCCAATAATTTGTTTGCGTAACATTGTAGTTCATAGTCATGATAATGCAACCATTGCAATAAGTTCGTTATATTTGAATTGTATTTATGAAAATGAAAATTATAGCTTGTCAACAAAATTTTAGGATATAAACGCCGTAAGGTGCAAATAATATTTACTCTTTAATTGAAGTCAAAACAAGCATTTCATTAAAGCAGAAGTGACACGGTTAAAGTGCCGTTTGTCGCGCCAAATCAACATAAAAGCGCAATTCAGTTTATATGCTGCAATTGAAATCTTTTATGCCAACATCAATAGGTTGACAAACCAGTCTACCTAACAAAGGTGTTAACGTTTTTGAAGGATCATTGGATAAATTTAAAGCTTAAAAATAATGAAATGCGAGTTCTCTTTATTAAAGCTGTTAACGCTTTTGAAGGAACATTGGAAAAATTTAAAGCTTAAAAATAATGAAATGCGAGTTCTCTTTCTTAAAGGTGTTAACGCTTTTGAAGGAATATTGGAAAAAAGTAAAGATTTTTGTAAAATGCTTGTAAGCGATAAAACGATATGGAACCCTGAAGAAAAGGTTATTTCCCAAAACATACATTTTACTCTGCCAGAACTTATGATTTCTTACGAAATGACCTGAAATTAAATCTGCCATCCAAGGCATCATTAGCGCGGTGGGCCCCTTTAAAGAATGTGACACCAGGACTAAACACAGCTTTTCTTAGCAATTTAAAAACAATTTTTTCGAATATGGACGGTAGAAATAGAGAAGCAGTTCTTTTGTTTGACGAAATTTTAATAAAAATAGCCCTTCAATACAATATTGTTTTGGATAAAATACAGGGCTTTGTCGACAATGGAATTGAAAAGACTCCAGACTTAAGAAACCAAATATTCGTTTTTATGTTACGTGGAATATTTAAAAATTGGAAATATGTCTTAAGTTATTACGCCTCCTCTACCGGTTTGACATCCAAACAGTTAATGCCTATTGTAAGCAACAACATATGTGCCGCGGAGGATGTCGGAATAAAGGTTAGGTCAATATGTTATGACCAAGGGTCAAATAATAGAGCGACGTTTTCGAATTTCGGTATTCAACCAGAATTATCGTTTGTGGTAAATGGGAAACCAGTTTTCGTAATGTTCGATGTCCCCATTTGATTAAGTCCGTACGAAATGTTTTTATGAAGGATGATTTGGTAACACCAGACGGAAAAAATTCGTGGACGGTGATATCCCGCCTTTTTGCAACCGATTCGAAATATTCTGCTCGTCTTTGTCCTCAATTAAGCCCAAATACTTTCGAAAAAATGAAAGTCAAATATGCAACTCAAATATTTAGCCATACTGTTTGTGCAGCAATTCGGACTATGATTACCAATAACGAATTTTCCGATTTCCGCGATACTGCAATTGCTGCAGCTAAGTTTGTGGAGAAGGTAAACAGGCTCTTTGATTGTTTAAACAGTCATGTCTTATATGACAAAAACCCTTATCGTAGTGCTCTGACAAAAAATATTGAGGTCCATACTTTTCTAAGGGAGGAGATGATAGAATATTTTCGGAACCGCAAGTACCACAAAAAGGTTTATTGTATTGATGGAATTATCCTGTCCATTTCATCCATATTGGCCTTGGGTGAAAAAATGTGGGAGGAAAATCCGGAAATATACTTTCTTGGCAATATCTTAATTCAATGAAGATCCCTTAGAAATTTTATTTTAGCTAATAAGGTCTCGAGGTGCGACAAATAATAACCGAACAATTTTAAATGCAATCCAGTGTGAAAATGACAGTAAAGAAAGCTCACAATCTATTTCTACGTTGGAAAATAAGATACCCAAAGACTTAATGTCAGCAAGCTCTAAAGAACTCATATATTTAGCCCTAGATGAAACAGTGTCAAATATTGCGGAAAACGTGTTTAACGATAATGCGTTGCGATATTTTGCTGGCTATATACTTTTAAAATTCATGCAAAAACATGATTGTACAAAATGATCACAGCTCTTAAGACACGATGAAGAGTATATCGACTCCTCTGAGTTATTTTTACAAAATCAGAACTATGCTTCTATGAGTAATTCATTGAAACTGAAGGCTCCTTCTGACTTCTTCTTCAAATTAGAAAGCACTTCGAGAGTTTTAAAAGTGTCTTTGATAAAACTCCGAATTCTGCACAAATTAAAGAACAAATATTTAAAAAATGCATTTCCGAAACCGAAAAACACTCAAAGTACAGTGAATGGTTTTCGGAAAATGGCAGCTGCTATGGGCACAAAATCTTTTTATTGAACCTTCTTCTTGTAATCAATTTTGTAACCATTTGAAAGAAGGCATATTGCCATTTCAAAAAAATCTTCCTTGAAAAAATAGGTTATTTCATAAGGTTGTTATAACAATTTATATAATTATCTATTTATCGGTTTCATTTCAGAACGTGCCCTGAAAAAAAAGGCCATGAAAGTTTAAAATCCTTCTACTTGAGCTCGAACAGGAAAAAACAACGCTCAATTACGATTATAGATTTAAATCGGTTCACAGAAACCAAAGTTACACGGCTTTGAAATTGGACAATTTATTATTTTTAAATCCTGTGTTAGTTAAAAAAAAATGCCGAAAAGTATACTACTGGTAATCGAATGTGGAGTAGATTTACTCCATCGTGTCGATACCTCTATCGATGACACTGCCATTTGAGTTGCGATGAATAACATTTCTTCCCGATGACATTGCCATTGCAATTAAGAAGTACTCGAATTTTTCCCTTGATATCATTGGTGAAAAAATTAATGAATTGGTCCTTTATGGGAAAATTTCCGACTGGGTTGGCATTTGTGCACACATTAACGTACGTACACAGAAACAAGAGAATTATAACAAAAAAAAAAAAAAAATATCAACTCAACAAAGTTTTAAGATATAATTGTTGGAAATAAAACACATAAAGCCCTGTTTTGGTCTGGCCGTTTAAATTGTTCTTTCGCCATCGGTTTTATTACAACTAACTATTTCTAAAAATCCAAAATACATTTCAACTTAAAAATATGCTTAAAATTCCTTAAACTAGGTTCGCTGACGCGATTTCTTAGAGCGTCAACCATTAAAATCGCTTCTCTCCTACTGCGCTTTTTTACGCATTTAGAGTTCAGACTTTCGCACATTGCTGCGCTACTATGGGCGAAAGCACTTTTTTCCCCTCAAACAATTAAATTGGAGGGGCCATGGCTCTTATTTTCTGCATCTGAAAATGTTCGAATTTAATGCTTGTGCCACCATACTTTTCACCTTCGTGCAGAATTCTCCGAACATTGGTTCACTAATCCGCGAAATATGTTCAAAGATTGTCTATAGTATCGATATTTTCCTATTCCGAAAGGTTAGAACTTTATTCCAATCTAGCAGTAAGTCCGAAGCTTCCGCAAACAAAACGTTTCGACACATTTTTGACATTTTTACTTTATACATTGCCCTATATTGCATAAAAAATTTATATGCCCCTTTTATAAACTTCGAACCTTGGTCACTTGATGGGATATTTGTGAGCTATTATTTTTCGACTCAAAAAAGTGTTTCTAAGAACACAAAAAACTTAAAGTGCTAAAAGTAATTTTCGGACTTAGAAATGTCTGCAAACCTCCTAAAAGCTCTTTTACTAACAATTAAACAATATCAAAGTAATGTAAAAGTGCAGATCATTCATTCAGAGTTTTTGCTAACTTCATATTATTTTAGTCGCAAATTTGAAATAAAAGCTTTACAATGGTTTTGCGCCTTTATATATGAATGTCTCACAAAAATACTCTGTGTCGAAATTCTTGGAAATGACAAAGATTTTTTTATTGTTCTGAAACAAGCTCAATGGTTACTAATAATGTACAATTGGTACATTGGCGGTAGCTCGCTCTATTACAAATCGCAAATGTTTATTTTAAATTCGAATTTCCAACAATTTTTTCAGTGTATACTAATTTTTCGATTTAATTTTTTATTCAATTTAAAATTCTAAACGAGTAAAGAAAGAATTTTTCATTATCTCAAGTCTTATTTTAGATATAATTAAGAATAAAAGGAAATATTGAAAAAATTGTCAAATTTTCGATTTTCAAATTGCAACAACAACAACAACTGACGGGAATTCTCTCTATATATTATGGCGGAGCTATGAACGCTTATAATCTTTGGATGTAGCCAAAAATCAAAATCCAGACCCACTATGTCACGTTTCTCGTGGCCTGACCATATGACGATTTTCGACTTCAATGGAAAAATTTAGAATTTTAGCTTTAATCTCATTTTTTAAATACAATTATGTTCCCAGAATTTTTGGTTATAAAACTATCTTTCAAAGGAAAGCAACGAATCTACGATCGACCAAAATTTTACGGAGATATGTTGTCGAAGAAACTCAGACCTGAGGAAATTATCAAGTCATGCCAAAAATTGTTGAACCTATCAATTTTGAACCATTTGCGAAAAGGCATATTTGCCATTTCAACAAAAATCTTCTTGAAAAAAATAGGTTATTTTGCATAAGGTTTGTTATAACAATTTATATAATTATCTATTTATCGGTTTCATTTCAGAACGTGCCCTGAAAAAAAAGGCCATGAAAGTTTAAAATCCTTCTACTTCAGCTCGAACAGGAAAAAACAACGCTCAATTACGATTATAGATTTAAATCGGTTCACAGAAACCAAAGTTACACGGCTTTGAAATTGGACAATTTATTATTTTTAAATCCTGTGTTAGTTAAAAAAAAATGCCGAAAAGTATACTACTGGTAATCGAATGTGGAGTAGATTTACTCCATCGTGTCGATACCTCTATCAAAAAAGAGTCCAAAATGAGCGTTTTTTCTATGAAACCGTCGCACCGGTCGCACTTTATGTGGATAGTTTGTGAGCCTAATATGACTCTTTTCGGACTCCGAAAAAAGTGCTTTCACCTTCCTAATGAAGCACATAAAAACCTCATAAAAGGCACCTAAAAGATAATTTTCTAGGCAATTGAAATGCTACTGAATCACCTCCTAAAAGGCTCTTTTATCACTCATTGTGAAGTGCAGATTTAATTGCAAAAAGTGCACTAAACTGTGCACTTACCTGTGCACTTTAGAAGGAAACGAAATTATTAAAATTTTTGATAATAGCATTTTTAATAATAACAACTAACAAAATTTATTAAAAACAGTAAAAAATAAATAAAACTTCACATTCTTTAATTAAAATAAACAAAACTTAAAGACAAAGACTGGCTGCGGCGTCGTTTCTCTCCTATGGGCTGCTTCACGATTTTAATGTACTCCTCCCGGCTTCACCTTTGCGCACTACTCATTTTATTTAATTTTTTCTTTTTCCCCCGGCTAAAACTTAAATTTTATAATTGTCACATTGACTACTTACACATCTTTCGCATTCAAATTTAACCAGAACTGAAAAGCACAACTGAAAATTTGAATCGTCTTGCATATCGCGTTATTTTTCGCAGAACTTTCAACCAAACCAGTTGTCAACTCTGAAAACGCTCAGAAAAAAGTGCTTTTTCTGAGCCCGTGCTAAAAAACGACAGAACATGCTCCGAAAACGCTCCTAAAACGCTCCATTTTTTGTGCTTACCCATTAAACGCTCTTAAATAAGGCTCTTTTTAGACACATAATTCGGAGCGCTCCGAAATTTGCTTGCTGGGTTGCTCGTTGTGCTGAAATATATGTTATGAGCAGGGCGGGCCACGCGAGCACGAAACGAGCAAATGAGAGCGAAACTTCGTTGCTCCCGAGTACAGATATAAAGAGCGCACTCGCAACGAGCTCAGTTGTTGTTAAGAAGCCAGTGAAGGAGGCGTTTGTCGAATGATTTATGCGAATTGATGTAATGTTTTTTCGAATATTTTTCATTAATAGTATTAGTTTTATTATTATTAGTTTTTGGCGTATAACGCATTTCTAGGCTTAAGAACTCTTTTTTATATTTTACATTTGCATGGTTTTCTGTTTTTTTAGGACAAAGCCAGCTTCGATTTTGATGAAAATTATCAATTCCTTGAAATAAGGCTTTTTATTTTGAAATTTCAATTTCCCTTTTTTTTAATTTTAACATATTATAATATAGTTTTATTTTAAAATTTTCACTGAAACTGAAAAATGAACCACTACAATTCTTTCAGTGCAAAGCAGAGAGCTATTTTCGTTAAAATAATGCTTTGTGAGCTTAGTTTGGCATGAATGCTTTTGAAGGTAAGACCTATGTCACTCGTCTTCGCAAAATGAAGAGCGAATTTGTATTTTATGAAGTTGTTGTGTACACACATACAAGATAATAACAAAAAAAAAATAAAATTTTCAACTCAACAAAGCGACAACCTTCCGCTTCGGAGTATCAATTCATGTTGACTTGACTTTGATATGTGAAGCAAAACCAATTTGCAAGCGCAAAAGCAAAAACCGAATGCTTCCGAAGGCGTGAATAGCTTTTTGGGGTGGTAAAGCTCAGCGCAACTTTCAGCCAATTTTGTGTTCTACGTTAGACCTCTATGTTATTTGCTTAGTGCTTAAATCTAATACAATATGGGAGTCTACGTTTATCCCAAAGGTAAAAATTTCTGCATTGGATAGAATATTTTGCATACTTTTGTAGTGGCCTCTTGGTGACAGCTCCTAATATTGAAGATATTTCAGAGTACCAAATAAATAACATAGTTTTGAAAAGCCATGCTTACTTTCTTGTTTGCACAGAATTTAAAATTTGTGGCTTCAGTGATTTTCACAACTCGTTTCAGCTTATTAAAACAAACGAAAAGTGTGTTTTAAGTTTCGCAAACTATAAAAGTTTCAAATCATATGAGCTTATTACATCTCAAAAAAAAAAATAAGATGTTTATACTAAGGAAAACCTTGTAATATACTTGTAAAAATTATATGGCGTTTAATTGTTACATGACAACAACATTAATAAAAATAACTCTTCTTACATTTAAAAAAATTTTCGTTGTATTTCATTTTGAATTACATTAATACCTGAGTAAAATTTTAAAATAACTTCATCCCCTTTAAAACCCATTTAAACTGATTTTCGCATAAATTTTACACCATGTTTGTGTAAAACAATTTCACACTATTTTTAGCATAAATTATATAAACAATCGATTTGTAAAATCTGTGTAAACTTTTTTCGTTATCAATTGTACGCGTCAGATGGTATAAATCACTTTTATAATATCATCTATATTTTAAAACATTCATCGTTTAAATTTTTATTAGAGACGATGGTTTACATTTTAAACTAATTTCGTGTGGATTTATATACAAACCATTTTGGTTTACTTTCTACTCCAACATTTTTTGGAGTACACGGATGCTAATTTTATTATATTAATGTGGCCACCGATACATTTACAATACAAAGTGACAGGCTAAATTCATTTTGAATAAACAAAGCAGAAAATAATTTTACTTCAAAAGTTTTAACCTAATAATGTTTTCCATTTTTGTAGAGGAAATACTTCTTTAACTCAAGAATGCATATAGGGAAAAACAAAAATTTATCGCATGTTATATGCCTTGCCAACATTTTCTTAAAGAAGTTATAAACAATATATCGATAAACTTGAAATATTTTCATTTAGGGAGTGCGCCAGCTACCGGGGATATAACAAGCCAGCATCAGCAGCAGCCTCGTCTGTTATCGCGTCAACCAGCTCCGGAGTATTGGTGCTCTATTGCCTATTTTGAGCTTGATACACAAGTGGGAGAAACTTTTAAGGTACCCTCAGCCAAGCCCAATGTAATAATTGATGGCTATGTGGATCCATCTGGAGGAAATCGTTTTTGTTTGGGAGCTTTAAGTAACGTTCACCGCACTGAACAGTCGGAGAGAGCAAGGTAAAGTTATCACAATTTTATCAATTTCATTTCACTGCTGGAGGTTTGTAGCACGCATTTTTCGCGGTGTTGACCTTTAAGAATACATAAAGTTTGTTAGAACATTTCCAGTTTTTATGTTTTCAAAGGTTTAACTGAACTCAATTAAATTGCTAAAAATAAGGGAGAAATAATTTTTTCTATATAAGAGTTTTTATATTCAACCGCTAAAATAAATAAAAATAGGAATTGGAAGTTTCGAACGTATTTATACCCAACGTTCTCTATGTCGGCGGTATATTGCGTTTATGTGGTTGTTTGTTACACCCAGAACCAGCCGAGAGCGACCATACAAAATATATATAGAAATGAACAGCATCACCAAGAGATTCGATTAAGACATGTCCGTCTGTCTGTGTATATACAGTTTTTTTCATGGAAGGAGTTGAGCTACCTAGACAAAAATTTGTATGCGCGCTCACGGGGACAAAAGGGAGAACAAGTTCCAGAATGGACCCAACCGGACCATTTTTAAGGGTACCACCAGTACTGGGCTCTGTTATGAAAATCACAAAAACTGCTCTAAAACCGGAGTTCTTCAAGATATTTTGATGAAATTTAGTAGTTGAATATTTTTACTATATTCTCTATAGTCTATATTCGCCAACGGAAAGGTGATCGGCCTTTTGCAGTTTCTGAAAATGACTTAAAAAACTATTAAGCTTATGTCAGAAACTTCGAATGTCCCTTTATTTTCTCTGTTTTTATATTATTTTTCACATTCATATTTATGTAAAGATATTTAATATCTATAAGTTCACTCTACTTCTCTACTTGATGCACTTGCCTTTAGTTACGTCTCTCTCGTTTTGGTCTTTTTGGTATGAGTAACAGTTTGTCTGATGGTGCTGATAATTTCCACATTTCTCTTTTGAATATATTCTGTAAGCGGTATTCTGTTTTTAATATAATTCACTGAATTCGGTTAAGGCTGATAATATTCAGTTTATATATGAGCGCAGTAATGTTGATGTAATCTGTGTAACAGAGACTTGGCTTCACTCGGACTTAAGTGACAGTGTGGTCTCGATACCTAGCTATAAGCTGTTTCGTAATGAAAGAAAAGATAAGCGTGGGGGGTGTATACTCATATATTACAAAGAGCATTTTTAAGCGTATGAAATTAGTCGTTTGAGCGGCTCAATGACAGAATTCCTCAATATCTACATCGTTGATAGACACTCGAAAGTTTAAATTTCCTGCCTATATAATCCCAAGCGAATTTTCTGCTTGGAACCATTTTTTAATGAAATCAATCAATACTTAACGAATTATGATCGTGTTGCTATATGTGGAATTTCAATATTGACCTGTTGCGCTCTGACGGAGTAAGTGAAAATCTCAATAGACTGGTAACTCAAGGAGATCTAGATGTTGTGAATAAGTATGTTCTCACACGCCTTTGTAATACTTTCTTACCAAGCCTTATTGATCTTTTCATTGCCTCGGACTTGACATACGTACTCCTTTTTTGGCAAATACTTTTTTATCTGATCATGACCTTATCTTTTGCTCTCTTAGCTTCAAACTTTACGGTGAAGAAGTAAACTCTACCTACTTCTATAGAGATTTTAAAGAATTAGATCCAAATTCCTTAAACATGTCAATGAAAAGTTCACTTTTCTTATGTCGAAAAAAAATGAAACTTTTGAAAAAAACGTTCCTCTTCGTCGGAAACAAATTCGCAATGTAGCATATCCGTGGTACACCGCTGAGGTGGGTAGGGGCATTAGGGAGCGAAACAAGATACACAACAAGTCGAATCGTAATAGAGCTGTCTCTATAGTTCGTGCTGCAAAGCAAAGTTATTTTTCGGCTAAAGTTAATGTGTCACTGCCGGCTTCTAAGCTATGGTCTAATAAACGCCAGTTAGGCATTTGCAATAAAGCTGTCGCTATATGCAACTTGGACCCCAATCTGTTGAACAGATAATTTCTATCAATTGGCTCGATCAGTCATATCGTTGAAGAGTGGAGTACAAACTGGGAGAACCACTGCCAATCTGTTAAAAATTCTTCGTTTGAATTCCGGTACTACATGTACCTGAAAATGAAGTTTCACAATTTATTTTCAAAATAAAATCAAACCTAGTGGGCCATGATGGAATATCTATAAGGTTTGTTAAAATGATCCTACCGTTTATCATCCGTTTACGCATCTAATAAATCACTGCATTACCTCATCAACTTTTCCTAACCTGTGGAAAATGGATTTAATAAAAAGCTTCAACTCTAACAACGTTAACCAAAACAAATTGACGTATTAAGAAAAAGAAGCGTAATGCGTAAATCGTAGAATTTAACCGTTTACACGATTTATGTTGTTTAGACGAATCGAAGTAGTCATAAGTTGAGACTTATTTTCAATGTCAAAAATAAACAAGTAGGGATGTTACAGTCGGCCGAGCCTAACAATACAATACCCGACACATACACACATATTTAAATAATTTGTATAACACGATTAAAATCAGAACAAAAGAAAAAATTGTAGAGATTTTTAAGGCCATAAGGAGGTACATATTTAAATTTTTGTTCAAATTTCATATGAAAAACTCCCGCTCACTTTTGCCAAATTTTCAGAATTCCAATTTCAGGCTTACATATACGCTCAATTTTGAAGTTTTTATGAAAAATTTCGAAGAAGTCTGATGTTGGAGTTACCCTTAGCCTGGATTACTGGAGTTACCCTAAATAACACAATGCTACAGCGTTTCGGCCATTTTTTTCTGTTGGCTATTTTTTGTTACTAAAGGTCCCCCTCAATTCAAAAAGGTCAATGGTTTGATGAATTTAAGTAGCGTTTCCGAGATATGGCCCAAAATGTGAAAAAAGTCAATTTTCTCTACTTCGCCCCATATTTCGGGCCACAACTCATTTACCGTATAAACTATCCAAGCAGATATACCTAAGGGGCTATTTCCACTACACCGCATTTATCATTTGCATCTTTAAAGATGCTAGACCCGTTTTCACTGCGTTTCGCATTTAGCATTTTGTGAAAATTTGAATTTTTGTTCGGAAAAATATTTGAATTCTTTGAAGTAGGCTTTGAAATGTTAAAAATTTGAAGAAAATATCAATGAAAACTAGACGGTTTTTAGCATTTTTATCGGATTTTCTCAAGATGCTGAAAAATGCTGTTTTAAGAACAACAACAATTACATGTAATTCAAAGCCGCATTTTTGAGCATTTTTTAAAAATGCTGAAAAATGCTAAATGCGTCTGTAGTGGAAACAGCCCCTAAGACTGTACAAATATTTTAAATGCCTAAAAGCAACCCTACGACTGAAATTGTGGCTCCTATGAGGTCAGAAGAGCCATTTTTGCTCATATTTTTCGCTACTTTCACTCGCTCATCAACAGGGCTGGGCATGAGAACTCCATGGAGCTGTGAGAGTAAGAACTTGTGTAGCAGCACAAAAAGCAGCGACAGAGAAGAGAACAAAAAATTTGTCAGTGAGAGAAAATTAACCAATCAGAAAAGGCTTTAGGTGCATTCTACAAAATTGAGAGGAAGCAAAATGTTTTAATCGAAGCATGCTTTGCGAAGTTCAAATGAAAAATAAATCGAAGCGAATAACAACGTGTTCAAAAGATTGCGCGCATTAAATAAAAAAGATAATATTGGTTGTATTTGTATTTGGATTATACTTTTGATTAAATAATTTTTGTAGTATATTTTGTCTCCTTACATTTTATTACTTTCAAAAATAAACGATGTTTAAAAAAAATATGAAAATGAGTTCTTTTTTGGTTTAAGACATTATTGTCAAAGACATTATTTGCCTTTCCATAAAGAGTTTGAAGAATGTAAGGGGGAACAGAGGTTTTTAAAGCTTTCTGAATTAAAACTTGGTTTTGTTAAAAAACAAAATGAGGCTAAGGCAAATAGTGTGGCCGAAGAATTACCTCCGAATGCCAACTTAAAAGCTTCATACCAAGCGCCATTGTATCGGCGAAAAAATGGCGGCTTTTAAACGAATGCACTTTTGTAAATGAAGTAGCCGTCGATACTTAAAATTGTTTTGGCCAAAAAGGACAGGAAACGAGCGAAATCGTGAAAAATATTCCCGTGTCTCGTAGAACAATTACAAGGCGAAAAGAAGATGTCGCGAGTTCCTTTTTTTAAAAGCAAAACAAACCATTCAAAAGTCAGAAACTTTTGCTTTGTCTTTTGACGAAACTATCGATATAAATGACACCAGCCAACTTATATTGTGTTTCATATCGGGCGACGCAAATTTTGAAGTTACAGAGGGATTTTTTAATTTAATTGGAATGAGAAGTAACGTAAGAGGGAAAGACCTTTACAACGTTTTAAACGAAAAGGCAAGTCGACCAGCGTCACAAACCTGACGTGGTCGAAGTGGTAATTGCCTGACGAAGAACGCCGTAAGCTGGGTTCGAAATCGATCGCATCGGCTTTCCACATTCGACAATCAGAAAAATGTTTTTTTTCTGATTGCCTTAAAATTACTATGTGTAATGATAAAAATTAAAAAAAAATTAAAATTATTGACAAAGCCCGAATTTAGATATGAAAATAAAATAGAATCTTGTCGCTTAGAGAAAAAACAACGAAAAGGTTTTTTATTTTGCTGATAAAGACAAACTGTCTTGTGTATACACTGATGGCGCTAAGGTTAGGGTGGGATGTAATAAAGGATTCGTAGGTCAGCTACGTAACAATAATATGAATATACCTACATTCCATTCCCTTCTTCATAAAGAAAATTTAGTGGCGAAATCTCTTAATTTGGAGGACACGATGGCCATAGTTGTGAAAACAATAAGAAATATCAGCCGTGGACAGCTTTGACGCATCGTCAATTCAGAGCATACTTGGAAGAAATCGATGCCGAACATAGCGACATCTTATTACACAGTGCGACAGTCAAAAAATCAGTTACAAAATCACCTGAGCGTTTGAAAGGTTAGCATAGTAGAAGTTCACTCCTAGCTGGATTTTGAATTATTAGGCAAACTTTTCGTTTTATGGCCACTCCCATTTTTGGGGCGTTTTAAACAACATGCCTTCTTCGTAATGCTTATATCTCGAAAAATATTGGAGATATCACTTTTTTGTCTTCTGAGAAATTGAAGTCCTTAAAGTGATCTACAATACACTACTCTACAAAAACTTTGTAACTTTTCATCTTCAGGCCTCAAATTTAAAAATGATCAAGAAATTTGAGGTTTATGCGTGGTTTTTTGCTTTTTTCTTCAAAATCATTGAAAAATCAACCATAAAATGTTTTACAATAATGTAAAAAAATTTTTAACAAACAACTTCTTCAAATACATCAATTGAAAGAAAAAATGAAAGCATGGAAAAGTACCTTTCTAATCTTACACCATTTTTAAATACCGACTACTCCCTGTTGTGAGTCAAAAAACGTCACGTCACACGCTAACGTAACGCTGCCAGCACTAGCGTCAACGGCACGCTATCAGCGCTAAGCCAAAAGCAGTGCAATAAATAATGCAGCATAAACAAATGCAACGGCACCACTTCAACTCAACACCTAACACCTCCAACTACAACAGCACGAGCGAGCATGAAATCGAACGCCTCAACAAAACAACAACGGTCGGCGTTCGAAGTCACAGAAAGAGACACTGTTACCGGAGACGGCAACAACAACAACACGGGCTCGTAATGACAAACAGCCCGTCGATATCAATGTCAACCGAGAATCGATCGTTCAAGGCCATGGATCGGAAGGGAAAGCAGGCAGACGAAAGGCGAAAGAACACGAGCCGCCGAGTCAGCATGTGGATCACACACAAACAAGGGATGTGTGCGGCATGCGTTTGCTTGTTCGTATTACATTTCGTTCTTTACGTCTTTTGTGTGTGCACTTGGCTTGCATTAAACCGTACATATGTCGAATGGGTTTGGAGTGATCGGCATATTTAGCTGATTGTAAATATATGGCACGACGATTAAATAGAAGACAACGGCACTTATGCAATCGCCGAAAAAGCCGAAATGCAGAATAGACGGTGACCAAGGGACGCTTGCAGGGAGGTTAGCTGAAGAAGAAACCTATCACGCTAGCAACTATCGATATTGCGAACGGAGCAATATTTAACTATAAAAGCAAAGTACGATGGAGAAAAAGGGACTTATCATCGATTGGCACTCGGAGTATTAAGAAGATCTCAACTTTGGCGCACCTACTTACGAGCCAGGACGACAAAGTGTGGATCTCAGTGTTAGCTAGGGAATTAGGGCACTACAGTAAGCTAGAATAGAACGTTTGAAAAAGACTTTAATAAATGAACAATTATTACAACGAGTAAAGGAGTGTTTTATTTGGCGAAAAAACGGAATCCTTGTTGGCGCTTACAGAGGTCCTTTCTCCCCAGCAGACACGCAACATTTATGGCGCAGCCGGTATTCGACTAAGGATAGTCGGGAGGATACTACAATCTTAAAGTATAAAATTAACAAAGTTAAAAAGTGAAAACAAAATTTTGGCAAGTGAGGATCGAAATCGATATCGATTGCGAATACTGAAGTCCTTTATTTAAATAAACCATTGAACAGGAACGACGTTTCATTCATTGGTGCCTGGGAGGAACGACTGTTTCCAAAAGGCGTTGATGCTGCTGCTCACAACAGCTTTGTAAATTACATTATTTGGTAAATACAGGTGACTTCTTGGTGTAAGGTGTGTTTCGGATATAAGCATTACATCGATGTCATTGACTGAGAGAAAGGTTTTTACTTTTTAGATGTGTTGCGCCAGGCCATTGGCGTTCCAGATAGCTACGTTTAATTTACTCATTTACTTATTTGATGTATTAGCGACGAAGGCAGTTAGAAGATTGAGCATCGTGCTCATTTTACCAATGAGCGATTTGAGCATTGATTTCAACTCGGAGTGATCATCGTTGCTGCTTGGATTTGTTGGAATTTTGTTGTTTATGTTAGCATATCTAGCAACATTCGGAAATGACAGTCCTTTTTCTTCGTATGATGTACCTTGAGAGGTTTGTGGCCTGGTGTGTTCTTTTTTGCGCAAAGGTGGAAAAGCTTTTTGCTGAAGTTGTTTATAGACTATGCAACCTTTGTAGTTAGCTGGATGGTTGCCCTCACACAGTACGCACCCTACATCATTGTTAATTCCTTTACGAGGACGTTCGATTGTTAAATGGTTTTGTAGGCATTGGACGCAACGGAGCGAGCGGTTGCAAAAGTGCTTGGTGTGGCAATAACGCTGGCACCGAGTGCATTGTGGCAGCTCCCGTTTTTTCCTCGGGACTTCGAAAACTATCTTTGTTAGCAGCAAGATAATACAGTCAAAAATTGATTTAACTTTATCAGTATTCTTGAGTCCAATTAGGAAAAGAGGGAGCGGTGTTTTCGTTGAGCGTTGTCTGATGTTGCTGATATTGACAACCTCAAAGCCTAATTCAGTCAATGCCTCTTTTATTTCCTCTTCGGGTATTGGTGGGTGGATTCCCCGGAGTACAACGTTAAAGCTTCTCTCCTGTTTAAGCTTATACGTATGAAACTCGGTGTTTTTTTCAACTAGGGACTTGGTAATCTTTGATTAGCATATTGCCGACTTTGGTTGTATTCTGACTTCATTGTTAGCCAAAATTTTCAGTTCATATTCGTTCGGAACGATTTTTTCGAGCATTTCTCTTAAAGGCAATATGTTAGCAACACCTGATACGAATATTGGTGGGGGCTTTGGGAGCTTGATTTCGTTGGGCTGCACGTTTGATTTTTCTGCATCTTCATCAACTAGGCTTGCAAATCTGTTTGGAGTTGCTAGCCAATAATTAACTAGCTTCTGTGGTTTCGTGTTCGTATGCACTTTGTCAGGACTAGTGCGACCGAGTTTGCTACTCTTTGCAGTTTTCCAAGAGCCTGGATGTGATGTGTTGTTGTTATTAGTGATTTCGGGGTTATTTTTTATGGTTTTTGTGGTTCGAGAATCGCTAGGGACACTATCCGTATAAGTATAGGTGTTTAGTGGCGTGTTTTGCATTACTGTTGCTGAATCATTGGTAATTGAAGAGGTTTTCCTGTTCAAGGAGATCTGGCTAATAGAGTTGGAGCGTTGTCTCTGAGGGTGGCTCTTCGATATCAAAATTGAGATTTGGTTTGCTGGGATATGCTGCGAAGCGCCATCTGCAGGCAGGTAGTTGGATGTTGAGTGGTTCGAGCTCCCGCTAAGCGGGGGCAGCGAACGATCGACTGGCATAAATCAACTCTGATAGCACAGCTATGAGCTGCTTAAGCCGCAGCTACAGCTGTCCCGCTTGAATAAAATAATTGGGAACAGGAAGCAGGACGGAGTATCTTCTTATTAAAGAAATTCTTACCAGGAGAAAATTTGCAACTTAAAGACGCAAATTTACGGCGTCTTGGATTTGAAAGACTCGTCCGACACGGCACTCGACGTTAAGTATCAATCCAGGACCGACTATGTAGAATTATCTTTGCTCAAGTGACGTGTTTTGTTAGTTTTATTTTTTTTTGTTTGCTTTTTCAGGAGCACACCGAACACACGTCTAACTGATTCGGTGACACACACGAAAGATGACACACACGATTAAATGATGATCGTAAAACAAACTTTGATGTTTCTTATACTACCCATTAATCAAATAATATTTTTGTCAGTTATAATACAATAAATTCTTTTTTTGTGTGTCATCAAAATGTAAGAAGTTTGAGACGCAATTTTGGTAGTTTAGTCGCCAGCCTTAATACATTTCCTAAACTTCCTGATCTGATTTTTATTACAGAAATTTAGTTGTATACTAATGAAATTGAAAGCTATTCGATACCTCAATATTCCCTTTCCGCGTTTCCAAATGATTCCTACCCAGCAGGTGGAGTCGGAGTTTTCATAAAATCTAATATTACATACTCCACTGTCAATCTTTCATTTAACACCGCTGACAAACACAAGCTAAATTGCAATATCAATAACGAGCACCTCTGCTATTTCTGAGTTTATCGTTTACAATCTCATTCTGTAAATGATTTTTTATTTGAACTTGACAATTGTCTTTCTTATAATCAGTGTCAAAATTTGCAACTCGTTGGCGATTTCAACCTTGACCTTCTCTCTGAGTGTGACACTTCAGAAAGATACAAAACTCTACTAGCTAAGTCTGGTTTTAACTCTTTTTTAAATTCCCCTACGCGTCTGTCTTCTGGCACTTGTCTTGACTTTTTTGTAGGCCGCCTTAAGCCTCATCTAAGTTCTTTTACTTGCTACAATCTTGACCTCTCGATTTCGGACCATTGCATGACGGGATTCGGTTAATATTTCTCGGAAGATCGCTAAAGATATTGATCCTAAATTTGCATCTAAAATTACCTACCGACTTTTGAATGAAAAGCTTTGTTATAAGTCTTGGAGTGACGTGTACAAAACAGTTAGTATTTCTGAAGTCTATTCAAATTAACTAAATACTTTTATGTCTCACATAAATTCTGCTAAGTTAACTATTCCTCTCCAAAAAACAAAAAAAAAAAAAAACTAAAAAAACTAAAACCATGGATACTGAAAAATTAATCAAGAAAACTTTTTTGAAGAATAAACTAAGTCGTAAATGTGCTTCTCATCTTGATGATACCTCCCTCAGACAACGCTTTAAACACTAAGCAAATTTAATTAAACAGGAAATTCAAATCCTTCGTGATCAGTTTTATAAATCCCAATTTGAAAGTTGTCGCTGTGATGTAAAAAAGCAATGGGTTCTAATAAATGAAATCACTAATGAACACGGTAAGCCTCAAAAATCGATCAACTATATAATTTGTTCAGATAGTGAATTAGTTGCAAATGAATTCATAACTTATTTTTCTAACTTACAGCCTCCTCCTTTCAATAATACTATTACTGATCTTTGCACCGCCATCATCGATGACCCCTTCATATAGAAGTTTCTTTTTTTGTTCGAATTACTGCAATCGAAGTTGTAAAAACCATTAACTTGCTCAAAAAGTCTTATTCTTGGGGCTTTAATAATATTTCAAGTATAACTTTTAAAAAATTGTGCCTTAAACATATCGGATATTGTAGCATACCTGTTCAACCAGGGCCGGATTTAGGCATCCTGCCACCCCTGGGCACTTATAAAGTTGCCGCCCCCCACTCTTCCTCTAATTTAGGCATCAAATTTGTAGAAAAAAAAAAACGAAACAATTCAATCTTTTTTACAGTATAGTTTTTATATTAGAGAAAATACTATACAATATTTCCTTTTCATCTTTCATAAAAGAAAAATTATTCTATAAACACTCGCCTAGCTTTTTTATTTGCAAATTGTGTTATAAATAATGTATCAAAAGTATAATTTGATAACGCCAATGAAAATGTCCATTAAAAATTGAAAAAACTCTACTAAAATAATAAACGGAAACTCTTTACTTTCTTCAAATTTCAATGTTAAAAAAAGAAGTCATTTTCACAATTTCAAAAAATAATATAAAAAATAGGAACAAAATCAGCTATTCTTATGCTAACAAACATAACAATCGGGCTTAAAATAAACATATGAACATACTTCAATTCAAGGTGTAGGCACTAGGACAACAACTGAAAAAAAAATAAAAATCACAGATCAGTGATATCAAACGAAATGGGAATGTCAAAATCCGTTTAGTTTAGCAACAACAAAGCAATGTGTTTGTTTTAGATTGTGTTTTTCATATTTGAAACGTTGCCCCAAAAATCCTCAATATCATCGATTACACTGTCAAACAAAAAAAAAGCAACTGAATATTTGTACAATTTTCCTGTAGATCTCGGCCTCCTAAGCAAGAAAAAAAATTTTTTTAATTTTTTTATGGAAGAGTTTTTGAGAAAAAATTTTTTGAAATTTTTTTCAGTGCATTTCGTAGGTGCACTTGCTATTTCAAGCATATCTCGGGCCCCGATCTACCGATTTTAATAAATATATTTTCCAAATATAGATAATTAAGCTCCCTACAACTTTTAGAAACAAAGTTTTTGATTTGCATGAGTAGTTTTAGTGCTAGAGGTGCAATTATACAAGAAAATTGTGTTTTTTTCAAAAAAATCAGGGTAAATTTTTCATATAAAAATTTGTAAAAAATAGAAATCGAAGTGGAAAACCCATTTTCAAATTTTTTGCGTATAGCTAAGTATTTCTTCTAAAAAATAAGCCCCGTTTGGCTAAAAGCGGTGAAAAATTTACGGAGCTATGATTTTTTTGCCAAAACACAAAAAAATCGATATTTCACAATTTTTGCTTTGTTCACAAAACTTGTTCATATGAGCCGAAATTATTTTATGAAGGTGCAATTGAGTAAATTTTCACATATATAAATGCATAAATGCTGCCTCTTTATTGATTAAAAATGAATGTCGTTTTGCCCTGCCTTTTAGAATATTGTGGTGGATTTGTTTACCTGCCGGTCTCAATGACCTGTACCAGATAAAAAAGGGTGCAGTGCTTTCCCTTAGTGGAAAAAAATATAAGGTATCATGAATACGTTTTGTGCGTTAACGTCAGTTTTTATACTAAACGTGTTTCTTTACTTTCAATTTTGCCTAATGAATTGAGCGTAGTATAAAATACCTGAGGTTTTGCATACTTTACATACATACTTACATACAGTATAGAAAATTTATGGCAATATATAAAAGGGTAACACTTATGCGTTTAGATTAGTAGTCTTGAACTAAATTTTGAACAACGTACATCAATTGAAAATAAAACAAATTTTAAAATATAAAAAAATGAATAAAAAAATGGGTGCTGAGCCAGGGCATTCTGGATAAGGCACATCACTTGAATGAGGTAGAGGAAATTTTACCGAATCAACTTTCGCGTATTCCCATTTTAAATGTTTCCCAAATCCACTTCTTGCACTAAGGCAAAAATAGCAGTCCACCGAGTGACAAAAGGGCTCACTCCATTCCATTGCCGTGTCAAAATCCATGTAACAGCTAGAATGCAAATAGTTAGTTTTTTTTATAGCGTATTAAATTTTAATTCTTACCGTTCTCCAGAAGCCCATTTTGATAACTTTCTATGACATAGGTCACATATTCTTTTAGGCGTCCACGGCTCATTGAGAGTTGGCAAAACACCGAAGTAATGGAAATAGTGCTTTTGCAGTGCTTCAGTAAACGCTAATCCTTTATTTTTTAACATATATAATCCACAAATATTGCAAAAATCGTCCGGATTGTTTTTGCACATGAATACACGAGTTCTTTTACTCATTTTTTTATATTTTAAAATTTGTTTTATTTTCAATTGATGTACGTTGTTCAAAATTTAGTTCAAGACTACTAATCTAAACGCATAAGTGTTACCCTTTTATATATTGCCATAAATTTTCTATACTGTATGTAAGTATGTATGTAAAGTATGCAAAACCTCAGGTATTTTATACTACGCTCAATTCATTAGGCAAAATTGAAAGTAAAGAAACACGTTTAGTATAAAAACTGACGTTAACGCACAAAACGTATTCATGATACCTTATATTTTTTTCCACTAAGGGAAAGCACTGCACCCTTTTTTATCTGGTACAGGTCATTGAGACCGGCAGGTAAACAAATCCACCACAATATTCTAAAAGGCAGGGCAAAACGACATTCATTTTTAATCAATAAAGAGGCAGCATTTATGCATTTATATATGTGAAAATTTACTCAATTGCACCTTCATAAAATAATTTCGGCTCATATGAACAAGTTTTGTGAACAAAGCAAAAATTGTGAAATATCGATTTTTTAGTGTTTTGGCAAAAAAATCATAGCTCCGTAAATTTTTCACCGCTTTTAGCCAAACGGGGCTTATTTTTTAGAAGAAATACTTAGCTATACGCAAAAAATTTGAAAATGGGTTTTCCACTTCGATTTCTATTTTTTACAAATTTTTATATGAAAAATTTACCCTGATTTTTTTGAAAAAAACACAATTTTCTTGTATAATTGCACCTCTAGCACTAAAACTACTCATGCAAATCAAAAACTTTGTTTCTAAAAGTTGTAGGGAGCTTAATTATCTATATTTGGAAAATATATTTATTAAAATCGGTAGATCGGGGCCCGAGATATGCTTGAAATAGCAAGTGCACCTACGAAATGCACTGAAAAAAATTTCAAAAAATTTTTTCTCAAAAACTCTTCCATAAAAAAATTAAAAAAATTTTTTTTCTTGCTTAGGAGGCCGAGATCTACAGGAAAATTGCACAAATATTCAGTTGCTTTTTATAAATTCCAAATTTGTTAAGCAGTGTTATCTTTACATTTTTGTCAAATGCAAGTATGTATTTTCCATTGATTGAGAATTTTTTCATTATAGCCCTTAAAAAAAATAAGGTATCAAATTCAGAAAAAAAGTATCCCCGTATCATTTGGAAAAAAAGTATCACTTTCGATCAGTTTGTATTAGTTTGGCAACACTGGCGGAAAACAACGTTGGCGTGGGATAAAGAGCCTTACAGTTTACATCTAAACACAAAAGCTGCGGAAAAAGGTGCTGAAAGTGCTAAATTTGCTTATTTGTGCGAGCCCTACTTATGAATGAATTGTGCACTTGCTTTCGCGCAATAGACAGCAAAGAGAAAATTTGTAAATTATTGTTGTTTATTGGTTTAACAGGCATGTTACGGAAATCAATATCGTCAAAAACTGACGATCTCCGAAATTTTATGTGCCCTATAATTCGTTACCACAAAACTTTTGTTTCATTATTACAGATGTAAGGCACACATATATTTAATCCCTTCGAATTGGAAGCTCAAAACATAATCGGCATGATTTTAGGAGCATTTAAAGTTATTGACGACTGTAATAGTAATTTCCGTAACATGCCCGCCTGTAAGCCTACATGTGCCTACAAATCCAAAAAGAGCTTTCGCGACACGACACGATTGAAGATTCGGAAAATATACTTTTTACCAAAATTTGCCGCCCCCTAAAACTTGCCGCCCCGGGCAGTTGCCCACAAGTGCCCATGGGTAAATCCGCCCCTGTGTTCATCCGTAGTTTAACGAATGTAATTTTTCCAGATCAACTGAAACAAGCAATCGTTGTTCCTCTCCACAAAATAGAAGACCGAAACAATGTACTTAACTATCGACCAATATCTATCATTTCATGCGTATCTAAAATTTTTGAAAACGCTGTTAAAGACCTTGTCATCAATTTTTTAAGTAAAATCAACTTTCTTTACCCCAAACAGTATGGTAACAGATTTGGGATGTCTCCTGAAGACGCACTTCTAAATTTTCGCTCCTTCCTTCATAAAGGACTCGATGACAACAAGCTCTGTGCCTGTTTTTTCGTCGTCACTACCAAAGCATTTGATATGGTCGATCACAAAATTTTATTGGAAACGCTCTACAGGATTGGTTTCCATGGTTTTGTTTATTATTGGTTTACTTCTTATCTAAGCAATCGTAAGCATAGAGTAAAAAAAAGGAAACGATTTAAGCAACCCATCAGTTTTAAATCTAGGTGTTCCTCAGGGTTCAGCACTCGGCGCTATTTTATTTCTAGTCTTCATCAATTAAATTTGCTGATGATTTAGGACTATCTTGTAAATCTTCTACACATTTTTAGCTTATTTGTGACTTAAATCATGACGTTGACCTTCTCAGGAAATAGTTTACGAACAACAAACTCCTCATTAGCAACTAGTCAAGATTCATGCATTTAGACTTTTCTCGTCATGTTCAGCTCGATATAGATATTATTTATCACGACTCTTGCTGTGAAAAGTACCCTTTATCGTCTGATAATTATTAAAATGAACCTGCAAGCTGCAAAACATATTGCATTCCTATTATCGACGTTTATGAGTATAAAACACTGAGGAGTTATAATATTTATATAAAATTTTAAATTGGAAGCAGCAAACCTTATTCTTGAAAAATTATTATATATTAATTAATATAATTATTTTAGGTCTTTCCTTCGTAAGTTTTACTATCGAATTTTGTTCTGGACACATACTTAAAATGTTTTATTTTGGGTTGTTTCACTCAAGGCTTACATATGGGATATCTTGCTGCGGAGGTGCGTATGCCAATACAATAAGCCGCTTCTCATTTTGCAAAAATGCGTTTTGAGGCTAATGTGCAATGCCAATCGGTACCAAGCCTCGTTTGAACTACCAGTTCGCCTACAAAACGGGACTCAAGGAGAAAACTTTTCTTTTTTACACCAGCGTCATCATTCTGCTTCTTCAAGTACTTCCTCCTGTTTGACAAAAGGATATGAGAAAAGAAAAAAATTCTACAAGCGTTTTGCCATAAAATCTTTCCTACGAATTTGTTTTTCCGGCTTGTCTTGGTAATAAATAATTACTTTTTAAGACTGTCACAGCCCCAATTCAAGGCGATTTTTTTTCGTAGCCGATTATATTTGTAAACTTTTGAAATAAGATTTCAATTTTCTTTCAAGCTTTTTTGCTCAGCTATATTGGCAAGCGAACCTTGTCGATGTAAACTTTGCTTAAAAATTATAATCTTTATTGCAGTTCAATTTAACGAGCTTTTCTGCAAGTTCGGTAATAACTTACTGTCACAGTGCCAATTAGCTGAATAGCGTCACAAGTCAAACCGTGACGATCAATAATTAAAACAAGTAAGAAAGCTAAAGTCGGTCAAGCCCGACTTTGAAATACCCAGCGTCCCGACATTATTGGCGCACTATGTTTTGCTTCTCTATTTGTGGGCGTGGGAGTGGGCGGGCCACATAAAATATTTCCCTACACCTTTCATTCGCCTTGATGAACCTATGTTGCGAATTTGAAGCTTCTACGACTTTTACTTCAGGAGTTACGAAAAATCTTCATTTTTGGGCGTGGCAGTGGGCGAGCCACATAAATTTTTTTCCTACACCTTTTATTTGCCCTGTTCAACCTATGTTGCGACTTTGAAGCTTCTACGCCTTTTACTTCGGAAGTTACGAAAAATCATCATTTGTGGGCGTGGCTGTGGGCGGGCCTCATAAAATTTTTTCCTACACCTTTCATTTGCCTTTGTCAACCTATGTTGCGAATTTGAAGCGTCTACGTCTTTTACTTCACAAGTTACGAGAAATCCTTATTTGTGGGCGTGGCTCGAGGAGGGCGGCGTCCATTTTTTCAGGATATGTCCCTTTTTGTAGTTAACCAGCACACTAAATATCAATGGAATGTGTTGAGTGGTTCGCAAGTTACAAGCAATTTACTGAAAACACAATAAATTCATTTGTGGGAGTGGCAGTGGGCGGATGTCTCCCAGTTTTACTTAGGATCATAGTCGAACTCCGATATACATGGGTACCAAATTTCGACTTAATTGGTTCAGCCGTTTCGAAGGAGATCCGGCCACGGACGGACGGACAGACGGACATGTCTAGATCGATTCAGTTTTTGATCCTGATCATTTATATGTTATATAAATATATTTGTCTATATCTCCGGAGCTTAATTCTACCTGTTACCAGATTCGCACAAAACTAATATACCCCGCTTACGCTGTGTATAAAAACTAAAAGATCTGAGTTCGATCCGACTGAAAGTCAGTCCAATACCAGCTGTGCCAATTATGTTTGGAAACGGCGATTAAATGGTATGACGCCGTGGCACTTTGGTAGGTACGCACGTCATACAATCCTATATTCCGTTTATAAATAAAAGATGAGATTGACAGTTTACAATCTTTTTATTTAATAAATATAAATCCGTAGGTCTACACAGGTTTCATGTTAATCTTAGCTCCTTTTAATCACTCGAAAACTGCCTCATTCTAACTATTTAACTCTATTCGTCGTGGCTCCTGGGTAGTAATTGCGATAGAGCTGAGATTCTTCAGGAATAACGTTAAGAATAATCTGCCTTTCCATGGATTCAAGCTCCGTTTTAATAGGAACATTAGGGGTGGCATAGTGCACGACTTTTCGATTTAGATACGCTGTAACCTCTTTCTTTGTGAGGTTAGGTATAAAAATGCATGAGCCAAAAAATGGGGAGGGTGGGGTGTCGGCAAATGGCTCCTCATCGGGGTCAAAGATGGGTTAAAACGAGAAAAAAACCATGAAAAGCTTTATAACTGTCCCAGAGTCGCTCCTAGAGGGGTAAAATATAACACCGACCCCCATTATTTTTCTCCCCCGAATATTTTCTCTGAACAAATATGCCACCTATCTCTCCTCCTTAAGGGGGCTACCATACAAACAAAAAATATTTTTATAAATTTTTCCCCCCACCGTCGTAACTAGCCCCAGAGTGCCCCTAGAGGAGTCAAATGTATGACCGACCCCCATCAACTTTGTCCCCCTAACATTTGTTTCCAACATACTGTTACCCTATCTCCCCTCCTTAGGGGGTCACCCATACAAAATTACCTTAATTTTACCACAATTTCATACAAAATGGCTGTCACTACAGTCAAACCCCTCCTAAGGGGATGATATATATGACCGACCACCATTATTTTTTTACCCCAATTATTTTCTTCAAACATACCCACCCTCTATCTCCCCTCCTTAGGGGGGTCCCCATACAAAATTAGGGTTAAATTAAAGAAAAATGCCTCACGAACTTCAATCTATAATATAGATGCCGTAGGAACAAGAACGAGCATGTTCAGTACACTTGATCCTCGTTTTACGCGGTTTGACGGGACCAGAAAAAGTACGCGTAAAACAAAACCGCGTTAAAAAAGTAAACTTTTCAAACAAAACAGCTAATTGGGGCCACATTGTAAAAAAAATCGCGTAAAAATATTTTTCGCGCAAAAAAGTCTAAACTTACATACAATTTTCTTACCTCGTGCCTTAAAAAATATGCGCGCTTTTGGATATGTTTAAAAAAAAATCCCGAATCCAAATGTATTTAAAACAATATTTAATATGTACATATGTACTTCTTGCTGTTTTACAGTGTTAAAAAAAAAAAAATACAATGGTTCAGTCCAAGATGAAAAAGAGATCATACAAAGTTTGATTTGTATTTTTTAGTTTTTAATGTAATCAGTTATTAAACGCTGAGTAGCATTTTCTTTTAGGTTATCATACACATCTCGATAGCCTTGCATTCAGGGGTGTCACAGAATCCGATAACTGTCGTAATCGGAATTAAAACCGATCGAAAATTTCATACAGAATTTACAAATTTTGTCGTTTTTGGTTTTGATTCGGAACCATTATCGGTTCTTAGTTGCACAGAACCATATTTTATCCGGCTTTTTATCAGATATATATGAAAATGCAGTTGACTAAAATTACAATTCCGTCAGCTATCGGATTCTATGACACCCCTAATTAATTCTTGAAGATTACGACAAAATGCTGTTGAGCGCTCGTCATCCGGATCGTTATTGGAAAAAAAAACTTCAAGCTCTTTTGATTTTTCTAGACCATGTCGAAGTACTGAAGCTGTGAACGGTGGAGTATCACAGCAGTCAATTTCATCGTCGCTATCCGAAGGCTCATTATTGTTTCCGTCAACTGCTTGTAAAATTTCTTCATCTTCGATAACGACATTTTCAAAAAGCTCATTAGGGTCTTCAATAGACATATTACTAAATCCTTCTCCGCCAATTTGATTGGCCAATTGGAAGATATCGGCATACGAAAACAGAGTATCGATATCATTTTCTTCGCGTACCACAACATCTTTCCATACATTTTCCCAGCACTGTTAGATGTATGGCGGACAAAATGTATTTGAACAACAAAAAGAAAAAACTAATCTATGAAAATACGCGCAAAAAAGACCAATCGCACAAAAAAAAAAAGTAATCGGGGGATGTTTTGAAAACACCGCGTAGAAAAAAACCGCATAAAAAAAATTCGCGTAAAACGAGGATCAAGTGTACGCATATTCGTAAAATTTACAAAATTACCTTTTAAACGAGCCTAATATGAAGAATATTGGATTCGTTTTGGTATGTTTTAATAATATGTTATAATTATTACCTTTTTATAAAACTGAATTTTGGGTTCCATCCCCTAACTGGCCAAATAGTGACCCTAGTAGAAAAAACTAAATGTTCGATTCAAATGCCGCAAACCTCAATATATGACGAGTTCTTTGAGACTATAACCATTAAAATCGGTTAGTGGTTTCTATTCTTAAAATTAATTCAAAACAAATATTTTTTGAAACGCATTGTTCACTATTTTCACGTTCGTTTCTTAGGTCTTTGCATATCTCTCTCGGTCTGGATGCATGTAAAGACTGAAGACACGAACGTGAAAACAGTGAATAGTGCGTTTCAAAAAATATTTGTTTTGAATTAATTTTAGGAATAGAAACCACTAACCGATTTTAGTGGTTATAGTTTCAAAAAACTCGTCATAGATTGAGGTTTGCGGCATTTGAATCGAACATTTATTTTTTTCTGCTAGGGTCATTCTTTGGCCAGTTAGGGGATGGAACCCAAAATTCAGTTTTATAAAAAGGTAATAATTATAACATATTGTTAAAACATACCAAAACGAATCCAATATTCTTCATATTAGGCTCGTTTAAAAGGTAATTTTGTAGATTTTTCGAATATGCATACTGAACATGCTCGTTCTTGTTCCTACGGCATCTACATTATAGATTGAAGTTCGTGAGGCATTTTTCTTTAATTTAACCCTAATTTTGTATAAGGACCCCCCTAAGGAGGGGAGATAGAGGGTAGGTATGTTTGAAGAAAATGTTTGGGGTAAAAAAATAATGGGAGTCGGTTATATATTCCATCCCCCTAGGAGGGGTTTGACTGTAGTGACAGCCATTTTGTATGAAATTGTGATAAAATTAAGGTAATTTTGTATGGGTGACCCCCTAAGGAGGGGAGATAGGGTGTCAGTATGTTGGAAACAAATGTTAGGGGGACAAAGTTGATGGGGGTCGGTCATACATTTGACTCCTCTAGGGGCACTCTGGGGCTAGTAACGACGGTGGGGGGAAAATTTATAAAAATATTTTTTTTGTATGGGATCCCCCTTAAGGAGGAGAGATAGGTGGCATATTTGATCAGAGAAAATATTCGGGGGAGAAAATTAATGGAGGTCGGTGTTATATTTTACCCCTCTAGGAGCGACTCTGGGACAGTTATAAAGCTTTTCATGGATTTTTTCTCGTTTTAACCCATCTTTGACCCCGATGAGGAGCCATTTGCCGAGACCCCACCCTCCCCATTTTTTGGCTCATGCATTTTTATGCCAAACCTCACAAAATAAGAGGTCACAGCGTATCGAAAACTTGTTACTAAGAATCTCCATACAACACTATGTCACCTCTAAGAAACATAGTGCTGATTTGGTGGTTTCTCAGCAACCCATCGATGTTATGCTCTTTGTTCAGTTGCTCTGTTCTTTTTTTGTTACCGTAGGTCAGTCTCTGCTTTGCTTCATATTTGTCGACCCACTTTAAAGTGCCGAATTGCATTGCTGGTGTGTTGACTTTTATGCTGCTTACTTTTGCCAATCGTTCTGCTGAGTCGATCATTCCTTGGTCACCGTTCTGATACTTAGTTTTGTTGTTGTTGTTGATATTAAGCTCGTTCATTGTGCGGACGCTTGTGATATTGATCTCTTGTGTAATGTTGACTAGCTGTTGCTTTGCTTGTTCAGTGGCGTAGAAAATAGGGGACAGGTAATGGGAAATGTTTGAGTCGAATCGCGATTCACAACATCCCTCCCCCGTTAAAGAAGTCGGGACTGTCGCGATGATCGAAAACTCGGAGTTTGGATGATTACATGATAGCATGTTTTAGCTGCCTCAATGGTTTTATTATTGATAACACTTTTCCATGTAGTCGTTGATTCATTTTAAATTTTGCTCTTCTCAATATCATTTCCGACTCTGCGCTGAAGCGAATTTGTTGTTTTTATACCCGACACACTCTGTGTCGAGGGTATATTGCGTTTGTGTGGTTGTGTGTAACACCCAGAACCAGTAGAGAAAAACGAAAAATAATATATTTTGAAATGATCAGCGTCACCAAGAGATTCGATTTAGAAATGTCCGTCTGTCTGTCCGTCTGTCTGTCTGTATGCAGTTATCTTATCGAAGGAGCTGAGCTATCTCGATCTCTAAGATCGAAGATTTCAAGACATTTTGATGAAACTTGATATAATGGAAAAGTGGGCGTGGCTGAAGGGCGTTTTTCGAAAATTGTCTCCTACACCCGAAATTTGGCACTTATGCTTCCTTTGTAGCCATAAACATCCTTCCAAAAAATTTTCTTGATCGGTCCATTATTAAGGGTACCCCCAGGACTAGGGTCTGCCACAAAAATCCCAAAACTGCTTAAAAATCTGACTCTTTCATCATCCCATTAGAAATGACGAGAGTCTCCCTAATAATATCAAATGTTTTCCGTTTATCGAGCAGTTTTTTGATGGATTTTCTAAGCTCAGGTCTACAATTTTTGCTTCATCTCATTGTTCAGTTAAGATCACAATTATTTTATAACAATAGCAACTGAAAACTATGCCAACTGCACTTCTAAGGAATTGCCAATATTCACTGCTTGTTTTCAAAACCACATCTTTACAATTTTGGAGTTGTTCTTATTTTTTCGAACAGGCAGTTTTTGACTTCAAGCGCTAACGTTGCTCCTAAAAAAAAGTTAGACTTTCCAGACTGTCGTAACTTTCATTTTTATGAGCCCAATATCTGAGACTGTTTATAAGAAATAAAGAAATATTTTTAAAAGTCATTTGGAAAGTCTGATGAGCCTGTTTGCAATCTTATAATGTTTGTTCTTATTATCTCGAACACGACTGTATATATATATATATATATATATATATATATATATATATATATATATCAGCGTTGCCAGACGTCCAGCATTTTGCGGGATGCTTTTTGGCCTAAAATTATAATGTCCCGCCGGGACATGAAAAATCCCGCTTTTTTTTCAAATATATGGAAACTAACTTTTAGTTTGTTAAAGATAAAAAAGAAATCTTAGTTTCGGTGAAAGGGTCAGAAAATTACAAATAAATTTGAAATAATCTACTAATGTAACAAAATGTAAGAAATTTAAAAATAATTTACTAACGTAACAAAATGTTTAAAATCTTTGAATGCGAGCAATAAAGCCATAGAAAGAAAAAGTAATTCTGAATATACATAATTAATACTTTGTTAAGGGGTTTTTGTTGGAATTCCACATTTGTTGTCTCGCGAAAGTAAATTTAAATTTGTCCCGCAATTGCTTGTGAAATCCCGCATTTTTTGGATAAATTTTTAAAAAAATCCCGCTTTTTAAGAAAATTCATCTGGCAACGCTGATATATATATATAATAAATAAATATAATTTTTTTTTTACTCTTACATTGTTTCCATTTTTGGTTTTTTCTGTTTTCTATTGACTTTTCAATATTTTTAAGGTACTTTTTTTTGTGTCTGTTTTACTCTTTATTTATATAAAAATTTAAGTTCTAATTCATAATTTTATTTTTTAATTCAGTAAAGGTAACCTTTTTAACTATTACTTTCTTCATTTCTTTTATTTACTTATTTTTATAATTTTTTATTTAGTTATCTTTCTGAAATAGTTTTTAATGGTTTCATAATGGCCAAAATACCTATACATTCAAAGTATATTCCCTGTATATCCTTGTTATTATTTACCAATTTATTTTCCGTTTTTGTTGTTATTCTTCCCTCTCGTTATTCTGGTCCGGCTATTTTTATTTCCACGTAAGCTTGTCTTAAGCAAAATACAAAAAAATATACAAGTTGCTGTCCTCGACTCCCTAGTTTTTCGTTTTCTTGCTTTCGGAATGTTCTGTTTTTTTTTTTCAAAAGTCATAATGCGGTCTTCGTTGAGTTTATGCCTTGAAGTATTTAACAGATCGCTTCTTTTGATTTTATTTCCTGCCTATTAATGCTTTTAGTTCCAAATATTTCAGTTGAATCAAAACGTGTTCCGCAACTTGCTCAAAATATTCGTGAATCTAAGACCTTAAAATATATTTCAAGATTTGTTCCTTTATTGCGGAATTGTAAACCCTACTCAGTGGGTTGTCTTAAAAACGTGTTTGAAACTTTCTTTTTTAACTGAAGCATCATCTCTCTTTTTCACTAAACTACCATAAAGATTTCTATCGACTTCCTCGTCGAGTTTATAATCTTTTTCTCTACCTGACTTCAACCTCAATGCTGTAAAAAATAGGTTTAACTCCTTTTCCTCCAATAATATTAGGCGATTTTCTTATCAAATCTGGTATAATTTCCTTTTTATAAACTCCTTCATCTCCTAAATATATTTTGGCACAAATTGCAACTACTCAAGCTTCAAAGGCTTGAACCGTAAACTTTTCTGTTTTGCTTTCCTTCTTTTTCTTAAATATTATATGTTATTACTGCTCTCTAATATATAAATATCTGCCTATTAAATCCTCCTCTTGCCTCTTCTCTATTTTTGACAATGCACCTATTTTTTCTGACAATATCTTCTTGATATTCGTTTTCTCATACTAAATCTTCACCTTCGATAAAACACACGACGTTTTGTCATTAAAACAGTCCTTTTTCTTCCTCAGACTTTTATTAGTTAACGAAATTTCCTTTCTCTGACTATATTGCTTGACTTTCTGCAAATATAATTTTCATCTAACTCATCAAAATATTTTTATTTTTATCTAATTCTTGTAAATTTATTGGTTTTTCTTTATTTTTCTTTATTTTTCGTTATTCCTTTTTACATTCTCGTTACTTTGAACTCGGTGTGGTCTTTGAACTTTGAATTTTACTGTGGCATTCCGTTTTTTGGCCTTGAACGGACCACTGGGAGTTTCCCTAACTACTATCCCCTTGCTGCTGCGCCTTACAAAATCTTGCTGTATGCCCAAATGGAGAGCATTTGTAGCACTGATTGTCAGTGCGGATATTTTCAGGGAAATTTTTTATGAAACTATTCGACCCACTATTGCGGTAAAATTGATGATAGAAGGACTGGTTGTGATTAAAATTGTCTGTCTAATTTTGAATCGAGTCTCTTCTAAGCGGTGCTCTATTCAGGGTCTGAATATCTTAAATATTTTATTCATTTTGCCTCTTTTTTCAAATATGATACTTTCGTGGCCTTTCATTGGGCATATATTGCAAAATAGATTTCTAAGCCGGCCAAAACATTAAATTCCCAATGCCCTTCTTTTCCGCAATAATTACATGTAATATTAGGCGTAGTAAAAAGAAATCCATTATTTTTCCAATAGATGGCGTTATTTATCTGCATCTCGCGTTGTATAAGTCCGATCGTGTTCCGCTAGGGGGCATTAGAAAGATGACAGTTCCTACTAAAAAAGCTTTTCTGACACTTTTTTGATTGATTGATTCAGTTTTGTTTGAGAGCTTGTCAAAGATGGACATCAGCAAAGCGAAAATTCGCTACATTTTACAGTTTTTCTTCGATAAGGGAGAAAACGCAAGCCAGGCGGCTGAAAATGTGAATAGCGTTTATGGACCTGATACTGTAACAGCCAATCATGCGCAATTTTGGTTTCGTCGATTCCGTTCCGGTAACTTCGATGTCAAGGATGCACCACGCACTGGAAGGCCAATTGTCGAAAATACCGATAAAATCATGGAAATGATCGAGTCCGACCGTCATGTTAGCACTGTTTCGATTGCAAAAGAGCTAAAGATTGCACAAAAACCGTTTGGAACCATTTGAATAAGGCTGGATACACAAAGAAGCTCGATGTATGGGTGCCACACGAGTTAACGCAAAAAAACCTCATAGAGCGAATTTCCATCTGCGAATCGCTGCTGAACCGCAACAAAATCGACCCATTCCTGAAGCGGTTGGTGACTGGTGATGAAAAGTGGGTCACTTACGACAACGTCAAGCGAAAACGGTCGTGGTCGAAACACGGTGAACCGGCGGAAACGGTGGCCAAGCCAGGATTGACGGCCAGGAAGGTTTTGCTGTGTGTTTGGTGGGATTGGCAAGGAATTATCTACTATGAGCTGCTCCCATACGGCAAAACTCTTAACTCGGAACTCTACTATCAACAATTTGGACCGTCTGAAGGAAGCAATCGCCCATAAGCGGCCAGCTTTGGCCAATAGGAGAGGAATTGTGTTCCATCAGGACAACGCCAGGCCACACACATCGATAGTGACTCGCCAGAAGCTCCGGGAGTTTGGTTGGGAGGTTCTTCTGAATCCACCTTATAGTCCGGGACCTGGCTCCAAGTGATTACCATTCTGTTCCTGTCCATGGCGAAAATTTTTGCTGGTGAAACATTCGCTTCAAGAGAGGCTTCTTGAAATTCGCTGTCTCAATTTTTTTTCTAATAGGAACGAGGGCTTCTTATGAGAGAGGCATAATGAAAATTACCTTTAAAATTGCAACCGTTATCGAAACAAAACCGCGCATATTTTGACCTTAAATCGGGTGTTGGGATCTAAGGAAGTGAAGCGCTCAGACGGGGTCGAGCGTATAAACGTTCCTTTATTCCAATGCTGAGATATAGGAAACCAAGCGCTCAGACAGTGTCGAGCGTATAATAGTTCCTATATTTCCTTTTAAATAAAAGATTTTATCTAAGGTTTAATCCTTTTATTTAAGGTTTGAATCCTTAGGTCTAAACAGAATTACTTATCCTAACTTGAAACTTCCCTATGCTTCCGACGTCGTGGCCCGTGGGTGAGTACGCTCGCAGAAGAAGTCTCGTTGAGTCTCAGATTGAGTCTGCGCTTCCACTCGTCGAAGCTCCGTTTTTATAGATCAATATTGCTGATCTTACAATATTGAATATTCCCCTGATCCGCGATCGTCGTCGATTCTTCCAGAACATATTGCATAATCTTGACCGCGACCTTCACCTGCAATTGTACCAACATTGCCATACTGTTGTTGTTGCCTTTTACTTCCGTTCACTTAGTGGAGTTGTTTTTGTTGTTGCCAGCGATCGAATTGCAATTGTGCATTTGCTGTTGTAGTGCTGATGTTTGTCAATCGTGCTTATACTGTGCCGGTGTTGTTGTTGTTACCAGCGGCCGAACTGCATGTTTGCATTTGTCAGCAATTTACGCTGGACAGTGCTTTTGAGTAGCATGGAATCACCTTGAAGTAGAAATTCATAAATGCAGGTCACTGCCTTTTGCTCTCGGTTTAAGGTGACCACATGTGAGTTTTGGGAGAGACTCACAACATCCCTCCCCCTTTGAAGAAAGTTGCAACAAGGCGAATAGAAAACTCCGAACTGGATGTTTTTTTTGTCATGCATCAGTTCGATTAAACTGCGGCGGTTGAGATTTTACTAGATGATTTTCATGTTAATGTTGCTGTTGAAAGTTGTTATCACATAGACGTTGTTTGAAGAAAAAATAATGCAGGCAGGTTGTTCAGAACTTTTAATTGAGGGACAACCTTGACTCCCTCCTCTCCCCTTCTTAATGAAGTCGCGTACTAGTTGTTGATGATTTAGATGAACGAAAAATGTTAACATATGATGTATACCGTATGCATCGTTACTGTTGCTTGGTTGCTTCATGATTCAAAGGAGACAATGTTGAAGCGTTTAAGGTGATTGTCTTTTAATGGTGGTTAAGAAATTTAGATGTTTGCCTAAGGCTGGCGAAGACGTTGTTTTTAGGCAAATGATGAATCGTGAAATTTATGTCTATGCGTGTTTGAGGTATACCACTGCTGTTCTTTAAGTGATACTCCCGCTGTTTTGATAGTGCGTATCCAGGCCATTTTTGGGCTTAAATCTAATATATAAAATTTATTTCATAGATACTTTCTTATTTTCTATATAATGTTTTGAATTCATTTTCTTGCAGCTTGTTTAACAATCATGTATACTTTTTTATTGTTTATTTTTTCTTAACATTTACTTTTTATTGTTCAATTTCATATTTTCTTTTTATAATTTCTTTTTTTCTATTATTTTTTTTAAATTGTACTATGTTTATAAAGTTTCAAAAACAAAAGTTTTTGTTAGGTACCTATACTTTGAGGTTTTTTTGTTCTGTGATTATAATTTATTTATTTTTTTTTTTACCGTTTTGTTTTTTTCACAGTTTTTTTTTTTTTTAATTTTATTTTGTATTCTATTTTACAATATATAAGTTGCTTTTCTTTTTCTTAATATTTTTTGTTTTAACATTCTCTTTTTAGTCAAAAAATTTTTCCTCCATTCTTTTTATTTTAAAATTTTTAACATGGTTTTATTTTTTATTGAATGAAGTTTTAATTAATTGATTTTAGTTTTAAATTAGTTTGTTGTTGTATTATTTTGAATATTTTTTATTTTTATTTTTTATTTTTTTTTTTTTTTTTTCAAGTATTACCATATTTGTGTTTTTTTACGAATTTAATTATAATCTTTTTTTTTTTTTTTTTTTATATGTACTTATGTTATTCTCTCTAAAAAAAATTTTTTTTTTTTTTTTCATATTCTTTTCGTCCAAACAGTAAAAAGTGTTATAAGCGCAAAAATACCTATGCTTTCAAGGTATTGATTTTGAATTAAACTTTTTGAGTATATAAAAATATTTTGTGAATATTTGTATATACTTGTTTAATATTTACCAATTTATTTTGCTTTGCTCTTGCGGCTCGCTATCGCTTTTGTGGTCGGATTCCTTGGTTAACCCTAAAAAAATAATAAAAATACAGATTATGTGCCCTGAGTCCCTCCTGGTTCTTTCAAAGGCATGGTGGTCTTTACCCATAAAGGTTACACTTACAAAATGAGATTAAACTGGTGTTGCAAAAACTTTAAAATTCGTATGTTTAATATTTTAAAAACAAGTTTTGTTTTTAACTCTATTCCGAAAATTTTCTTTAAACCATTTGTTTTTCGTCGCCATTCCTTATGTAGATATCGCAATAAGCGATATTAAAAAGAATTTTTTTTTTTTTTTTTTTTTTTTTTTTGACAATAATGATTAAATATAAAAACATTCAAGTCTCGTTTTAGTCAAGAAGAACCTATGTTTTGGGACAGTATTTTGAATTTTAATAAACTACGGCACATTATAGTTCTGGGCGAAAAAATTTGTCTAGATCTTTTAAATCTCTTGTATGTTTTATCTTAATTTGCAAGAATTTTAATTTAGATTTGCTTTGTTTGATAAAAGATTCTTTTACAATGGAAAAAAACTTTTGAATTGATATTTGCATTACATTCGGACTTTTGAAATACTCGTACAACGTCAGCTCTCTAACCTCTGATTCTTCATTTAGGTTTACTTTTTCAATTGATACCTTCTCATCGGGATTTCTATCTCTATCTGGTGGGTTTCCTTTCAAAATATCTTCACATACTTCTTTATTACTATTAGTACCATCTCTTCTAGTACCACAAGAATTATTCTCGACCTCCTTGTCGAATTCAACTTCTTTATTACTATTTTTACCACAAAAATAACCCTCGAACTCCTCGTCGAACTCGTACTCCAATACATTCGACTTTTTATTCACAACATCCCCACCGCTAGATAGTCCCTTTTTATCATTAACGATTTCTCCGGAAAATTTCTCTGCGCATATTTCTACTGCCCTTGCTGTCCTAGCACGGATCGTGACTGGTTTAATAGTACAAACCCGACTGCTATAAGTGGAACTAACAAGTGGTAGTGAAGCAATTTCTCTGCCATTTTTGAAAAATTTAATTTCTTTATCTATGGTATCTATGACTGATTTATTCCAGAGCCCATCTCTGCCTAATAGTCCATCTCCCGGAATTTTACTTCCCTTTGGTAAAACGTGAAACTTAAAATTCAACTCTTCATTATTTGTATGACCAATGTCTATAATTCCTTTACTCCTAACGGTGCCTCCGAAGGCTCCCACCAAACTCTTGGCTTCCGATTCATAAATGTTATTTACATTTTTTAACGCTTCCCATTTAATTAAACTAGTGTCAGCTCCAGTGTCCACTAACAGAGTTACCTCATCGTTTATAGCTTGTCGATTAGGAAATACTATAAACGCGTCGTCTGACACTAAGCCTGAACATTGTGTATTAAAGGATTTGGGATTATTTCGAATCAGGTTCCTACAGGGGGCTTCTTTCGTTCTTTTAGCCATTCCCAAGTTTGATTGCGCAAAATAGAAAATTTTTTCGCTTATGGCTGCTAAAAAAGGTAACACAAAAGATAAAAATAATTTTCGAAATTGACTTCTATCTTCGTTTTTTACTCTTTTTATCTTCAACCGTTTTTTCTGATTCTGCATTTACAATTGGCATTGAACTCTCGTAAAAATGAAAACTCACATTCTCGTTAAAATGCACTCTTCGCTTTTGCTTTTGATTTTTCTTTAATGAGAGTTCTTTTTTACTTAAGATTCTTGAACTCATTATTCTTTTTTTCTCTGATTTATTACAATTTAAATTTATACTGATCGTTTTTTTGTCAACATCATTTAAAAAAATTTTATTTTATTCTAGCTCCTTTAATTCGTCTTTATATATTGGTTTTTCTGAATTTCTCATTTGAATTGGCCTCAGAGACTCTTGTTTGCTGCTGGCATTCCGGTCTAATGGCCGAGACCGGGCCGCGAGGGGTTTCCCTGATTATTCGGACAATTTCTTGCAATATGACCCGGTTGCGAGCATTTAAAACATTGAATGGTTTTATTCATTGTTGGGGCGCTTCGATTGTTATTAGTATTGCGATCGCTATTTCTCGTTTGTGAATTGTTCTGATTAGCTTGTTTGTTTTTGTGCCCCTGCCTGCAGTACGGATTTGTTTCGTGACCCTTTAACTGACAGACGTTACAAAATAAATTTTTAATTTTCGCATAGCAATTTTTTTCGGAGTGTCCCGTTTTTTCCGCAAAAACCGCAATTTTGTATATTTTTATGCATGGGGGTATTCTTTACGTTACATTGCGCATTAGTGGTGTGCCCATATTGAGCACAACTACCGCAATAGGGCGTATTTTTTCTTTGCACGCAAACATCCCAAGTATGGCCTTCTACGTTACAAAATGAACACCGAGCTTGATGTATGGCTACTGGGGTTTGTTTATTTATGAAATGATCAAAATATCCAATTTTACTATTTTCCTCATGTCGCTCTTCCGTCGTCTGCGCTAATTTTATAAGAGTAAATAGTGATTCATGTTCTGCGCCCTCGAGTCTGTTTCGTAAAAAAGGGGGTCCTGAATACCAAAAATAAATTTATTTTTTCCTAATTTCTGGTAGTCGTGTAGCAATGCTACTGCTTCAGTACGGTTCCACGATTCCCTAATAAGCTCTTCGGCTTCACGCAATAAAGATTCTATCTTCCTACCAAACTCCGAAACCTTTTCAGTACTCTGCTGCTTTGCGGAAGCAATTTCATATCTGATTGTTTCTAAGCTTCGTTTTTTCAAAAATTCTGATTTTATGACGTCATTTAACTCATCCAGATTGTTTATTATTCTCTTTGAGACAATTTCGTAAGCTTTGCCTGCTAGTCTGTTTTTTATGCAACCAAGTTGTCGCTTATATTGCTGTTCCCTACTACGCTTTTCAATAATCCAATTCCATTAACAAATCTATCAACTTCTAGATATAAATCGGCATTGTTAGTGCCTGAAAAATATGGAACGAGGTTATTTACTTTTCCCATCAATTCGTCTACCTGCATATTGGTGGCCATATTTATACGTATTGTATGATGGGATGGGGAGGATGCTGGGATTGTTAGATTATCTGTGCTGGGGCTAGTTGTCTTGATTGTAGGAATAATATGCTGAGCAGTAGTTGTGGGTGTTAAGGAATTTTCGTTAAGTGGAACTACGTTTTGGACTGTGGGGAGAGCGAGATTATCTGTGTTTGAGCTAGTTGTCCTTAGTTTTCGCGATTGGCTTGGGTTAGGAGAGGCTGCGGTGTTACAAACGTTTTTTAATGCTGTTTTAAGCTGTTTAACTTCCTGTTTCAAATATCTTACTTCCTCCTCGCTTTCCTTTAAGCGTGCTTTGTCTTTTTCTACTGTTTCTGCTAACTTATTACCGACGGCCTTACTTAGTGATTCTCTTAGTTCTTGGTTATCCCTTTCAGATTCGTCAATCAAATTATTCTGTACGTCAATCTGTGCTCTTAATTTTTTGCACTCTCTTGTTAAACCCTGTATTGACTCTTCTAGTATCTGAATTTTGTTCTCTGTGGCCTGTTCCGAAACACTTACTGAATTTTTGATTTGATTAATTAAAAATGTAGCTTCCCCTAATTTTGAAAATTGACCCAGCACTGCTTGATCCTTTACTAATTTCGAAATTTCCTTGCTCAAAATTGATTCTCGTGCTAATTCCCTTGCTTCTCTAAGAACTTCTTCGGAATCAGTTTCGAATAATTTTAGTTTGTCTTTTAACGCATCTAGTTCTTTGGCCATAAGGTTTTAATTATATTTACCGTAAAATCAAAAATAATAAGCAGGGACTCAATGTGGTTATAGTAAATAATTTTTCTGTTGTACTTACCATTTTAATTTTCGTTATTCTGCGCCACATTGCTTGGTGAAATCGTTGATTTAATTTTATTGTGCTTGGTAACTGCCTACCGTCGATTCTTGTAAAACAAAATTTATTTCAATAATTCTGCCCAGACGCCAGGATTCAAAAATATTTATTTGCGTTAAAAATATTGACCTGTGTTTTACCATACAATCGTGCTAATGAATTGATCGGCTGTTTTTGGTAGCAACTAGTCGCTAATTAAAATTGACACAATTCCAATCACAGGCGAAATTCGTTTATAGCCGTTCATGTATGTACACTTTTAATATTAAATTATGTTTCAATATCTCTTCTAAGCTTTTTTGCCCAGATATATTGGCAAGATATCCTTGACAATATGATCTTTGCTCAAAAATTACAATCTCGCATGCAGCATAATAAGCTTTTTTGCCCTGTGGTAGCAACTAGTCGCTAATTAAAATTGACACAATTCCAACTTGCAAAAATGCGCCAAGCTGCATAGCGATCAATATAATTTTGTTCAAAGCTTTGAGGAAACTGAGTTCTCATCCAACTGAAAGTCAGTCGAATACCGGCTGCGCCAAATAATGTTGGGATCTAAGGAAGTGAAGCGCTCAGACGGGGTCGAGCGTATAAACGTTCCTTTATTCCAATGCTGAGATATAGGAAACCAAGCGCTCAGACAGTGTCGAGCGTATAATAGTTCCTATATTTCCTTTTAAATAAAAGATTTTATCTAAGGTTTAATCCTTTTATTTAAGGTTTGGAATCCTTAGGTCTAAACAGAATTACTTATCCTAACTTGAAACTTCCCTATGCTTCCGACGTCGTGGCCCGTGGGTGAGTACGCTCGCAGAAGAAGTCTAAGTTGAGTCTCAGATTGAGTCTGAGCTTCCAGTCGTCGAAGCTCTGTTTTTATAGATCAATATTGCTGATCTTACAATATTGAATATTCCCATGATCCGCGATCGTCGTCGATTCTTCCAGAACATATTGCCTAATCTTGACCGCGACCTTCACCTGCAATTGTACCAACATTGCCATACTGTTGTTGTTGCTTTTACTTCCGTTCACTTAGTGGAGTTTGTTTTTGTTGTTGCCAGCGATCGAATTGCAATTGTGCATTTGCTTTTGTAGTGCTGATGTTTGTCAATCGTGCTTATACTGTGCCGGTGTTGTTGTTGTTACCAGCGGCCGAACTGCATGTTTGCATTTGTCAGCAATTTACGCTGGACAGTGCTTTTGAGTAGCATGGAATCACCTTGAAGTAGAAATTCATAAATGCAGGTCAACGCCTTTTGCTCTCGGTTTAAGGTGACCACATGTGAGTTTGGGAGAGACTCACAACACGGGTCATTCTAACTATCTTAAAATAAAAAAGCCTCAATTTAATGCAAAAATAATGGATTTCTTTTTACTACACCTAATATTAATTATTCACTTGCTTTTTCAACAAGACAATGACCCAAAACACACTTTAAAGAAAGCAAAAGGTTGCCTTCGATCAAAAAATAAATTTGAAATGGCCGGCGATATCACTGGTTATTTTTTTTTTTACCGAAAATAACATTTGGATGGATGTTAAAAAAGGGGTTAGGTATATTAGGCTCAAAACTTCCAATGAATTATGGCAAACAGGGAAGAAAACTGCGAAAAATATCTCGTCCGCAGGATGCCGCAACCCTTAAAGGGTTAATGAGCTCCAGATGCGCCGAAGTAATTGGAAATGATGGGGGTGAATGGGGGGAAAATGTGAGGTAACTTGTTACCATTTCCAAAACATACAATTCAAACAAAGCTCATTTTTCCTCCATTGTTCTTATTTTTTCGAACAGGCAGTTTTTGACTTCAAGCGCTAACGTTGCTCCTAAAAAAAAGTTAGACTTTCCAGACTGTCGTAACTTTCATTTTTATGAGCCCAATATCTGAGACTGTTTATAAGAAATAAAGAAATATTTTTAAAAGTCATTTGGAAAGTCTGATGAGCCTGTTTGCAATCTTATAATGTTTGTTCTTATTATCTCGAACACGACTGTAATATATATATAATATATATATATATCAGCGTTGCCAGACGTCCCGCATTTTGCGGGATGTCCCGCTTTTTGGCCTAAAATTATAATGTCCCGCCGGGACATGAAAAATCCCGCTTTTTTTTCAAATATATGGAAACTAACTTTTAGTTTGTTAAAGATAAAAAAGAAATCTTAGTTTCGGTGAAAGGGTCAGAAAATTACAAATAAATTTGAAATAATCTACTAATGTAACAAAATGTAAGAAATTTAAAAATAATTTACTAACGTAACAAAATGTTTAAAATCTTTGAATGCGAGCAATAAAGCCATAGAAAGAAAAAGTAATTCTGAATATACATAATTAATACTTTGTTAAGGGGTTTTTGTTGGAATTCCACATTTGTTGTCTCGCGAAAGTAAATTTAAATTTGTCCCGCAATTGCTTGTGAAATCCCGCATTTTTTGGATAAATTTTTAAAAAAAATCCGCTTTTTAAGAAAATTCATCTGGCAACGCTGATATATATATATAATAAATAAATATAATATTTTTTTTTACTCTTACATTGTTCCCATTTTTGGTTTTTTCTTTTTTCTATTGACTTTTCAATATTTTTTAAGGTACTTTTTTTTGTGTCTGTTTTACTCTTTATTTATATAAAATTTAAGTTCTAATTCATAATTTTATTTTTTAATTCAGTAAAGGTAACCTTTTTAACTATTACTTTCTTCATTTCTTTTATTTACTTATTTTATAATTTTTTATTTAGTTATCTTTCTGAAATAGTTTTTAATGGTTTCATATTGGCCAAAATACCTATACATTCAAAGTATATTCCCTGTATATCCTTGTTATTATTTACCAATTTATTTTCCGTTTTTGTTGTTATTCTTCCCTCTCGTTATTCTGGTCCGGCTATTTTTATTTCCACGTAAGCTTGTCTTAAGCAAAATACAAAAAAATATACAAGTTGCTGTCCTCGACTCCCTAGTTTTTCGTTTTCTTGCTTTCGGAATGTTCTGTTTTTTTTTCCAAAAGTCATAATGCGGTCTTCGTTGAGTTTATGCCTTGAAGTATTTAACAGATCGCTTCTTTTGATTTTATTTCCTGCCTATTAATGCTTTTAGTTCCAAATATTTCAGTTGAATCAAAACGTATTCCGCAACTTGCTCAAAATATTCGTGAATCTAAGACCTTAAAATATATTTCAAGATTTGTTCCTTTATTGCGGAATTGTTAACCCTACTCAGTGGGTTGTCTTAAAAACGTGTTTGAAACTTTCTTTTTTAACTGAAGCATCATCTCTCTTTTTCACTAAACTACCATAAAGATTTCTATCGACTTCCTCGTCGAGTTTATAATCTTTTTCTCTACCTGACTTCAACCTCAATGCTGTAAAAAATAGGTTCAACTCCTTTTCCTCCAATAATATTAGGCGATTTTCTTATCAAATCTGGTATAATTTCCTTTTTATAAACTCCTTCATCTCCTAAATATATTTTGGCACAAATTGCAACTACTCAAGCTTCAAAGGCTTGAACCGTAACTTTCTCTGCTCTCTCTGCTTTCCTGTCTTTACTGATATTATATGTTATTGACTGCTCTCTAGGCATATATAATATCTGCCTATTAAATCCTCCTCTTGCCTCTTCTCTATTTTTGACAATGCACAACTAGTTTTTTCTGTACAATATCTTCTTGATATTCGTTTTCTCATACTAAATCTTCACCTTCGATAAAACACACGACGATTTTGTCATTAAAACAGTCCTTTTTCTTCCTCAGACTTTTATTAGTTAACGAAATTTCCTTTCTCTGACTATATTGCTTGACTTTCTGCAAATATAATTTTCATCTAACTCATCAAAATATTTTTATTTTTATCTAATTCTTGTAAATTTATTGGTTTTTCTTTATTTTTCGTTATTCCTTTTTACATTCTCGTTACTTTGAACTCGGTGTGGTCTTTGAACTTTGAATTTTACTGTGGCATTCCGTTTTTTGGCCTTGAACGGACCACTGGGAGTTTCCCTAACTACTATCCCCTTGCTGCTGCGCCTTACAAAATCTTGCTGTATGCCCAAATGGAGAGCATTTGTAGCACTGATTGTCAGTGCGGATATTTTCAGGGAAATTTTTTATGAAACTATTCGACCCACTATGCGGTAAAATTGATGATAGAAGGACTGGTTGTGATTAAAATTGTCTGTCTAATTTTGAATCGAGTCTCTTCTAAGCGGTGCTCTATTCAGGGTCTGAATATCTTAAATATTTTATTCATTTTGCCTCTTTTTTCAAATATGATACTTTCGTGGCCTTTCATTGGGCATATATTGCAAAATAGATTTCTAAGCCGGCCAAAACATTAAATTCCCAATGCCTTTCTTTTCCGCAATAATTACATGTAATATAATTATTCACTTGCTGTGTGCTGTTCTTCTACAACCAGCGCTGGCTTTGTGCTCATACTGCCCGCAAACATCTTTCTGTACTGAAAATGTTTTTTTGCCTCAATGTTAAAAAAGCCAAATGTTTTTTTCTCTTGGTTGAAAACATCCTTTCTTTATTCTTTTGGATCCGCTGTTTTAATTAAAACTTTGCTTTTTTAAAAAGAACCGATTTTGCATTAATGAGTCTCTTATTCCCAAAAAAAAATTTCTTTGTGAAATTTTTACCGAAATGCGATTTCACATTACCAAATTTGAGAAAGTTTCTGGGTATTGAATTCAAATTTTTAAAATTGAGCTGTTTATTAAGATTTGTTGGTTCGAAACTGTCCATAATTTCTAGATTCCGATGCTTAAATTTTTCTTGAATTTGTTAACATTCTTTTCTTACGAATTTTCCAATTCGTAATTCAAATTTAATTTGAAGGAAAAAATTTCCCTTTAGCTTGTTTAAGAAACAAAGCATCTTGCTTTCGGTTATTAACTTTTTAACTATTTAATCCTTAATATTATCCTTGTGTTTTCTAAACCAATTTTTTGTAAAACTGCCCAAACATTTCCTTGTCCAACTTTCTTGTGTGGTATTCGACAATTTTTTTTTTATTATTGGAACTTAAGTTTGGGTTTAAAAATTTTTTCTTCGCTGTTTTATTAAAAATTGACTTTTAATACAACCGATTTTGTTTAGTTTTTTCTTCTTTGCGGTATTTTTTGGCGTGCTGGGTAGGGCTTCCTGGTTAAGTTAGAAATCTTTTTAAGAGATTCAATTTTACCTCCTTTAAAATTCTTTATTGTTTTGTTTCGTTTAAACGATTTTTATCCCAGCGTAACTTATTAGTTTTGTAAATCTTTCAGGGAAATTAATCCGGAATTAGAAAAATATTATAAAATTCAGGTAAAAACTAACATTTGACTTCCGTCTGTCCGTCTACCGTTGTCCTCCTCCGTGGTATCTCCTCCGAACCTGCACCAAAACGAAATTTGGCACACTTATATGGGGTGATTGACCTAATAAAAATGGGGGACTGATGGAAAAAATTTTTGTGTTTTAATAAAATGCTTGTTATTCGAACCCCCAACCATTCCTTGATATTTGGTGTGCTGGTAAACTACGAAAAGGGACATATCCTGGCAAAAAATGGACGCCGCCCTCCTCGAGCCACGCCCACAAATAAGCCCAAAAATAAGGGCTTATCGTAACTTGTAAAGTAAAAGGCGTAGAAGCTTCAAATTCGCAGCATAGGTTGACTAAGGCAAATGAAAGGTGTAGGAACAAAAATTTGTATAGCCCGCCCACTGCCACGCCCACAAATAGAGAATTTTCATAACTTCCGAAGTAAAAGGCGTAGAACCCTCTAAGAAAAACGTCAAGAAAGTGTACCGCTGGCGAAGTCATTTTCTCATATAAGACTACGTAAACGTACCGCTTTTGCGGTAAGAAAACGCGCCGTAAACGTTAAGATTAGCGTAAGAAAATTAGACAAATAAAAGTAGTCATTTGAATGTATTGGTACTACGCTATGGCGTGGAAAAAGCGGTACGATTACGTAAGGCGTAAGTGGTACGATTACGTAAGGCGTAAGTGGTACGTTTCAGTAACGCTTAGGTGGTACGTTCCAGTAACGCATAAGTGGTACGTTCCAGTAACGCATAAGTGGTTCGTTCCAGTAACGCATAAGTGGTACGTTCCAGTAACGTCAAAATGAACTGCTTCTGAGCTGATTCCCTAGCGAAACAAAATAATTTTTTTTTTCATTGTTTTTATTATAACGCAATAAATTTAAATTTACATTGAGTTTATTATTGCTTTTTAGCAGGTTTCGAATTCTACCTGAGATTACAAGGTAAACAAATTATTTTTTTACATATGGTATACTTCATGTAAGCTTTAGATATATTAGATAGGAACATTCAGTTTTTATATATATATGTAAATATATTATCACCACATATGTTTCGATTTCGGACGTCAATCAAAAAGCTTTAATACGAATCAAGGCGTATTTAACAAGGTGGTGTAATATCACATTTGTCTTCTTCTTTCTGAAACTAAAATGTCAAAATATATGAAATTTTTGGACCTTTTGGTTTCTTTGCAACAACAAAGCAATGTGTTTGTTTTAGAATTGTTGTTCTTGTTGTAAAACTGTTGCCACCTTATTAAGTACACCTTGATACGAATAATATATAAAACGCAAAATTAAGACTAGCAGGATTTTAATTCCACCTGATTAAATCAAATTTGTACGAAAATGCATTTTAAAACTAAAATTAAAAGGATTTCAATTGCACCTGATCATAAAACTAAGACTAGCAGGATTTTAATTCCACCTGATTAAATCAAATTTGTACGAAAATGCATTTTAAAACTAAAATTAAAAGGATTTCAATTCCACCTGATCATATTTTTACGAAAATCTTTAAAAAAAAAAAACCTTTGAAAAAAAAACATTAATCTAAATTTTTTTGGCGAGTTTCCGCTGGCGGTCCTTTGCATACTGGAACCACTTTTTGGCGACTGCAATAAAATCGCTGGCCCTCGCGTTAGGAAATTTTTCCATTGCACATTCTATATTTAAAAAAGAATCAGACGCAATCATTAGATATTCCAGGTTGACAATTTCAAATTGTTTACCTTGCATTATATTCAGAATCGCAAAATTATTTACTGATATGTTTGAATTTTGACCAAACCAGGAAAAGTTACATGCTGCTTCGTCTGTTAGGACTGTTTTCAGGCAAGTCCGTACATATTTCTCCAAAAATATGTCTGATATTAAATTCAATATCCCTTTCTAAATAAAAAAGGTAAGATAATTTGTTATTTTGATCTCAAAAATATAGAGTCCATAATTTTCATACCAAAGCATTTTCACAGTCTTCTGTCTTCACTTCTTCCTCCAATTCCAGAAAAGACTCTGCGGTAGATCGTGGAATATGAAGTGAAACCTTTGTTTTAGTTTTGCCAATGTTGTTGGTGCAAATATTTTTTAGATCTTCAATATCTCGTCGCATGCATTTGTTCTCCCGCCGTAAATATTTCACTTCTTTCAGAGTAGCTTTTAAGAGGTCGTTGTTTTGTTTTAAAATATAATTTATGGATACTGTTGGTTGTGTTTGCAATTGAGAGGAGCCGCTTTCATTCGAGTCTGAATACTGTTGTTCTGTGTTCTGCTCTGTTATCGAAGTATTTGTGTTCTACTGTTCTGTTTTCAAAAGTTTACTTATGTTCTGCTGTGCTGTCACAGATGTACCAATCCTAGGATTCATATCTATAGCTTTTAAGATTTTTTTACTTGTACGGGTGTTGTTGATATCTATGTAGTAAAATTTTTTTTCGGGTCGTAATCGGCTTATGAGTATTTTTATCTCGTGTAGTAAGATTGTAGCAGTTTTCATTGTCGTTGTCATCAGAATGTAGTAGATCTGAAAGTTCTGAAATTGAAAAATTATATTTATAGTGGTGTTTAATTCTATATAAGAATTATATTACGGCGTTGAGTTTCCTCGTAACTTGCAGAAGCCATTATCGAAAATGAGATATCTGGGTGTTATAAGTGTTGTAATGGTATATATACACAAATTTGTTTTAATTCTAATTTAACCACTTTGTTTTTAATTTCACTGATTACGAAGGTATTTAAATGTTCACATAGTATTTCTTCAGTGCATGAAAATATATAAAGTTTAGATGATGGTAAAGGTGACGTAAAAAAGTTTTTTAAATTTAATAAAAATTGTCCTTTCAAAATATCATTGTTAAACTCAATTATTTTGAAAACTTTCTGATTAACAATGCAGTAATTGTTTGGATATGTAGAACCAACATTTAAAATTTCGCTATACATTAACTCCGCTTTTGCCTCTTGCAAGAAATCTCTTTCTCGAAGTCTTTTTATGACTTGTTGAATAGGTAAATACGGTTTTTTAACCATCTTTTTCATTTTTTGCATAAAATTTTCAAACTTGAACGCGCTGTATGAGTCTAGGTGCCCAAATGCCTTCACATCGTCAGCTAAATGCAATAAACAAACTATGTACGTTGTACGACATATATTCTGTTCCATACAACTTAGCAAATTGTTCCACGAATTCCGTGATGAGCGCAGAAGCACAGTTATTATTGGTGTGACAGTCTTCCGGATGGCTAAGGATACGGACGGCACATACCAACAACAGAAAGTGAGAATAGTAATTTTTATTCAAATTATCTTTAAGCGTCAATACACCTAAGAAATTATTAAAATTCGATTAGAATGGAATCAAAGTAATTGTTGAATAAAAAATAAACTATACGTATACATATTTACATACCAGTGTAACATAAAAACATTCTTAGCTCTGTTGCCTTCCAATGATCCAGTTCTTGCAAAGTTCTTTGTTTTCTTTGAAAATCAGATGGCAAACACTTCCTGATGCTGCGCAAGTCATTATTAATAGCTGCGATTGCTTCATTTTTCAGAGAAAATTTGTGCTTCCTTTTCTTGACGAGGCACTGAAGAATGTGCTTCGTTACGCCCAACAATACGCAATGCATATAATCTATCGGAAAGTTTGTTACACAACCGATGTTTAAGCTTTCCAATCCAACATTAACACGAATATGATGATCACGATCAAGTTTTTCTTTGAAATTCTGGTCACTTCTTAGACTATATTCAGTACCGCCAGGGAAACATACTTTATGCTCATAGTAGATGCCTCTGATGGTGCACTTTGTACAGCTACTGTACCCACAATGTGATTTCACGCCTAAATATGTAAATTGTATTATGTTAGTGTTTGAGCTTATAATAACAATTTTGTTTTTTTTCCAACTTACCTAAAATAAATGATCTCGCAGGCGCATCACAAATAAATGATCTAATATTAACTGTTATTTTGTTGCCTTTATATATAATTGGGCTTTCTTCCAGGTCTTTCATTTCATCAACGAATGATTTAAGAAAAGTGTTGGCGCATGATGGTTTTTTGTAACCGTGGAATAACCCTATTAAAAATACTTCCTTGTAGGGAATTATATTGCCGAGGATGGGCCACAACTGGCTGTTAGAGCTTTTTGTTAATGGCACACCATCAATTCCAACATCAAGTTTTATAACTGATTCTTTCATGTTATTCACAGAAATAAACTTCTCAATTTTTTTTTCTTAGCCCAATGTGTGCATATTGTCCATTAGCAATGTTTAAAACATTGTTAGAGTCTTCGTACGGTGTCTTTTTTAAAGTTTTAATGTTTAGCGGTAGTTTGGGATGATATTTCTTAAGAATTTTCAATAACCCATTCCCAGCTGCTTCTGATATTCCAAATTCCACGCACCAAGACGCAAGATTGAAAAACAAACATTGTTCATCTTCATTTTCGTTGGCATCAGTAGGAATTTCAGAGCCAAACTCGTTTTCACAATCATTTAATTGGAATTCTTCTTCATCAAAATCCATTTCATTATTTCTATTTTCCACTTCTCCAAATTTTTTTTTTTTAATCTCACAACCACTATGACAAATATTTCTAATTTCCCGACTTACGTCGTAATACCCTTTTTTATCCATTTGTTGTTTTTTATATTGTTTATAAATACTTATATCCTTACCAAATATAATTATCTTTTTAAATGATGCGATTACCAACCACGCGCCTGCACAACTCAAACTAACCTAAAACGATTGAAGTTCTGTCAACATGGCTGCCCGAATGCGCCCGTTTAGACGTATGACCAACATCGTTCAACAAATTATCAGATTTATTTTTCGTTCAAAAATAAAAATACAATTTTCGAATTTAAAATTATTAAAAAGCTAATAAAATGAAAAATATCAAAAAAGATGCAAAAACAAAAACATAAACAAAATTTTTAGCGAAGACATTCGAACCTTTCCGCTCGAATGACAAAAATATTTGAAGCAAATGTAAAAATCGCACAGGGGTTGTTTTCAAGTTTCACGCTAAGAATATTGGCACAAAGAGAATAGCCGAGTACGTTCAACAAAAACCATCTTCCTCTCCCCGCTAGCGTCTCTCCCGAACTGCGTTGTTGAACGATGTGAAGCACGTCTAACGCACAATAGCAAACGTTTAAATCCATTCGTTTACGTAACGCCAAATCACTTCGTTTTCATACCGTAAAAAAGGCAAGAAAACGGACTGATTTCGGAACTTTTTACTTCTCAATCAGTTCGTTTACGTAACGCCAAACCAGTTCTTTTTCATACCGGATAAGCGGTACGTTTACGAAGAGTTTTCGCGTTGAAATAATTTTTTCTTATTTTTATATAAAAACTATGCAAGTGTTAGTGAAATGGCGTTACGTATACGATACGTTTCCATACCGCAAAATGCGTTACGTTTATTTTTCTTAGAGGGAAGCTTCAAATTCGCAACATAGGTTCACCAAGGCGAATGAAAGGTGTAAGAAAATTTTTTTTATGGCCCGCCCACTGCCACGCCCACAAATGAAGATTTTTCGTAACTTCCGAAGTAAAAGACGTAGAAGCTTCGAATTCGCAACATAGGTTCACCAAGGCGAATGAAAGGTGTAGGAAAAAATTTTTTGTGGCCCGCCCACTGCCACGCCCACAAATAAAGATTTTTCGTAACTTCCGAAGTAAAAGGCGTAGAAGCTTCAAATTCGCAACATAGGTTCACCAAGGCGAATGAAAGGTGTAGGAAAAAATTTTATGCGGCCCGCCCACTGCCACGCCCACAAATGAAGATTTTTCGTAACTTCCGAAGTAAAAGGCGTAGAAGCTTCAAATTCGCAACATAGGTTCACCAAGGCGAATGAAAGGTGTAGGGAAATAATTTATGTTGCCCTCCCACTGCCACGCCCACAAATGAAGATTTTTCGTAACTTCCGAAGTAAAAGGCGTCGAAGCTTCAAATTCGCAACATAGGTTGACCAAGGCAAATGAAAGTTGTAGGGAAATAATTTATGTTGCCCTCCCACTGCCACGCCCACAAATAGAGAAGAAAAACATAGTGCGCTCATAATGTTGGGACGCTGGGTATTTCAAAGTCGGGCTTGACCGACTTTAGCTTTCTTACTTGTTTCTCTTTATACTGTTGTGCTTGTTCCTTACCGAATGCTTTAGCCAATGACTCTAAATTCTTGATTATTTTTCTATTATATTATTTTGAACGTCAATCTATTTTTTTTTTTAATTTTTGCTCGTTCGTGCGAAACCCTGTATTGTTTCTTCTAACAATTGAATCTTTTCTTCTGTGGCTTTTTTTGGTGCGCTTACTGTATTCTTGACTTGGTTGATATGTGGCTTCTCCAATGTTGAAAACCGCCCTCACAATGTGTGATTTTTTAATATTTGTGAGATTTCTGTATTCAAGTTTGCCTCCCGTGCTATCTCCTTTGCTTCTGTTAGAAAAGCGTCAGAATCGTTTTCGAATAATTTAAATTTTTCTTTTAATAATTCCTTTTTTTTGGCCATATGGCTGAAGCAAAATAACTTTCTTTAGTGGTAAAACCAAGTTCCTACAAAACGGGACTCAAGGAGAAAAATTAGGGATACTCATTGCATAGAATTGAACAATTAATGATTTGTGTTCCCACTGGGGGTGTTTTGTTTATAAAATAACTGCTTCTACCGTTTTCCTCATGAAGGTGTTCTGATTCTTTCGCAAATTTTATTAAGTCTGTAATCGTTTTATTTTTTGAGCTTTCAAGTCAACTTTGCACATAAGGGTCTCTTATGCCAAAGATTAATTTGTTGGAAGCCAGTTTTCTATATTCACTTCGTGCTGACTTTGCATCTATTTCCGTTCATGTCTTTTTAATAAAAAATTCTGCTTCATTTAACAAAAATTCTAGTCTACCAGCGAATGCTGATGCTCTCTCGTCCTCCTGTTGCTCTACGCTTGCTTTTTCTGACCTAATCGTTTCCAGGCCTCGCTTCTTTAAAAATTCTCGTTTAATTAAATCCCAAAGTTCATCTAAACTATTTATTGTACTCCGGCTTACTTTCATGTAAGCCATGCCTTTTAATCTATTTCTTATGCATTTGATAACGGCTATTATGTTAAAATTGCCTACAACGCTTGTAATAATTAGTAATTCTATTCCTGTGACAAACTTAATTACTTCCAAGCTCAGCTCTGGATTGTTTGACCCCGAAAAGTATGGAACAAGTCGACTGACCTTTTCCATCAATTCATCTACTTGTGGTGGATTTGACATGGCTATGTTTATTGTTGCTAAATTTAGATTCGTTGATGTTAAAAAACGTTCTGTATTTGTCCTTGCTAAGGTTTGCCTCTCTTACTATTTTTGTGGACTTACCCTTTCATGTTCCAATTTCACTGCTTGATTCGCTGCTTTTTTAGTCTTGTGCTCGTTGAAACTGCCACCAGCTTATTTGCTGAGTTGAGCTGCTACCGTCGGTTTTGGTTTCAAATTTTTATTTTTCGGATTGTAATAAAAAAAATTAAACTTTTTTTCCTTATTTCTTTTTTAGTCGAATTTTGTTTTTTTTTTTCTCTCTGGTTAGACAAAAGGATCATACAAAATTTAAAATTTTGTTCCAGTTATGTATAAAACTTTTGCTTTAAAGCAACACTCTCATATCACGCTTAAAAACGTTACTTGGTGATGTTTCACTTCGCTCAGACTTTCCCAATCGTGTGCGTTTGTTCCATACGAAAGCTTAGAGTTTTGCTTATTCGCTTCTGGTATCACCAGCGATTAAGATCAAAACAGGTCCCGCCTTAGCTTGACTCTTTTACTCAATGTCCTGCCGCACCACGTCTAAGGACAATTTCTTATCAATGATTCGAATCCAACTGAAAGTCAAGCGAATACCGGCTAGGCCAACTAATGTTGGGATACAGGGAGCTAGCGCTCAGACACATTTGAGCGTTTAAACGTTCCTTAATTCCAACACAAACTTATAGGAAACAAGCGCTCAGACAAAGTCGAGCGTATAAACGTTCTTATAAACCTCTTCAAATAAAAGAGTGAGTTTCGAAATTATCTATTCTTTTAATAAATGATCCTCACAGGCGCGCAGCCAGGATTTCAATTTGGGGGGGGTTCGCAGAAAATTTTTCTAAATATTTTTTGTTTTTATTTTCGTAAAAAGCTTACAAAATATATAATTAAAATATATTTACATAAATATTTAACATTTTTATAAGGTGTACAAAGTAAAAAAAGTATTTTCGAAGGAACTTATTCAATTTAAAGTGCAATGTTAAGTCTGCGCTTGCTTTCAGCAAGTTTATTTAGTATGTCCTCTACACTGGGAGTAAGATCTCGATGGACGTAGAGGAGTGCTAAGGCATTTAACCTCTGTTCTGTCATTGTAGATCTAAGATAAGTTTTGAGTCGGCGGAGAGTTGAAAACGAACTCTCATTTTCACATGTGGTTATTGGAAGAGTAGCCAAAATAGTTAATAAAATAAAAATAGTTGGTAAAATATCTTTTTTACAAAATTTTATAGCGTCAAACACTGTTTTTGGTCTTTCATTTTTTTCTAAATTATTAATTAATTTATACCAAATAGTGAGCTCCATTTTTGAATCATCAAAATTTCCCTCTAAATCATCTTGATAAAACTGAAAGAGTTTTTTAAATTTGTCTAAAAAATCATCAACTTTTGCAGTATCGCTTTGAGGAAATAAAACTTGAAAACCAAGAAGAATATCCTTGTGTTTTGAAAAGCGATTGGTTAAGTTGACAATAAATGCATCCACAAAAGGTAAATAAAGGGAAATACGATAATAATATTCAACACTTTTAGTATGAAAATGTGCTTCGTGGTCCTGAGAATGTGCGAGCCTAGGTTTTTGCAAAATAATTCCGCTTGCTTCTCAGCGTTTTTAAACAATTTCTGAAATTCTTCCTCAGCGTTACTTCTTAAGGTTTGAATATTCTCTAAGCATATATCTGCTAGGACAACAGCATATTTGAGATCAATATTTCTACCTTGTAAATATTTACATAGAACAAATGTGTAACTAAAAACTTGATTTATACAATGAAGAGATATAAGAAATTCGCCTTTTTGTAAGGCACATTTTAATAAATTAGACTGACTTGACACATTTTGATCATTCCAAGAGGAAATTCGGTCAAGAACTAAAATTATTGCATCATAAAACTTAATAAAAGAGTTTGTAGGACGGCGATGTAGAAATGTAAGCTGTGTCGTGTATTTTTTCCTTAATTTGGGGGGGGTTTGAACCCCCAAAACCCCCCCCTGGCTGCGCGCCTGGATCCTCATGTCTAAGACAGGCTTTTATTCACTGTTACGCTGCTTATACTACTTTACAATTTCCCTATGTCCTTACTTATACTTCTAACGCCGTGGCTCGTATGTACGCACGTCATAAACAGAGACTTCCGAAAACCAGTCTGCTCTTCCCATGTTCGAAGCTCCCTTTTTATAAGCCAATATTGCTGATCGGGCAATATTGGATATCGCTGTTTATTCTTTCCAAAACCTCTTGCATTAGATTCCCCTGCAAGTCTACCTTCGTTGCTTCTATTTTCATATTCTTGTTGTTGTCGTAGGTCGGTGTTTGGCGGCGTTGACCTTGCGCAGAACTTATTAAGCTTCAGGTCGTGCCTCCCGTCTTGTCCCTTGCTCGCCGAAAGCTATCCCGTTGTTAGTGTGTTTTTGTTGTTGCAAGCGATCGAGCTCTTCAGCATAGCTTTGTTAGTTTCAATGTTGACTTGCAGGCTCGTGTTCCCCATATTTGTCCTTAAGCTGCCCGTGTCTACCAATGCTGTCGCTCCGTTTATTCATTCCTGCCATTCTAATTCTTGGGTTTCATTCACTGGATTTTAGCACTGCGATCGTGGCCTTGGAGTGATTTCACAATCGTTGCAGTCTGCCGAAACTTCTGGGTCTCAAATTTCATCCATTTCATGTGGACGATTGCTGCTATGGCTTATTTCACAATCGCACAAGTTCAGTCTCCGATGCTTGTTGTTGCACTTATTGTGGCGAAGATTGGGACATTTAGCATGGTTGTGCGTCTGTCACGCGCAACTGAATGTTTATGTGGCCCTTTAGTGTGCAAATGTACTCGTAAAAAGGCCCCAGTTTTAGCCCCATTTTAATTCAACGGCCAGCGTACGTCTTTTCTGCAGTTGAACTGAAAGATCTTACCCGGAAATGTGACGAATGATATAAAGTAATTTTTTTTTTACATCTGATGTTTATAAATTTTGCTTACGCTGGCTTAAAACGTCCCTTCTACTTCCAACGCGAAATACACGATTGTTCAATTTCTAACCCTAATAGAGCGCTTTATTTGGCTTCGAAATTGACGATTAAAAAACCTACTGGATTTGTGGTTATGGACAAAATGTAACCACAAGCACGGTTGCCACTCTCCAAAAAATGACCAAAAAAAATTGTCACGGAACAATTTGTCAGTTTCACATATTAATTGTACAAAAAAAGCAACAACAACTTAATGATATTCAGTCAAAAAATAAAAAATAAATAAATCAATAAATCAATAAAAAGAAAAGGTACAACGCAATCATCCGACAACTGTAGCACTTTGTCAAAATCACTAAAAATCAGGGCTCGGCTTTCGTTGGCTTTTATAAATTGAAAGCATAATTTGTTGTGCAAAAATTTTTCTTGTCAACATTTTGCAACTAAGTTTAGCGAAGTTGAACTTCAAACGGCTTTTCTACCTTCAAAAAAAATCATATTGAAGCCGATCTAAATCTTAACTTTGTCTGAGTTGAAAAACATTTTTAATCCATAAAGTATGCCATCAACTTATTAACCCAACAAAATCGAAGCTCTGCTTATAAGCAAAACAAAAATAAAAATTTTAATAGTATTCAGTAAAAAAAAAAATCAAATGAAAAAGGAGCCATGCAACCACCCGACAAATGTATCACTTTGACATGTATCACGCTGTATAGGGGAAAGTGGTCACCCTTCGTACACTTTTTACATTTTAGTTTTTTACTTCATGAATAATTGTGGAATCTATCTAATTTGTACCACTTAGTGTGACAAATATATTCTAGTCTGTTACAAAAGAGTCCGAAACTATTATATAACAAGGTTAAAAAGTTACAGCGATTTTTCAACAATAAGATTTTTGTACGAATGTGCCCCACATATGGGGTACATTCGTACATTGGGTGGGGTACTTTCGTACGCTATGGGGTAGATCCGTACAGAGTAGTTACAAAGCCAATCAAACTCAATTAATTTTTATAATTTATTATTATATTATTTATTTATAAAAAAACAAACTTAAAAGTATGTGACTTGACTCGTGTACCCTTCTTTTTATACCCAGCGTAAGCGGGGTATATTAGTTTTGTGCGAATCTTGTAACAGGGAGAACTAAGCTCCGGAGATATAGACATATATATGTATATAGAAATGATCAGGATCAAAAACTGAATCGATTTAGACATGTCCGTCTGACCGTCTGTCCGTCCGTCCGTCCGTCTGTCTGTCCGTCTGTCCGTGGTCGGATCTCCTCCGAAACGGCTGGACCAATCAAGTCGAATTTTGGCACACAGGTATATCGGGACATATCCTGGAAAAAAATGGACGCCGCCCTCCGTGAGCCACGCCCACAAATAAGCCCACAAATAAGGGCTTATCGTAACTTGTGAAGTAAAAGGCGTAGAAGCTTCAAATTCGCAACATTGGTTGACCAATGCGAATGAAAGGTGTAGGAAAAAAATTTATATGGGCCGCCCACTGCCACGCCCACAAATGAAGAGGAAAAACATAGTGCGCCAATAATGTCGGGACGCTGGGTATTTCAAAGTCGGGCTTGACCGACTTTAGCTTTCTTACTTGTTATATTTTCGCACCATGATTCTCAATAAAAATATCTCATTTATTTAGAATTTGCATACTAAATAAAAAGAAAAATACGTTATTGTGCTGTCTGTATGATATTTTTAAGAGCTTATATCATATTTTATTTCAAAAATGTTTAAAATGTATATACTGGTGGTTAATAAAATCTAGAGGGGAGCATTCGTACGCGTATGGATGTGCCCCTGTCTAGCTGTCCGAATGCACCCCATGTCTTTCCAAAAAATTAAAGTGCAAGTTTATTTAAATTCTTATTTAGTTTGATAAATATAGCAATTAAAGCTCAAAATTAACAATGCTTACTCTAATAAATCGTCACCAGTTTGTTAAAAAACATAAGAATTCTTCTTAGAACTACAAACCAAACTTATATAAAAAAATTTACTCACGGAGCGTAAAAACACAATCCGTGTTCTCATCTGGCACAATGTACTGCAACTGACGCAAAACTCAGTTAGGAATATGACGGTCAGTATGTCAACACACACAAACAAATGCGTGTTTATGGGCCGTTTAGTTTCTGTGTTATACTAACTGTACGAATGTGCCCCGCGTACGAAGGGTGACCACTTTCCCCTACACAATCAAAAGTATTCCTTACTAATTTGTATTCCGACGGGTTGAATCCGTTCGAATATTTCCAAATTTTATGAAAATGAGATTTTTCATATATAAAGCCAGAAATGCAGTATCGGTTCACTTCGATCCCCGAAGCATTTCTGATTTTATCCCGTATGTCACAAACATTATTGGCAACAAACGAATTGAGGCTTTCGGCGTTTTTCGGAATGCCGGTATCTTGAGGAAGGCTGTCGTATATCACTTGCCAAATTTCATCCGTTTTGGAGGTTATGGTTCCATTTTCACGTGAGATTAGGCTCTCACTGTGGTTGTGGATGATTGGTTTTAGCACTGTATGATTAAACACACGCGGGTGATTACAAATCGTTTGTCAAAGACATGGTGGAATACACCCGATAGCACCGGCAGCGAATAGCTAAATTCTTTTGGGGTTTTTGTTATTAAAGTTATCTCGATATGTTTATGAAAAAGCCCCTAATATCCAATACATTAGCCTCCAAAGGTTCCTGGAATATAAGGGTTCATAAACATGTATTCCAAACTTTTGCGTTTAGATGACCGGAGTCAGTATAGATTTTTCTGTTTAAATGACTGGCGTCAGTATTGAAACTCGAAATGTTTTGAGCATATCTTGGCGGTCACATGTATGAAATTATGTTTCGAAACAATTTGTAAGTAGAAAAAGACGTGCGAAGTAAAGATACGATTGTTCGTGAAAGTTCCAAAGCAATTCTTTTTTCTTTCTTTCTCGAAACAGTGTGGCCGGCGAGCATCCGATGAAATCGGTTAGGTGGCCTATCTACATTCGAGCATGCTCGTGCGAGATGCTCGCCTCGATGCAATGCTCGAGCGTAGGTAGTGATGCTGGCGAGCCAATTCATCAACCAACATCACCACATACGATCGAGCATTGCATCGAGCCAAGCAGCTCACACGAGCATGCTCGAATGTGGATTAGCCACTATACCTGATATCGCATTCTTTGTTCTTCTATATGTTCACGAGCTTAGGATTATGCAATGTTTGTCATACAAAAATTCATTGCACTTACATCGACGTTTTTGCGTTAACACACTTAAAATTTTCTTCATATTCAGCAAATCCACGAACATAAATGACCTATATAATGAAAACTTGGAACGATTACAATGCGTAATTCAACAACAGACATTAACTTCGAATATTTAAAATAAACCAGCGAACGTCAAGGTCACCTTTCTTAGTTTTTTTGACTGAATACTATTGTCTTGTTAACTGTTTTGCTTATTAGCAGGGCTCGCATTTCCTTGCATTTATAAGTTTAAAGCATCCTTAATCGAGTAAACATTTCCGGGTAAGATCTTTCACTTCAGCTGCCGAAAAGATGTACGCTGGTCGTTGAATTGTAATGGGGCTAAGACTTGAGCCTGGGGCCTCGATGAAAAAATTGCAATGAACTTAATAAAAAGTCAAACTAATACTAAAGTAAAAAGGAAAAGAGGGAGTCATAAAAAGTATACGTATGCTCAAATGGGGAAGGGCGGCTTAAACATGATCAAAATCTTCCACTTCATTCCTTTTTTAATTTTCCTTTCCACACATGTGATGTTCCCTTGTCAAATTTCGAGCAAAAATGAGACATGTCGTACGAATCTTATATAAACATATCAAACACACGTGCAAGAACCTCATCGGATTGATGTAAAATTCAAATCATTTGATTTTGCAAACGACTTTGTACGAGTACATTTGCACACTAAAGGACCACATAAACATTCAGCCTGAATGAATCAGTCATTTAATGGTGTTAGTAAAAAAAACATGTGTGCGGTACACCGACACATGGTGTTAAATGTGTTGGCAAGTTGCGGTGCTGCAACATATTAGTAGTCCTCTAGCAGGTTTGCAAATAGCCTTAGTTAATTTTGCGATCCCATTTTTTCCGACGCTGCATGAGCGAGCCTCCAAAATCGGGTCGCAAAATTTTGTTTAAATGAGCTTAACAAAAGTTTATATATCTTCCAATTGTTTCTTTCTTCTTCAAATTTAGGTTAAAAACAATTTGTACGATAAGTCCTACCCTTGACAAACGCGATTGGCCGTGTATGCCCGCCCCAATTTATTATGCGAACTAGCAAACGACGTTTTGTGAAGCAAAAACCAATGGAAAAGTTTGTCATGCTTCGTAAAAGTTCTTCCATACAAAAATTGATAGTTCATTTCCCATTTCATAAAATTTGCGAACCTGCATGAGGATCACCTTTGTATACATATCTATAGAGTAACAATTTCATAGAACAATTCCGCACAAATCACCGAATCATTGCTTCTATCTCTCTCTCTCTCTCTCTCTCTCTCTCTCTCTCTCTCTCTCTCTCTCTCTCTCCCATGCTATAATACCCGGGTCAAACCTAAAAAGCACATATGTATCTTTATATGCAGTAGAATCTAGATATAACGAAACCCTGTATTTTCTAGTATGTGGAAAATTAAAAATTTTTGTCGATGATAGAACTTTTTCGATTCTCTATCAGTAGTCGACAATCATAATAGGGCTGATTGTTTTTTTTTTTTTTTTAGTATTTTTAGTCCACTTTTATTTCATATGCACGATTTTTCTCATATAGAACCCAATGGTAACAAAATTTCTCACCAAATTGTTTATAGCACAAATTTGATATATCATATTTCAAAAACTATAAAAGGTAGGAGTAAACTTTTAACACAGATCGAAAGATCTCGAAAAGTTAGCCTAAGACTCAGTTTTATCTCAATTATTTCCATTTTTCAGAATAGACCACAATAACTTACGAACGACGATAAGTCAAGATAGCGCGACTCAAAATGAAAACGCTGTGTATCGCCTTACGTCGAAACCAAAAGTGATATATCTCTCTCTCTTCAATCGTTTCTAGCAATAAGCCAGCTCGTTAGAGTAGAAAACATAAAAATGTATACACTAAAGCGTATGTGTGACCATGAGAATGTGAGAAAGTGTTAACATGGGCAACGAACCGTGGGCGTATGCTTATAACATGATAGGCAAAAATTTATAGTGAGTCAAAATGATATTGGTAACAGAAAATACGATGACATTGCGGCCAGCCTGATACTCAACTCGTCCTCGAGTTACGGATATGCTGTTGTTTACTGGATTTTTATCATCGTTTTCTTCGGGCTTGATATAGTCGTCATCGAA
>CM035808.1:77563862-77577050 GCA_020466095.1 Chlorops oryzae | reverse complement strand
TCGAAAATCAGGCAATTTCAAATGAGTAACATGCTCCTGATCCTGTGCACGAAGGCGCCGATAAAGCAGGTATGCGTTCACCAAAGCCATATCGATAATGTGATAAAAAATGCGCAGAGTCCACTTTTTAGTTTTCATTCGAATATGGTAACGTCCTAGCAAACCGTCCATGAGGTCAACACCTCCCATATGGTAGTTGTATTCCTTTATTATATTGGGGCAGTCAACTTCAACATACTGTTTGTTTTTTCTGTCATATCTAGGTATTTTATTTGGTGGAGCATCAATACCTACAATCCTGAATGGCTTTACACCGGCGTATGTTGAAGCTAAGCGGACAGACTTTGTGTCTTTCCATAGCACTGTAGATATTTCCACACCATAAGAAATTCCCACATATTCTTCCGAATATCCTCTAGGTTTTTTGACCATATCTTTATCGGTAGATAATTTGCAATGTGGAATTCGATTCACACGAATGGTGCCAAGCGAGTGAATACCTCTGCTTCGCAAATAAACTAAAAGTGGAATTGAGGTATAAAAGTTATCAAAATATTAGGTGTAGTAAAAAGAAATCCATTATTTTTGCATTAAATTGAGGGCTTTATTTAAGATAGTTAGAATGACCCGATTTAGGTCAAATATGCGCCGTTTTGTTCGATAACTTGTTGCCATTTTAAAGGTAATTTCATTATGCCTCTCTCATAGAAGCCCTCGTTCCTATTAGCAAAAAATTGAGACAGTCGAATTTCAGAAGCCTCTCTTGAAGCGAATGTTTCACCAGCAAAATTGTTCGCCATGGACAGGAACAGATGGTAATCACTTGGTGCCAGGTCCGGACTATAAGGTGGATGCAGAAGAACCTCCCAACCAAACTCCCGGAGCTTCTGGCGAGTCACTATCGATGTGTGTGGCCTGGCGTTGTCCTGATGGTACACAATTCCTCTCCTATTGGCCAAAGCTGGCCGCTTATGGGCGATTGCTTCCTTCAGACGATCCAATTGTTGACAGTAGAGTTCCGAGTTAAGAGTTTTGCCGTATGGGAGCAGCTCATAGTAGATAATTTCCTGCCAATCCCACCAAACACACAGCAAAACCTTCCTGGCCGTCAATCCTGGCTTGGCCACCGTTTCCGCCGGTTAACCGTGTTTCGACCACGACCGTTTTCGCTTGACGTTGTCGTAAGTGACCCACTTTTCATCACCAGTCACCAACCGCTTCAGAAATGGGTCGATTTTGTTGCGGTTCAGCAGCGATTCGCAGATGGAAATTCGGTCTGTGAGGTTTTTTTGCGTTAACTCGTGTGGCACCCATACATCGAGCTTCTTTGTGTATCCAGTCTTATTCAAATGGTTCCAAACGGTTTTTTGTGCTATCTTTAGCTCTTTTCCAATCGAAACAGTGCTAACATGACGGTCGGACTCGATAATTTCCATGATTTTATCGACATTTTCGACAATTGGCCTTCCAGTGCGTGGTGCATCCTTGACATCGAAGTTACCGGAACGGAATCGACGAAACCAAAATTGCGCATGATTGGCTGTTACAGTATCAGGTCCATAAACGCTATTCACATTTTCAGCCGCCTGGCTTGCGTTTTCTCCCTTATCGACGAAAAACTGTAAAATGTAGCGAATTTTCATTTTGCTGATGTCCATCTTTGACAAGCTCTCAAACAAAACTGAATCAATCAATCAAAAAAGTGTCAAAAAAGCTTTTTTAGTAGGAACTGTCATCTTTCTAATGCCCCCTAGCGGAACACGATCGGACTTATACAACGCGAGATGCAGATAAATAACGCCATCTATTGGAAAAATAATGGATTTCTTTTTACTACACCTAATATAAAATATGATTTTTGAAATTAGGGATCATCTTTGACAAACGAACAACGATATTCGACGTTGCACCTAAATTATGGGTATTTTCCATCACATCGTTGTCACCTGCTCCTCGATACACTTCAAATTTGTACGAAAATCCATGAGAGTCACATAGAACAAACAATTTAATTCCATATTTGTGTGGCTTAGCTGGCATATATTGCCTCAAAGAGGACATCATTTTGGTGGAGCACATTTGCTCATCAACACACAGTCGTGCGCTTTTTGGCACAGAATCAAAGCGTTCATTAAAATGGGTAAGAATTGGTCTAATTTTGTACAGCTGGTCGTATCCGGCTTCACCTTTTTTTTTCATTTGCGAGATGTCGTTGAAGTGGAGATTTCGATGAATTTCAAAGAATCTCTTCGATGTCATCGTGTTTCTAATCGCTTCGAAAGCGTTTTTCGACCAATAACTTTCTGTATTTGGGTATCGAAAGACAGACATATACAACAATATACCAACGTACTGTTTCATTTCAGTGAACGAGACCTTGAAAGTACTTGAGATGTGTTGTTGAATCGCGTACCTTATACTCTCGTCAACAATTTTGTCAAAAAGCTCATCGATGAAAAAGTACATGAAACATTGAAATGGTGTTTTTAATTCATTGAAGCGCTCAGGTAAATCTCTTTCGCCGTGGAAAACAATTTCATTGCGGTATAGTTCCAAAGACTTCTTTCTCCAAGTTATGTTTTTGAACTCAGACGATTGTGGATCGATATCTTTAGCGGATCCAATAAATCCTCCTGCATTGGGTGAATAAGATGGTGAGCTATCATCCAATTCTGGTAAGGGAGAGTGATTTCTTTTTGGGCGCTTTGGTTTGAATTTTGGTTTGCTAGTCGGCGAGTTATGTGTCCCAGTCGATGGAATGGTAGTCTGCATACGGGGTAAGCTAGTTGAGGTAGCTGTGTGATTCAATTTGAATTAATACCTAACAATACAAATAAATTGAAATATCTTACTTGCAATAGTTTCATCTTGATCAACATTCAAACAGGCAGTTGCTGAGAGAAAATCGCTAGTAGAAGCATTTTCTAATTGCTGAATGTAATTATCAATTTGGCCAAAATCTGTATCTGATAATAAAAATTCACCAACTTCATTTTCATCTTCGCTCAAATCATCTTCTGAATTACTATCGCCATCACCCGAAACTTCCATGAACTCGGCGATTTCCTCGTCGGTTAGTTTTGCCAATTGAAGACGCTTAGAACAATCCATTTCACTAATATATGCTCGATTTCTAACGGCCAAATATACATGCTTAGTTTCACATTCATTAAAAAAAAAAACAACGTAACAGGCAACCCCGCCTATAGGCAGTGTGCGGGTTGTTGTCGAAAAACGTATATTTTTGTTCCACATTTGAATATTTTTGTTCCGTTTTATATTCAACAGTCACAAATCTACTTACCAATATTTTTTTCTAAATAATAAAAGCACTAATTTACACCTTTTTTATCTTTGCAAAATACACTTCTCTCAGAAATAATTTTTTCGGACACTGCACGCCAACTTTTTACCACGAACTGATGTAACGGGAAGCTGTTGTCACTTACACTAACAAAAGCTACACAGTCATATGGAGCATACATTTCTCAACAACAATGCATCACTTTACAAAAAAAAAAATTAATAAACACATGTTTTTTAGCGATTCTCCTTCACCCCGCCTAAAGGCGGCTCTGCCGGCTACATGATTATTAAGAACTCGAGAGGCGACCACAGGGTCGCTGTGTGCATACAAAATTACTGTGTCATCTGCAAACGTAGGTGTGAAGAGTTCTGGGGATACAGGCAGGTCAGCCGTATAAATCAGGTATAGCAGTGGCCCTAGGACACTACCTTGAGGTACACCTGCTGAAATGTCAAATTCATTTGTCGTGTGTGTTCCATATTTAATTTTGAACTTCCTTTCAGAGAGGTAGGATTGTAGGACTTTGTGAGTGTTTTCGGGAAGGGTATGTTTAATTTAAAACATTAAACCAGAGTGCCATACTTTACCAAAGGCTTGCGAGATATCCAGAAATATGGCGGAACAGTATTTCTTTTTTTTCAAATGCGTTTCTGATTTCGGTGGTAACTCTGTGTACCTGTTCAATGGTGCCATGGCTTTTACGAAAACCAAACTGGTGCTCTGGAATAACTCCAGAGTTTTGCAAGGGTGGTAAATTTTTGCTAAGAGACATTTTTCAGACTTTTGAGAGTACTCGCAGAAAGCTAATTGGCCGATTTGATGATGGGAGTGATAGATCTTTTCCTGGCTTAGAGATCATAATTATGTTCGAAATTTTCCGGGGTCTAGGGTCATATCCTAGTCTCAATATTGTGTTGAATATGAAGAGGATTAACCTTGTTGCTGCAGTGGGTAGTTGTTGCACCGTCTGCGGGGTTATAAGATCAAAGCTTGCAGCCTTTTTTGTGTTTAGATCGCCAATGATAGTCTTGATCTCCTTGTGCTGAAATTCGCCTATATTTTCGATCGAACGAGGGTTAATTTTGGGCAATTCAAAAGCGTTAGTACGTGGGTTGGGCTTAAAAACGTTTTCGAGTTACTTAGCAAATACATGAGCTTTTTCTTCGTCCTTTCTAGTGAGTGTGGGCAAGCCCATCATTGTAATTATAACAGGGGAATGGTCATATGAAAGATAGAAGTTGAGTTCAGCTTGTACTTCGCTACGATCGAAGTTTTTGCTGATCGCAAAATCAATGAGGTTGGGTTTTTATACCCAGCGTAAGCGGGGTATATTAGTTTTGTGCAAATCTTGTAACAGGGAGAATTAAGCTCCGGAGATATAGAAAAATATATATAGAAATGATCAGGATCAAAAACTGAATCGATTTAGACATGTCCGTCTGTCCGTCTGACCGTCTGTCCGTCCGTCCGTGGTCGGATCTCCTCCGAAACGGCTGAACCAATGAAGTCGAAATTTGGCACACATATATATCGAGGTCCGAGTATGATCCTAAGTAAAAATGGGAGACATCCGCCCACTGCCACGCCCACAAATGAATTTATTGTGTTTTCAATAAAATGCTTGTAACTTGCGAACCACTCAACACATTCCATTGATATTTGGTGTGCTGGTAAACTACGAAAAGGGACATATCCTGGCAAAAAATGGACGCCGCCCTCCTCGAGCCACGCCCACAAATAAGCCCAAAAATAAGGGCTTATCGTAACTTGTGAAGTAAAAGGCGTAGAAGCTTCAAATTCGCAGCATAGGTTGACCAAGGCAAATGAAAGGTGCAGGAACAAAAATTTGTGTAGCCCGCCCACAAATAGAGAATTTTCATAACTTCCGAAGTAAAAGGCGTAGAAGCTTCAAATTCGCAACAAAGGTTCACCAAGGCGAATGAAAGGTGTAGGAATGGTGTATGGCCCGCCCACTTCCACGCCCACAAATGAAGATCTTTCGTAACTTCCGAAGTAAAAGGCGTAAAAGCTTCGAATTCGCAACATAGGTTCACCAAGGCGAATGAAAGGTGAAGGAAAAAATTTTTCGCGGCCCGCCCACTGCCACGCCCACAAATAAAGATTTTTCGTAACTTCCGAAGTAAAAGGCGTAGAAGCTTCAAATTCGCAACATAGGTTCACCAAGGCGAATGAAAGGTGTAGGAAAAAATTTTATGCGGCCCGCCCACTGCAACGCCCACAAATAGAGAAGCAAAACATAGTGCGCTCATAATGTCGGGACGCTGGGTATTTCAAAGTCGGGCTTGACCGACTTTAGCTTTCTTACTTGTTTTTTTTTTTGTAAATCGGACGGCCAGTAGTTGGGTTGACCTGTTGAAATACACTCAAAATTTTGATGACTATTTATAATTAGTGAATATAACTGTCGGCCTTTGGGGGTTGCTTGCAAATGGTTTTCTGAAAATTCCTCGATGAGGTTGTGTTTTATTCGGCTTTTTATCAATATACCAGTTCCGCCGTGTGCCTTTCTATCCGGATGATGAGTGCCATAAAACGTATAATTTTAAATATTAAAATTATTTTTGCTTGTGAGGGGCACTGACGATCAATTGAATGTAATTCAAGAAATTTTTGAATTTCAAGCTTATGTTGTCGAATGCCATTAGCATTCCAAAGACAATTTCTTAGGACACTCATTTCTTTGCAATTAGAGTTTGCATGAGTTGGTTTTGAGCACGCATCATCTCTTGCAGCATTGATTGCACAGTTGAAGTGAACTGCATCATGCAGTTAGTCAAATTTGGAGTCATTGATTCCAAATTTGATATGGCACGTTGAGGGTGTACCGCAGTGTTCGACCTGACAGCGTCAGAGTACGAAATAGCCATAGGAGTACGACCAGGATGTGATGCTGCCGCAAGAGATGCTTAAGGTTGGGTCGCAGTGTTAGACTTTACTGCGTCAGCATATGAAAATGCTTTGAAAGGCAGAGCAGCTGATGCTGGCCTTTGCTGGCTCGGCAACAAGTTCGGAAGTTCTTGATGAATTTTCTGCTTGGGTTGGTCTTTTTTTTTATTGACGATAACTCGCTTTGTGGTTACCACCACAGTTGCTGCATTTTCTTACATCAGGGTTGTCTTGATCAACTTGACAAGAGTTCGAAGAATGCCGATCTCCACATGTAGCGCACACGGGGTGAAATGTGCAATAGTTTTGCGTGTGACCATATTCTTGGCAATTATAGCATTTAACCGGTCGTTTCCGCTTATGAGGCTCTTCGATCGTAATTTTGCAGTGTAGCAAAAATTGCAGATTGTATATTGGGTGAACCTCGTTCTTTTTTAGTTTTTAGGAGCTAGCTGAAGGATCAAGCTCAATGCGATATAGGGGTTGGGGAATATTTTTTTTGCTTTTTAATATTAAAAACGGTTTTAGTTGGAAAACCTGCAGCTTGCAGAGCGCCTTTGATCTCTGCTGGGTCAACTGAGGGTTCGATGCCTTTTATTACTACCACTTAACCTTTGCTTGCTTTAAGCTGGTAGGTGTAGTAGCTTTTTTTGAGTGCATCAAAGTGATTCACCAGGGTACGATAGCAGGTTTAAGTATAAATTTGTATTTAAGTTTCTTTCACGTTACCCCTTTTAATGGAAACAACGTGAAATTTGCTACTACCAATGAAATGAGCAATAGTTGCTACTAGAACGTTTGAACATTCCTCACGCAAGTTGATTGGGGGAGGCTTTTTTTTTTTTTTTGGTGGAGTTAGGTTTGGATGATTCAAGATCATCGTTGCTTGAAAGGATCTCAAATCTATTTTGGCTTGGGTTAGTAGCAATACTCGTTTGTGCATTGGGTTTTAATACTTTAAGAGCCTTTTGTCTTTGCATTTTTTGTGGACTTAATTTACGCTTTATGTTCACCAAAATCAAAGAAAAGTATTTTAATAAATTGCGAACTCATGTAAATCCACTTGCGCGTGGACTGTCGAACATATCGAACTCTTCGAGATTAAAAAGGAATGATCGACCAGCGATTTCAAATCATTCTTCTACAGCAGGAGCTTTCCATGCACATCCATCAACTCTGCTTCCCTAGCAGATCGACACGCGTTTCTTGGTGCATTCCATGCACGTCCGTCAAAACAGCTGATCGGTATCTCGGTGGGTGCTCCTAGTACCCAATGCATTTCTCCATGCAATCCAACGTCAAAACAGCTCTTTTAGCTTATCGGTATCTCGGTGGGTGCTCCTAGTACCCAATGCATTTCTCCATGCAATCCAACGTCAAAACAGCTCTTTTAGCTTATCGGTATCTCGGTGGGTGCTCCTAGTACCCAATGCATTTCTCCATGCAATCAACGTCAAAACAGCTACGCGCTTCCTGTATGCATATATGCGGTTGTAACAAATCAGCTCTCCTAGCTGCTTAAATCGTTTACCCTAGAGGAAAACGCCGGAAATATTTCGCGTGCTCCTTCACAAATCAGTTAAGCCTAGTTAACGTTACCTGAGGCCCGCTATTGATAAAAACTTGCGACTCATAAACTTTTCGAAATTAAGGAAATGCTTTGTGATCTGTAGTTTTGTTAAACTAGGTGTAAGATTTTGAAACTTATTGCTAGACTCCTACTTTACAGGAGTGATACAATAAATAATAAAACGTTTAAAAAAAAAAAAAAAAATGTTCACCTAGCGATCCATGCCAGTCTGCACTGCCGACCCCTTTTGTTTTTCGTGAACGCCAACGTTTTATTATAGCGGCAGCAGCGCTACAGTTTGCCTGGGCAGAGCGCGAAACAGAGCTCTGAGCTACCGTCTGAGCAGCAATTTCGGCTTCGTTTTGTGTATTTTCTTCTCCTGTGCTAGTTTTAGTGCTTGCTTTTGTGCTGCTATTTTGCTCGTCTGTTGTTAGAGTTGAGGTGAGGCTTGCAATGAGAGCCGAAACCGTTGATGTTGTTCCTGTATATTTAGGAATAGCACAAGTAAAGGTTGGCGTACTTACTGCGATCGTGCAGGGAGTATGCGAGTTTGTAGGCGGTATGGGCAATGTATTTTTTGCTTCGGTCTGCTGTTGTACTGTTTCCCACATATTTTCAGACATTTTAAAACAGCAAAAATCACAAAAAAGCAGCAGGATCATTAAAACAAAAAAAAGCGAAGACCAGGTGCATGTTTTTCTTATTTGTACTGCTGGCATGAGTTTAAACAAGTAAACGTGTTATAGTCAGGCGAGCCTGACAATAGAATACCCGACACAGACACACATCTTCAAATAATTTTTAATATCAAGAGGTGTTTAGGGCCATTACGGGCCCCATATACCGACTTTTGTTGAATTTGTTTATGAAAACCGCCCTTTTTCCACGCCCACTTTTCCAATTTTTTTGAATTCTAATCGGAGGCTTAAATATACGCTGAAATTCTAAGTTTCATTAAAATATTTCGAAAAAGTCTGATTTTAAGGCAGTTTTGGGATTTTTGTGACAGACCCTAGTACTGGAGGTACCCTTAAAAATGGACCGATCAAGGAAATTTTTTGGAAGGATGTTTAAGGCTACAAAGGAAGCATAAGTGCCAAATTTCGTTCAAGTCCCATTTGCATTTCGGGTGTAGGAGACAATTTTCGAAAACAAAATCTGACTTTTTCAAAATATTTCAATGAATCTTAGGATTTAACTGTATATTTAAGCCTCCGATTAGAATTACAAAAATATGGAAAATTGGGCGTGGAAAAGGGGCGGTTTTCATAAGGAAATTTAACAAAAGTCGGTATATGGGGCCCCTAATGGCCTTAAAACCCTCTTGAATATTCTTCCTTAGTGGTCCTGTTTTTTTGGGTGTGGTTCAAAAATTATTTAAACATGTGTGTCTGTGTCGGGTATTTTTTTGTCAGGCTCGCCTGACTATAACACCCTTACTTGTTTACAAAAGTTTTCGGGACACCCTGTATATGTATATATATTATTTTTTTATAGAAATATGATAAAATAATAAATATAAATGTTTTCCATACTTTTGTATGGAAGACCCTTTAAATTTGTTTGGGAACCACTGCCTGTGTCATTCGCAACTTTTGTTATGTGCAATTGATCTCTGTAACTCTTTTCTTAAATTCTCTTTTGTTGCTTTGCTCACATATGTATGTAAATAGCCGAATGAATTAATTTTGAGTTCGTTAAAATTCGAGTCATTGTTTTGTTTTTGAGGTGAGTCGCTCGCCAACCCCCGTTGTATATGCTACAATCCGTAATAAACCGCAAAATTAAGAAAAGTGTAACCGGAAGTACAATTTACAACGTGGTCTGTTTTTTTCTTTATTTGAAAATTATTGAAGATCTGTTCGTTCCGCTACAAAATTGCTGACTAAGAGCTTTGTGACCAAAGAGAAAAAGGTAGCTGATTTAAAAATAAGGAGGGGTGGTAATCAATGTTTTTTTCTGTCAGAGGTCAGATTTACCCGTCAAATGAGAAAACCTTTTTCGTTAAAAAATCGGATATAGTTAGAAAATGTTTTTCTGTGTAGAGATAAAGCTTTACAACCAGAGAAAGAAGAAATCAGTTTTGAAAAACAATTCAAGAAAAATTGCGTATACGTCGAATAAGCGGGGTTATTTGTTATACTTTTCGTCGAAAACACCGGTTGTCTGCATTTTTCTGTATTGGTGTCTAAAGCAAATTTGTTGGTCGCTGAAATATCTAAAACTTTCCCGAAGACAGTAAAGCGATATTCATAACGATTCAGGACAAATTAGCATTCTAAATTTTCGAAGACTTAAGCGACGAACCTGCAAAATTCAAACTCAGATTCCTCCTAAACTAAAGCCAATCCAGAGAAAAGGCCGATGGATCTGAGCTCAGTATAATTTTAAGAAAGTCACCCAGTTGGTCCCACTTTTGTTACTATTTTCGACAATCAATTTCAAGCACAGTGTTATTCGTAATACATTAATACATCAATAGGAATTTATAATTTTTGTTCAGTTTTTGTTGTTGTTGTGAAACGAACTTCCATATATAAATTGTTTGTTCAAAATGTGAGTGTTTATTCTTATATTCAGGAAAGACTGCATTAAAAAATTTTTAGTCAGTACGAGATTTCAAAAGAGACTAATTATTCATGAATAACAAAAATGACTAAAAACTGAAATTTGCAGTCTTTAGTCAGTAATGCGTTTTTTTTTATTGTAATTATTAAAGTTAGTCAAAGATTGTGACTTCAACTGATTTTAAATCAAATTGATTGCATTCTTTAACACCTCTGCCATGCAAATCCATCATCTCAGCATTCCTAGCTGATCGTCAACTCGTCAAAATGACATCCCAAAAATTCATTTTTTTCGAACAGCAGCGATTACACAAGTTTACAAATAAAGGCCAACTTTTGGACCAGAAAAACTGGATAGCGACCCTATAGGAATTTTTCGTGCTGATTCCGAATCTGGTACCCGTTTTTCTCTATCACGTCAAGTTTTTGAGAAATCGTTAAATAACGGTTTTTGACATTTTTACCTATAGTCTATGTCAATAATGAGGTCGTAGACCCTATATGCCTTAACCGATTTCAAAGTTTTTGGTACTCATATGAAAGAGGAATGACAACGCAACATATCCTTTATATACAAATTTGGAATTGATTCAGTAACTTGGAAGCTATAGGGCAAAAAACGCGATGCTGATTTCCAATTTTTAGCGTTTTTGTTTAAAAACTTGAAATTCAAATGGTTATAATTTCCGAACCAACGCTGGTATTCCAGGTCTTAATACTTTGAATGAAAGAACAATCAATTGAAAAAGTTTTGAGCCTAAAACAAAAAAAATCCGTTGCGTCGTTCTAATTTTATGAGGATTTTTGCTGAAAATGACAAAAACGAATTTTTATTTTTGGTATATTCTTCGCTCGTTCATATGTATATTTCAGTTCGAATTGTGTATGTTGGTAAAACTGGCTTAAAAAACATAAAACTTAAATTCTATTTTAAACCTATCTTTAAAGCTAAAACCAATTTAAACTTTAAAAATGAACAGATTTTGAACTGAGCCTTTTGTATTGTTTACTATCTGTTTCGCGTATAAGGGACCAGCAATAGTCCTGGTGAATGCGCTCTCCTTGTTCGTCGCTAGTTTTGCCCAAGTTTTCGGGGAAGAAATCCAAATGTGAGTGGAGAAAATGTATTTTTAGTCACATCCGAACTCCCATTTTTCGATAATTTTTCAAGAGTCCTCCAACTATTTTTATGTAGTTGTCGCTTTTTTTATTTCCCAAAAAATTTCCCACAACGTCTTTAAATGATGACCAAGCAGCTGCTTCTATAGGTGACAGATGTTTCGAAAAGTGTTCATCACGCATGATTTTTCTGATGTCTGGTCCAATAAAAACACCTTCTTTAATTTTGGCATAGGAAATTTTCGGAAAAAATTTAATCAAATATTGGAAGGCTGGTCCATCTCGCTGCAGCGCCTTTATGAAATTTTTGAATAGACCCAGCTTGATGTGTAAAGGAGGTAGGAAAATGTTGTTGGGGTCGAAAAGGCTCAGTTCAAATTCTGTTCATTTTTAAAGTTTAAATTGGTTTTAGCTTTAAAGATAGGTTTAAAATAGAATTTAAGTTTTACGTTTTTTAAGCCAGTTTTACCAACATACACAATTCGAACTGAAATATACATATGAACGAGCGAAGAATATACCAAAAATAAAAATTCGTTTTTGTCATTTTCAGCAAAAATCCTCATAAAATTAGAACGACGCAACGGATTTTTTTTGTTTTAGGCTCAAAACTTTTTCAATTGATTGTTCTTTCATTCAAAGTATTAAGACCTGGAATACCAGCCTTGGTTCGGAAATTATAACCATTTGAATTTCAAGTTTTTAAACAAAATCGCTAAAAATTGGAAATCAGCATCGCGTTTTTTGCCCTATAGCTTCCAAGTTACTGAATCAATTCCAAATTTGTGTATAAAGGATATGTTGCGTTGTCATTCCTCTTTCATATGAGTACCAAAAACTTTGAAATCGGTTAAGGCATATAGGGTCTACGACCTCATTATTGACATAGACAATAGGTAAAAATATCAAAAACCGTTATTTAACGATAAAACTTGACGTGATAGAGAAAAACGGGTACCAGATTCGGAATCAGCACGAAAAATTCCTATAGGGTCGCTATCCAGTTTCTCTGGTCCAAAACCTTGTATACCTGTGTTATTGAATGAGCGTACAGGCGAAAACGATACAATTTTTATTTTGAATTTTCATGCATTTTCACTGCATTGACATTTTTGTAAGTCGTCGGTTAGACCTTAAATTTTTTTGAATTGTGATATTGTATATATTTGTAGTTTTTAAATCTATAAAAAAAATTTGTTAAATTTGTAAGAAGTTAAAAAAATTTCTAATCAAGATATACACTAAGGGGCCGCCAATTGTATGAAAAAAAAAAAGTTTTGTCCGATTCTGCCTCCCAACCCCTCATATGTTTGGTATCTATCAAAAACTGAGCTGTGCAAAATTTGATGAAGATTAAGCAAAGTTTAGAGGTGGCGCAATGGCCTCAAAGTTGAAAAATTAGTATTTTACTAATTTCAAATAACCATAACTTAAGAACTGCTACTCCTAGCTACATGCAATGTTGTAAGAGCCTTTTTAATTTTCAAAGCTTCATCTTTCTTCTTCAGACTACAGTGCTCTATCTCCACACAAAAAAAAATTCCTAACAAAAATCATATTTTGAAAGAAAATTGTTTTCTGCATTTTACGGGGTTATCTTGCCTCTGACACAAATAACTTCCATTATGAGCACCACTTATTTTTAATAGAGGAAACTTTTTTAACTCGGCCGCGAAGCTCTATCTCTACAAGGTAAAGGACTTACCATAGAAAAATTT